>JAPPVO010000002.1:100230443-100830443 GCA_030407325.1 Camellia japonica | reverse complement strand
TAAGAATGCCTTTGAGATCTGGAGTTTCTTGGGGCTAGTTGGGTATTACTGTCGTTTTGGGAAAGATTTCTCTAGACTAGCCTCACTATAGACTAGACTGATAAGGAAGGGAATTAAATTTGTGTGGAGTGAGACTTGTGAGAAATCGTTTTAGGAGCTTAAAGTTAGACTTACGACTGCTTCAATGTTGATTATTCCAGAGAGGGGTTTGGTCTATTCTGTGTATTGTGATGCGTCTCGGGAAGGTTTGGGTTGTGTCTTGATGCAAGAGGGGAATGTAATTGCTTATGGCTCACGATAGTTGAAAACACACGAAAAAAACTACCCTACTCATGACTTAGAGTTAGCAACTGTGGTCTTTGCCTTGAAAATTTGGAGACATTATCTGTATAATGAGAGGTTTGAGGTATTCTCCGATCATAAGAGTTTAAAGTATCTGTTTTCACAGAAAGATTTGAATCTGAGGCAGAGAAGGTGGATAGAATTTATGGAGGATTACGACTTTTGAGTTACACTATCATCTAGGAAAAGCCAATGTAGTGGCCGATGCCTTGAGTAAGAAATCCATTAACAATGTGGTGCCATCCAGGAATGGGAGATGTTGGGTGCTATTGGCGAATTCGACTTGCATCTTAGCAAGTCCATTGAGTTTGTAGCCTTGTTTACTACGATTGCCCAACCTACACTTGTGAGCCGAGTTTTGGAAGCACAACGAAGCGATCACGAAGTAGAAACCCTCCAGGAGAAGATATCTAGTGGGAAGGTAAAGAAGGGCTTGAATGTGTATTTTGACTTGAGTGTTGGATATCTTGACTAGCTTTTTATGCCAGAATCTTGTAGAGAGAAAGTACTCTGAGAGTTCCACCATTCACACCTTGCGGTACACCCGAGAGGCAGAAAGATGTATCACGACCTTAGTCGCCAGTTTTAATGAAAGGAGATGAAGAGAGACGTAGCCTTGTTTGTATCGAGGTGCCTCACTTGTCAACAAGTGAAGGCTAAGCATTAGAGGCCAACAGGTTTGTTACAACCCTTGCCTATAACCGAGTAAAAGTGGAAGCATGTCAAAATGGATTTTATTATGGGTCTTCCGAGGACTTAACGGAGTAATGATGCCATGTGGGTGATAGTTGATCGATTAACCAAGTCAGCACACTTTGTACCTCTGTGCACGAGTGACTCGGTAGATTACCTTACCGACCTTTATGTTAGGGACATAGTGCGACTTCACGGGATCCCTATTACTATTGTTTTGGATAGAGATCCACGTTTCACTCTCGATTATGGCAGAGCCTACAGAATGCCTTGGGCACTAGATTGATGTTTAGTATGGCCTATCAGCCCCAGACTGACAGACAATCAGACCGTACCATTCAAATCTTAGAGGGTATGCTTCAGGGTTGTATTCTTAACTTTAAGGGGTCATGGGAGAGGCACTTGCCTTTAGTGGAGTTTGCCTACAACAATAGCTTTTAGGCGAGTATTGGCATGGCATTATTTGAGGCCTTGTATGGCTGATCATGTAAATCTCCTGTGTATTGGACCAAGGTGGGTGACGCACCTATGTTAGGTCTTGAGTTAGTTCGGGAAACAACAGAGAAGGTTGCACTTATCCGTAAGAGGTTAGTTTCGATTCAGAGTCATCAGAAGAGTTATTCCGACCGTAGGAGAAGACTGTTATCATTTGAAGTAAGAGATCGCATCTTCTTGAAAATATCACCTAGACGGGGATTTGATGAGGTTTGGGAAGAGCGAAAAATTGTCTCCTAGATTTATTAGGCCTTTTGAGATCCTAGAGCATATTAGGGAGGTAGCTTATCGTTTGGCCTTGCTGCCACAACTTTTCAGAGTTCATGACGTGTTCCATATCTGTATACTTTGGAAGTATAAGCCAAATCCGTCACATGTGTTGGATTGGACCGAATTGGAGGTATATGAGAATGCCTCATATGAGAAGAAACCGGTTAGAGCTCTAGATTCACGGGACCAAGTCTTGCAAGGCAAGACAATTCCATTGGTAAAGGTGTTATATCGACACCACGAGGTTGAGAAGGCGACTTGGGAACGTGAGGTGGAAATCCATGAAAAGTATCCGGATCTTTTTGTAAATGTTTGAAACGTGTAATGAAGATCTTGTTATGTTAATGATATGTGAACATTGTATATGTTTTGGGAAATATGAATTGCATATTCAGTATTGAAAACTTGTTTATCATTGTTTTGAGAATGAATGACCGGTGAATGGGTCATGGTTATGAGATTTAACATGTTATGATGGTCGTACTTGATTTAAACATGGTGTTATTATTTGATTTAATATTTCAGGGACGAAAATCCTTAAGTGGGGGAGGTTATAACAACTCTAGTTTAGGCCCGATCCGTTTATTGTTTTGGATTCAGAATTTCCTTGTCTTATTGGTTGTTCAACTTCTTTTCATCTTATTGTTTGTTGGGTTTGGCTATTGGGAGTTTTGGTGGAGTTCGAAACAGGTTTGGAGGTTAGCTTTTCAAAGTGTTGTTGCCTAGAAATTTGCCTATTGGCTCGAGCAAATTTGCCTGTTGCCTAGAAATTTGCCTAGAGTGGTCTTTTGAAGCCTGCAAAAAAATTGGGAGTTTGAGTTCTTCGCTCGAACAGTCATTCTTGCACTCGAGCGAACTTTTGCAGGCCTAGATCCTTTTATAAAAAGGTAGAGCTTACCTAGGGTTTCGTTTTGATCTGAGCAAAGTTCATTTTCGGCTTTGTCAAATTTCAACTATTGTTCCTCTTAGTCCTTGTCATTGAGATAGGGATTCCTTTGACTCTTTTTATGATTTTTAACTTAGTTATTTGTCTTTTGAAAATGATGTTGTGATTTGGAGATTTTTGATAAAAATCTAGGGTTTGGTTTTGAAATCAAAAGAGGGGTTTTCAAAATGTTCTCTTGTATATGATTGTGGCTTTGTAAAAATCGTTGGGTTGTGCTAAATGATGGATTTTATCCATGGAGATTGATTTTTAAAGAAATGGGGTTTTTGCCCTAAATTGTGCGAATTTGGTTTTTGAAAAGAGGAAATGAAATGGATGTTGGTTATATGGAATTGGAACAATGATGATCATGGAGTTAGATATGAATTATCACTCCTAATTGGAAATGTTAGAGAGTATATCCGTGTTGAAAATTATTTATTTATTTAGAGATATCTATTTTGGGCTATCGGTGGAGGATAGTTATGATTATTGTAGAAATTGCATGAGAATTACGTGAATTGGAACTATTTTCTCATCCATATGCATTAAGCATTATAATATATTTAACACATTGAAAGTGTTATTGTTTTGAGAAAAATAGGTGAATACCTTGGTGAATCTTGGTAGGAGTGTAGTTGTGATATTATGTTGGCTTGTGTGTCCTTGGTATGAAAGTCTAGAAACCCGCGCTGTTAGGTGTCGAGCCTTCCAGTTAATACCGGTAAAAATGACAAATTGGTAGTGCTTGTAGCCTACTTGCAGACCGTCCTAGAGATTCCCAGTGTTGTATCCACTACTCTATTTTCTACTAAATTGGAATTGACTTCATGAATTGTGATATGAACCTGGCATAGCATGGTTTGAAAAGAGTTATAAAATGTTTTGACATGAGCATTGCATATTCGTTCACCTTATAACTCTGTTAAAATTCATACGCTGTGTTAAAGTATCTTTACTAGGCTTTGGCTCACCCTATGTGGAAAACCATTTTCAGGTGCTAATGATATGCCTCCGCCAAGGCAATAGCTTGGAAGGACTTGGCGCCAAGAGCTTCTATTTTTGCTTTTGTGTAATTATTTTGTACAAGCCTAGTGCTTTATTTGTATTAAGTTTAAAGTCACTTTTGTTGTAACCAAGCACCATCTTGGAAAGTTGTAGCCAATAGGGCATTACCATATATGTTTACTCTTTTTTCATATCTTGTACTGATGACACATGCTATAGATTCAGGATTAGAACTTGTGAATGTATTAGTGCATGTGTTACACTTTTGTACAGAGATGAAACTTTATGAATAGGAGGACATTATATTCTGTTATCTGTTAGTAATTAATATCTGTTATGAGATGATCTTATTGTAATATAATTCAATGTGTTACAAGCGAAGTGGCAAACAAAGAATGCTCCAACCAAGATACAGAATGTCAGCACAAATAACTCTACATAGGCACAACTCAGGTTGGATTCACATCTAAACTCTCATAACTCACAAATACAATAGAGCGAATAAAAATACAACTGAATAAAGTTTTGTCCAATGGGATTGCCAATTACAAAATCCTAAACTAGTTTTATTATAAAACTAAAAATAAATGAATAAATAAAAGAAAAAATTGGGGTTTCTTTCTCAAAACATTATTTCCTTCCAAACACCAAATTATAAAGTAATCACATGAGATTTAATTGAACGAAAGTAAAACTAGAGAGAAATTCCCATTTTATGCATTAATACACACATTAATCAAACCCTAGCTTTCTCAAATCCCCTAACTATCAAGAATAACACTTAAAAGCATTAAATAACATGCACATCATTAAGGAAATCCCTACCTCATAGTAAAGAGGGAAAAAAAAAAAAAAAACCCCAAACGTCAAAAGTGGCAAAACAATGATTTGACCCGATTAGAATAAAGCCCTCGGCAAGCTCTACACTTTATCCCAAAGGAGCAAGATGAGGAGATGACCCGAAGTAGGTAGATCTGAAGCTCCAACCTGAAAAGGCAAGTTTGGTGAAAGAAAAGTGGCTTTCGGTGTAGAGAGAGTAAAGAGAAGAAAAAATGAGAAAAGGGAAGGTGTGGAGGGTCTATTTATAGTGCCAGGTCAAAAGTGTAATATTTGTCCCAAAGTCAACCCAAAGAATAAGTCAAAAACACCAAAAAGCAGGGCCCAAACCACTGGGATGAAATATGAAATTCCTGCCAAGTGTCGACACTAAGAGAGGGGCATCGACACCAAGAAACAGTGATATTCCAAGTGAGTTTTGCACCAAACAAGATGTCAACACCAAAAGGCCCAGGTGTCGACACCAGAAACTAGTACTGTCCCCTAGACAAACAGGTTGGATGGTGTCGACACCCAGAAAAGGTGGTGTCAACACCAGAAAGTAGAACAAAAGAGAGAAAATGAGGTAAGGCAGGTGTCAACCCCAAGAAGTCTAGTGTCGACACCCTAGCAAGTAAAATCAATGTTTAAAACACCAAAATGACAAAACCAAGCGCAAAAGAACAACCCCACCAGTTTAGATCGGTTTTCACTCTCCCGATACAAGAATACACCAACTCAAAGATGTCAATAACAAAAGGAATGAAATTAAACACACTTTCCAATAACTTCAAGAACACAAGTGTTACATTTTAAATCTGATGCCCCAAACACCTTTTTCATAGCACTATCTCTCTAAACTCTCTCACTTCCGTCTTTTCTCTCATATCTCTCTACCTAACACCCTAAAACTCTTGCATTTTGTTTAATCCACACAAATCCATCAACATTTTGACCATAGTTCTTAAGACCATTTTGACGAGCATCTTGAGGGAAATGTTTTGAGTAGTGGAGATCGTTTTCCGATGACATTGGATTTTAGGATTTTTCTTCTTTTCCCTCTTCTAAACTTGAGGTAGGAATTTTCTAAACATTGTGTATGTAATTTAACTTTATTATTTGTTATTTTGATAGTTGTAACAAATTGGAGGATTAGGGTTTTGTTAATTTATATTTAATGCATTAAAGGGGAAATTTTTCAAATATTCTTAAAACTCACAATTAATTTGTTAATGGTGTGGTTGGTGATGTTGAAATTTGAGAAAATCACTTTCAAAATAGGAAATCCCTAATTTTGTCAAAACCCTAGGAATTGTCGAAGTTGAGAAATCGATTGTATTAATAATATTTTTGAAATTCATAGTTATTTATGAATATTGGATATGTATATTGAGAATAATGAGATTATCGAAAAATCTATTGATTAGGGAAAGTTGAGAACTTGTTGGATTATGCTCCTTGTATATATTGTTCATTTTGGAAATATATATATATATATAATGATTAGAGGTAATTGTTTTAGCAACCGCTGGAAGGTTGTATTGATTATTATAGAACTTGCATGTGAACTAGGTAAATTGAGACATTTACAAATTCATCCATGACATTAATCATTTCATGCTTTTATGATTTCATTCTCGCATTGCATTTGAGAAATGCTTTTGAAAATTTGATTTATTGAGAATGATTGATTTGTATTGAGAAAATGGGATAAATACCTTGGTAAATCCGGTTATGGGGTGTAGATTGTTGAGAATTAAGTTGGCTTTAGGTCCATGGTGAAAGTCCAAAAACACACAATTTCCTTCTGGTTAGGAGCTAGTATAGTGGTTTTGGTAGTGTTTGATGAGATTACTTGCAAACACCAGTCTAGGGATTACTAGTGTCGTATTTACCGCCCCTTCATTTTATCAAATGAATGATTGATTTGGATCTAATTTCGAACAAGTGCATGGCATGAGATTTTCAAAATGAAAAACTTGCATTTTAACATATCATTTCATATGCATTCACCTCATGATATTGTTAAACTTCATACACTTTATTCAAATTATCTCTGATAGGCTTTATGCTCATCCCTATGTGAAAACAACTTTTTAGGTGTTGAGGGAGTGCCTCTGCCGAGGTGATGGCCATGGAGGATCTTGGAGCATAAGGCTCATTTTTGTTTATTGTTTTGCAAGCAGAGAGGCCTTTTTATATATTGGGTTGAAAAATCACTTTTGTTGTAACCGAGCCAAGCCTTTGAACTTCTCTTAGGGTATAACACTTATATTTATTTAGCTTTCAATTATCATAGTCACAGGCTATAGATTCATGTAATAGAGATGGTGAATGTATTCATGCGTGTGATTCTATTTTGAAATCCTTTAAATGGAACTCATGGAATGAAATACAAGGATTTTAGAATGGATTATGCATCGGGTTATCGATGTTGACTATAGCTTTTGCATGTATGTTACATTCTATAAGTGATGTTGATGAATAAATGAAGGTAAGTCCAATGAGCCGGGTTTCACAATTTTTAGGGGTGTTACACCAACTAAGGGTTAGATTCTCAAGTATAGCATGCAAAGCTTACTTGTTGAATATGTACCTCCTGTTTTGTGAATACAAATGTTCTTTTCAATGACCAATATTCTAGTTTGTGGGACTCATTATTGGAGTTTATTTTATTTTTTTGGTTTTAGTATTGAAAATTCCATGTGCAACAACGACGATGACAACAACGACGACGACAAAAAAAAAAAAAAAGAAAAAAGAGAAGAAGAAGAAGAAGAAGAAGAAAAAAAAAAAGGCTCATTTGTACTCAGTAGCAGACTACACACATTGAACATGTGGTTTTGTACATCAAAAATTAGAAATTAGCAAATAAAGAGTTAAACTGTTAGTACTGCATTCTAGGTCATGTTAATTCTATCATTGTTGTACCATTAATAAAATCTTTTCTTTTGCCGATAAAAAAAAAACATATTCTCCATATTTTCTTTGGATACACCTTTTTAATAGTTGTAATTTAATAGCATAATTTGATAACGTTTTCTGGACGAAGTTGGCCTCTAAGTATGAATTATTGATAAATCGAGTTCCATTTTGAAAAAAAATAAAAATATTAAACACTATTATTTAAACTTATTTGCTATACAGTGATCATGACTTTGGCATATGTTGAGTTGGTACAATAATAGGGGATAAATCACTTCGAATTGTTCTTTGCCTTCCATTTTTTGAGTTAGTAATTTGGCAGCATGATTAAATTTGTGGTACATATTTTTAAAATATATGTCCATTTTGATTGATAATCATTTTTGGCAGAGAAATGAATTTGAGGTCCATTTGTTTTAAATATATCTGTCCATTTCAATCAACGTGTTAGGGAAAATCGATGATTCCCCATAAGTAAATCAATCAATGGGAATAAAAACTAATGCGGAAAAATTAAATCAAAGGCAACACAAGAATTTTTACGTGGTTCCCTCAATGTGAGGTACGTCCACGGGATCGAAATCCGATTCCACTATCAACCAAATAAGTTCCAAATGATTACAAACGAGACACTAATAGTCTCACAAAACCACCCTTAGGTGAATTCCAAATAATCACAAATAAACAAAGAGGAAAGACCTCACCAAATAGATAAACCAAAATCTTCAGAACCAGAGTTGAAGAAGACCCAAAATAACGAACCAAATCAACTCCACCAAAGTACCCAAACAAAGATGCACGAAAATAATTAGTTGCTGCTCCACGAGGCAAATTCCACCAATCAATTGATTAAAACAATTGCTGCTGCCGTACTTCGGAAAAACAAATCAATTAAGGCCACTGTTGCTTGTTATACAACGGCACACACAAAACAATATATATATTGTTAATCTAGGGTTTTGTAATCAAACCTAATTGTTTCCAACTTGGATTGGGCCTCCACAAATATAATATATAAAAATATATTATACCTAAATCAAGTCCAAATTAAACTCTTTTTCCAAAACCAATTGGGTCCCACACTCCAATAAGGAGGTATACCCAACAATTCTCCCCTACCGACTTAGGTGGAGACATCAACCATACCCGCCAAAGTTCGACACTTTAAATGTTTGTCCCTCGACAAAGTCTTTGTCAACATATCCGAAATATTATCATCTGTGTGAACCTTTTCGAGTTGTAACAATTTCGAATCTAACACATCACGAATCCAATGGTATCTCACATCAATGTGTTTCGATCTCGAATGAAAGGTAGAATTTTTACTCAAGTGAATAGCACTTTGACTATCACAATAAAGCACATACTTTTCTTGCTTCAAACCCAACTCTTGCAAAAATTTCTTCAACCATAACTCTTCTTTGCAAGCTTCCGTAATGGCAATAAATTCAGCTTCGGTAGTTGAGAGAGCAACACATTTTTGTAATTTAGATTGCCATGCCACAGCTCCCCCTGCAAAAGTCATCAAATACCTCGAAGTAGATTTCCTAGAATCAACATCACCAGCCATGTCAGAATCTGTGAACCCATCAAGCATCGGCTTACCATCCCCAAAACACAAACACACCTTCGAAGTCCCTCGAAGATATCTTAGAATCCATTTTACCGCTGCCCAATGTTCTTTACCGGATTAGAGAGAAAACGACTCACCACACCAACTGCGTGAGCAATATCCGGCCTTGTACAAACCATGGCGTACATCAAAGAACCAACTGCTGAAGCATAAGGAACTTTCAACATCTCTTCTTTGTCTTTCTCACTTGTAGGACATTGATTCGAACTAAGTTTGAAGTGACCCGCAAGTGGACAACCAACCGGCTTTGCTTTATCCATGTTGAACCTCTCAAGAACTTTCTCAATGTAGCTCTCTTGAGACAACCAAATCAGCCCCTTTTTGCGATCACGAACAATTTTCATACCAAGAATTTGCTTTGCCGGTCCCAAATCTTTCATAGCAAAAGACTTGCTCAACTCCAATTTCAACCTGTTAATCATGGTAGAATCTTGACCCACAATTAACATGTCATCAACATAAAGCAAAAGAATAATAAATTTGCCATCCGGGAAATTTTTCACAAACACACAATGGTCCGAAGTGGTTTTAGAAAAACCATTATTCATCATGAAAGAGTCAAATTTTTTGTACCATTGCGTGGAGCTTGCTTGAGGCCATACAAACTTTTCTTCAATTTGCAAACAAATTTCTCTTTCCCTTTTTCCACAAAACCTTCTGGTTGCTCCATGTAAATTTCTTCTTCAAGATCACCATGAAGAAATGCAGTCTTCACATCAAGTTGTTCAACTTCAAGGTTCATACTTGCAGCCATGCCAAGTACAACCCGAATAGAAGACATCTTCACAATCGGTGAGAAAATCTCGTCAAAGTCAATGCCTTTCTTTTGCCCAAAGCCTTTCACAACAAGACGTGCTTTGTACCTCAGATTCTTTCTATCATTCTTCAATTTGAAAACCCACTTATTTTTCAGAATTTTCCTCCCTTTAGGCAACTTCACTAAATCATAAGTCTGGTTTTCAAGCAAGGAATTCATCTCCTCTTCCTTGGCCTATTTCCAATCATCTTTCTTTGCATGCTCAATTGCTTCTTGGTAGCTCTCTGGCTCCCCTTGATCGGAAATCAACACAAATTCATTGGGAGGGTACTTTCTTGAAGGTTGTCGGTCCCTTGTAGATTTCCTTAACTCAAGTTGTGGTGGCGGATCTTGAGTTGGATGCTCTTCCTCAATTTCTGGCTCAACCTCATTAGGATTAGCATCATCTTCTACATCTTCAATAGGTGGCTGCACATCTCCCTCATTTTCATCATCAACTGAAGATGAAGGAGATGGATCTATGTCAATGAGATCACTAGTTTTTGGCTCCGGTTGATCACCTTTGCCAAAGTCTTCAATTGTTTGGTCTTCAAGAAACACAACATCACGGCTTCGAATGACTTTCTTGTCGACCGGATCCCACAATCTATACCCGAATTCATCACGCCTATAGCCAAGCAAAATACATTGTCTTGACTTACTATCAAGCTTGGACCTCTCATCCTTTGGAATGTGAACAAAAGCTCGGCAACCAAACACTCTCAAGTGCTCATAAGACACATCTTTACCAGTCCAAACTCTTTCAGGAACATCACCATTCAAAGGATAGCAAGGAGATAAATTGATCACGTCAACCGCTGTACTCATTGCCTCACCCCAAAAGGATCTTGGCAATTTAGCTTGTGAAAGCAAACACCTTGTTCTTTCCACAATGGTGCGGTTCATCCTCTCGGCAACGCCATTTTGTTGAGGAGTCTTCTTAACTGTCTTTTGGTGCCGAATACCTTGGCTGCGACAATACTCATCAAATGGCCCAATGTATTCACCACCATTGTCTGTTCGGATGCACTTCAATTTCTGCCCTGTTTCTTTTTCAACCATGGCCTGAAAATGCTTAAATACTTCTAGAACTTGATCTTTAGTTTTTAGTAGATAAGTCCAAACTTTCCTTGAATAATCATCAATGAAAGTAACAAAATAAAGTGCACCACTATGTGTTCTAACTTTTAAAGGACCACAAACATCCGAATGAATCAACTCCAAAACATTTTCTTTTCTAGAAGCAACATTTTTATGAAAAGAAACTCTATATTGTTTACCCGCCAAACAATGAACACAAGTTTTAAGATGTGTACCTTTCAAACCGGGTAGAAGCTCTTTCTTGAACAAAACTTGCAGCCCCTTTTCACTCATATGCCAAGCCGCTTGTGCCACAATTCGGTAGAAGTATCATCTTCAAGTGCATTGACAACACCTTTACAAATTTTTTCTTGCATCGAATAAAGTGTATGAGTCTTCTTGCACTTAGCCACCACCAAAGAACCCTTTGTGAGCTTCCATATTCCATCACCAAATTTGTTGTTGAAGCCTTCATCATCTAGCTTCCCAGTAGAGATCAAATTGAGGCGAATGTCGGGAACATGCCTCACATCTTTAAGCAACAACTTGCAGCCCAAATTTGTTTCCAAGCAAACATCACCCATACCGATAATCTTGGACAAACCTTCATTACCCATTCGAACAGAACCATAATCTCCTTCGGTGTAGGTAGTGAAGAAATCAACTCGAGAAGTCACATGAAAAGAAGCACCGGAATCAATCACCCAATTACTCTCTTGGCCCACAAAATTGATACAATCATCTTCACAAACGACCATGAGATCATCGGTAGTAACTGCCGTTGTGTCTTCTTGCTTCTTATCCACACTTTTGTCACGCCTTTTCTCCTTATTCTTGAGCTTTCGGCATTCTCGCTTCATGTGCCCTTTCTCATGGCAATAATAACACTCAACGTCTTTCTTTGAAAAAGAACCATCTCTTGATTTGTCACGGCTTTGATCACGACCATGAGGAGTCTTACTCCTCCCCTTGTTTTGCTTCGGCCTCTCACAACAAATGCTTCCGAATGAGAGGAACCGGCTGATTTTCTTCTAGTTTCTTCATTCAACAAGCTACTAGTGACTTGGCCCATTGTGACAACTCCATCGGGTGCCGAATTACTAACTGTCACAACCAAAGTCTCCCAACTTTCGGGTAAGGAACTAAGTAGCATCAAAGCCTGCAACTCATCATCAAAAATAATTTTCATAGAAGCAAGTTGGTTAACAATACTCTTTATTTCATTCAGATGTTCCGGAATAGGCTGCCCTCTTTATATTTTAAATTAACCAACTTACGAAACAGAAAGGCTTTATTTGTGGCTGATTTTCTATCATAAAGACTCTCTAATTTTTTCCATAAATCATGTGCCGAAGTTTCAGTAGCAACATGATGAAACACACTGTCATCAATCCATTGACGGATAACACCAACGGCTTTTCGATTAAGCCTCTTCCACTCATCATCTTTCATATCAGCAGGTTTGCCACTATCACCCTCAATGGGTCCATACAAGTCTTTACAAAATAATAGGTCCTCCATTTTAGTTTTCCAAGTTACCCAATTACTTCCATTGAAGCTAGACATGCGACCCACATTCCCCTCCATTGATTTACACAAATAAATAGACCCAAATAAACCGTAAGCTCTGATACCAGTTGTTAGGGAAAATCGATGATTCCCCACAAGTAAATCAATCAATGGGAATAAAAACTAATGCGGAAAAATTAAATCAAAGGCAACACAAGAATTTTTACGTGGTTCCCTCAATGTGAGGTACGTCCACGGGATCGAAATCCGATTCCACTATCAACCAAATAAGTTCTAAACGATTACAAACGAGACACTAATGGTCTCACAAAACCACCCTTAGGTGAATTCCAAATAATCACAAATAAACAAAGAGGAAAGACCTCACCAAATAGATAAACCAAAATCTTCAGAACCAGAGTTGAAGAAGACCCAAAATAACGAACCAAATCAACTCCACCAAAGTACCCAAACAAAGATGCACAAAAATAATTAATTGCTGCTCCACGAGGCAAATTCCACCAATCAATTGATTAAAACAATTGCTGCTGCCGTACTTCGGAAAAACAAATCATTAAGGCCACTGTTGCTTGTTATACAACGGCACACACAAAACAATATATATATATTGTTAATCTAGGGTTTTGTAATCAAACTCTAATTGTTTCTAACTTGGATTGGGCCTCCACAAATAAATATATAAAAATATATTATACCTAAATCAAGTCAAATTAAACTCATTTTTCAAAACCAATTAGGTCCCACACTCCAATAAGGAGGTATACCCAACACAACGATCATTTTTTTGGCGGCGGAGTTAATTATATGTATGTATATTAGCTTTAAATATATATGTTCATTTCAATCGGCAATCATTTTTGGCTGCAGAGTTAAATTGAGTTCCATTTATTTTAAATACTTATGTCCATTTCTATCAATAATCATATTTTGGTGATAGAGTTAATTCACTGTCCGTTTGTTTTAAATATATATGTCCATTTTGATCCGCAATCATTTTTTGGCAGCAGAGTTAATTCGAGGTCCATTTGTTTTAAATATACTTGTCCATTTTTGCAATGATTTTTTGGCCACTGATGGCATTTGCAATGGGCAATTCATCTCTTCAAACTTTGGGTTTTGCTTAGGAACACTACTGGCTAGTGCTTGACGAAAATTTGAGGAAAATTAATCTTTGATATTGCATTCCCTTGACCTTATCTTTGGTAAGAGAAGTTAAAAATTACCCATTCCAAAACATAAGAAATAAAGCAGCTAACATGACTGAAAATTTTGAAATTTTGGGTTAAATGCTAGCTCTTGAATGACATATTTTAGAGGTACCAAGAATGAGACAACTTGGTAAGTTAATCTAAGGGGTGTTTGGGAAGTGGTTGATATAGTCAAAAAGTCAAAACATCAATACAAAAAATTAGATCAATTCTCTTTATTTTTTTTGGTATATCTTTTCATGAAAGTAAAAAAAGTCACTAAAAAAAGTCAATTATCAAATTTGCATGTATTGAGGAATTAATAAATGCATCATTAAATGTCATTTATAGAGATCACACTCATTCTCATCTAACATCGTATATAATCTAGATTAAATACTTGCAAGCCTCTCACATGAGTTGAATTCCACATCCATGTGAGAGGTTGTGTCCGATTCTATGCAAGTAAAAACACTGTTTATACTCATCTTGGATTTTAAAAATACATAATCTAGGATAGATTCTTGTAATCTGCAATAAATGTGACCAATAAAGTAACAGTTCATGGGAAAATCTTACTTAAATTTGAGAAGTTTAATTTGGATAGTAAAGCATAGCATCTTTTTTTTTTTTTTTCTTTTTTTTTAATTGCAAAGCATAGCATCCTTGTCATGGATTTGGGTGAAGATTTGAAATAAATAGACAGTTCCACTAAATTTCTTTTCCAAAAATTACAAACATATTGTTAACATGTAAAAAAAAAAAAAAAATTGTTAACAAGTCCTAAATTACAAATAATTAATAAAAAATAAAATAAATTACAATTCTATTTTTTACCCTTCGTAGATGTTACCACCCATCATCCCCGTTGTTGTACAAACGTTATGACAACTCAAAAGACTCTCTCTCTCTCTCTCGAAAATAATTTGCCAACTTTTATATATGTATTTATTTATTGCTCATGAAGGTATCCTAGACTTGGCTCCGACTAATCCCTAAACTAATATTTAATTAATAAAATGAAGTTGATTTGTGTTTACACAATTGTCTTCACCTTTAAGTTTATCACACACTAAATTTTTTATAATTTTAGGATGAAATGACCATCATACGTTGTTATTTATGATGACATTTTAAGTTGTCGTAATCTTTTCAACACTTACACATTTTGCTATTTTGACCGACAAAGTGAAAATTTCTTTAAAAAAGTGAAATTATAGATATAAAGAAAATAAATGTACTGAGAGAGATTCAAAAAGTGATAACTCTCTTACTACTGTAACTTACATCCCCATAACTAACCCCTTAGCATCATGAGTTATCTTTTTTTAGAAATTAAAAAATATATATAGAAATAAAAAAAAACAAAGCAAAGTACAAGAAAAAAAAAAAAACAAAAACAAAAAAAAAATAGTTAAGTATATCTTAACCACACAACTCCAAAAATGCTAAAAAAATCCCCACATTTTGTTATGAAAATTAGTTTTTTTTTAAAAAAAAAAAAAAAAAGATTGTTGGCAAAAGATTAGCTGGCACTTTCCGTCCCATACTTTTTTTTCGCAGGGTAGACTTCTAGCTAACGAGTGGAGAAATTTTGCGTACTGTACCTACTTTGATTTCTCGAGACTTTCAATGATAACTTGATTTTTGTCACACACACAAACAATGCCAATGCAAGGTGTCACCATTGCCTGCCAACTCACGTATTCTTGCATGTACCAAACAAAGATTCTCTCTCTCTCTCTCTCTCTCTCTCTCTCTCCGTTTTATGTTACCTTCAAGCTTCTAATCTCCTCATCTCTTGGTGAAGTCTAGATTAGTTCTAGGATTTTTCTTCGTCATTTCTGACGGTGACGCCTCAAGTAAGCACAGAGTTAATTTGATATCTCATATTTTTGTTTCCCTATCACAATTGATTGATTTGTCACTTTTCAAAAGTCTTGTACTTAAAAGATCCTCACTGTTGAAAGTTTTCTCTTTTATGATCTCTCTTTGTGAGTGTGCATATAGAAAGAAATGGCACTAATTGATCCTCAACGAAAAAAAATGGTTAATGGGCCACCTGTTGGAGGGTGGAACCAAGGCCTCACACTAATGAGAAATACAAAGGAAAGCCGATTGGGTTGGTTCCATTTACTTTATTTTTCTCTCCAATTTGTGCCAGTTTAAGGCTACATGGATCCGTTTGTTTTTAGAGATAGAATAGAGGAAATTATTAATGAAGGGACTATTAGTAAGGGGACTGTTAGTGAGCAGACTACGAAAAAGTGTGTTTGTTTGATAACCAATGGGCTAATAATAGTTCATGTTTATTTTGAGAGATAGGAGTAGGATTAACCATGTAAAATTACACAAATACCCTCATTGTATTAGTATCAAATTTAAACTTATACCAATCAATAAATGCATTACCCAATTAAATTATTCAAAAATTAAAATTAAAATTGCATAATTAAAAATAATAAAGAATTCAACTATTATTTATTTATTTATTTTATTTTATTATTATTATTATTATTAAAGAAACCAACCAATGGTTTCTCCAAAACCAGCCCATGGTTTTGAAAAAAGTTCATCCCATTAGTGTGGACTTGGCCTTCTTGTGCAAATATCCTACTCTCTAACTCAGGTTCTTTTTCTACCTCTAGTCTCTCTCTTGCTCAAGCTTTGTCATTGATGACCACAAGTTCAAGCTGATTGGAGCTCTATTAGCGACACGATCTCAACCTTCATATTTGTCAACAACGATGTTGACCTTCGTATTCAAGGTGAGGCGAACTCGATGAAGACCAGAATGCTAGATCAGTCTTCTCTCTTGGTGATTTTGTTATTTTTTGATTATTATTTTGTTGATTTTGAGAACTTGTTGGATGATATTTGTAATCTGTTTGTGAATTTGTTGATCTTTTTTGTTATTATTTTTTAATATTTGTAATTTTGGAAATTTGTTAAAAAATTTAAAAGCAGTTGATTTTTTTTTTTTTTTGGGAAATTATTAATTGTTTCTGAGTGTAGTTAAAAATTTGAAGGAGGGATCTGTTTTTCTGTTTGATGATATGGTAGATAGTATGGTCATTTACATTATAATCCCAACTACTTCTTTTTTCAATACCAAGTCCCATGAGGGATTGTTAATCTGTTGGTTTGAGGGGATTCATAGTCCGTTCGGACTATGACTCCGGTGCAACATTGTCAAAACAAACAAGAGGTATGTGCACTGTTCATCATTCATAGTCCACTCTGGACTGTGAAAGAGGAAAACAAACGGGGCCTATGCACATACCTTATTTATTTATTTTAAATTACTAGACAAGAGTTAATAGCTAGAAAATGATATATGTTCATTTGCTTAATTTGTGAACCAGTTTAGGGTTGTACATACCTTTGGAATTACTAAAATAGAGTTATTAAAAAATAATCTATGTTAATTTGCTTGATCACGTTTCTGTTTTATGGTTCGGTTTTTTTTAGAAATTGAAAATGAAAACTTGTATTATTTTCAGTTTTTTTTTTTTTTTTTAAATGGAATTGATTTCAACATTTTTGAAAATGGGAAAATTGTTTTCATCTTTCTTTATTAATTAAGTCATATTATTAACTCAGTTTAACAAAATCTTTGTATTGTCTCTCGCAATATCTTTGGAGCTTTGCTTGTCAATAATCACTCATGCGCCTTTTGTTGATGTATTTGACTTTGAATTCATCAATTAAGAGTTCCTTTTTTGCTTATCAAAAAATAAATAAATAAATCACTCATGCATAATTCTAGCATATTTCCTTCTTTGTATTACCTAAGATCTATGTTATGTCGTGTGTTTGTTAGGGGAGTACAAACACTTAGGTACTTTGTCAAGAGTGGGGAGATTTTTTCCCATAGGTGCTAATCTAACAACTAACAACTAACATTTACCGATCAAAAAAAAAAAAAATCGTGTGTCTGTTAAAAATTAACTTAAAGTTTTGGATCATGTAGTTCTATTATGTACTAGGGACAAGAAAACAATACCGATCATATTCAAAGCACGGGCCCGTTATCATGAAACTCAACAACAAATTCTTGAGGTTGTGGAAAAATAGAAGAGTGCAAATGGTTGCAGTAAGAAAAAAGCCCGAAAAAAACTTTTGGCGACTAAATACTTTAGTCAAAAAAACATGGCATCCTTCGGCGACTAAAATGTTTAGTCGTAAAATACAATGGGACTAAATTTTTTTTTTTTTTTTGAGACTAAAATGTCTAGTCGTAGTTGCGACTAAAATACTTTGGTCCCTAAATGTAGTACTATTTGCGACCTAAACTTATTGGTGACTAATTTAGTCGCCAAAACCTAAAATCATTTTTATTTGGGAACCTATTTTAGTCGTCAAAAGTTGTAAATTAGAGACTAAGCCAGGCTTAGTATCCAAAAGTTGTGAATTGGCGACCAAATCAGTTTTAGTCGCCAAATACTTTGGCCGACAATTTATCCCCGACTAACTAGGTGACTCGATGACTAAAAATGAGACTTTGGCGACTAATATTTTAGTAGTCAAATTTGTATTTTCCTATAATGTTAACTTCTTTATGTTAGATGAGCATTTAGTTATTTATCAATCACATGTTGCAAAGAGAATCTTGTGCTTAGAGTTTGTAGTTATTCTTAGAGCAACTTCATAGTTATACTATAACAACTGAGTGCTTCAACGGGGCTACTATTGAAGGTGCCAAATTTATGAATTGCTATCCTTTGTGCCAATCGGCACAAGTTTTCATAGATTGCTAAATTTGATACAGGTACCAGTGTTTATAGTGATCCAACTATAGTTGAAAAGATGAGATAATGGTTATGTCAAAAAATGAAACAAGCATCAAAGCTATGGGTTGCCAAATTTTTATATTTTTGTAAAAACAATAGGGTCAAATTTGGTATTTAGCATCGGATTTATAACCCTAATGGCCTCTTTATCCATTAATATTATTTTTTATTTTGATCACCTCTATATCAACTCCACATGCGATCAAAAAATTGTATATAAAAGAAGTATTTAGAGACTTTGTCTCATATCACCTATTTAAACCACCCAAATCTAATTCATTTATTGTAAATGTATCTCTACCCATTACCAATTAGTTTGAATTGAATGACTCCAAAATTTTGACACACTAGAGATGTCTCACAATAAACAATGGGTGATCCCTCTAATTGGACCATGAAAATGAACTTTTGGTATAACGATTCCAGTTTAAACTCAATCCATTTCTTACTTTTGAATCCGGGAATCTATATCCTCAACTATTATTCATTTCATTTTCAACTTGCTACTAGTTTTAGTTTGGTTGTTTTAGGAGTTATTGTTGCATTTGGAGTAAGTTGGGGTTTAGTTTTTCAAGGAGCTATTGTTCAGATTTTTGCTTGTTCACTCAAGCGATCTTTCTTACACTCGAGTGGTCTTTTACAGTCTGCAAACTTTTGGAAGTAGAGTATCTTCACTCGAGAGGTATTTCTTGCACTCGAGCAGTCTTTTATAATTTTGAGTTTCTAGGAGGGGGTGATTGTGCGCTCGAGCGGTGTCACTTTTTTGTGTCTGATGCTTGAGCTATGTTCTGGTTGCTCGAGCGGTCTGTGCGTATATCAATTCAGAAAAAGGGAAAATTGAATTACTTTTTCATTCCTCTCTCTCTCTAAAGATTCCAAAACCCTAGTTCTTCATTTTCTCTCTCTAGTTCTTGCTTTAAAGTCCCAAATACTCCATCATCCGTTGATTTCTTAACCCTGGTCCTTGGGAGAAAAAGGTTGAGCTCGTCTCAAGCTTCGTTCTAATCGGAGAAAATCTCATTTTTCGGCTCCGCCAAACTTCAACCCTTCCTCTCTCTTGTCTTCGAATATTGAGGTAGGTATTTCTTCAACCTTTGGTATGATTTTTGCCTTACTTATTTGCTCATTTAACGAATCTAGTGATTTGGAAATTTTGGGTTAAACCTAGAGTTTGATTTTGAAATGTAAAAAGGGATTTTCAAATGGGTTCTTGAGAAAGGTTGTGTGGATATGTTCATGGTTGAGATATGTTAATATAGCAAATTTCTTTATTTAAAATTGATTTTGAAAGTAAATGGGGGTTTGTTCTAAAATCATGGATATTTGGTTGTGAAAGAAAATGGAAAATGATGTTGGATTTTGAATGAATTGAACGAATGTGTATGTTGATGATGATGGTGGAGTTAGATATGTAATATCACTCCCATCTTGAAAATGATGAGATTATATCTTTTGTTGGAAATTATCTGTTGAATAGAAATATCTATTTTGAGATATCGGTGGAGAATAGTTTTGATTGTTGTAGAAATTGCATAAGGATTAGGTGAATTAAAACTAATTACTCATACATCTTGCATTGAGCATTGTATCACACTTAAACTTTGAAAATGTATTGTTTTCAGAAAAAATAGGTAAATACCTTGGTGAATCTGGTTAGAGATGTGGTTGTGGTTATTATGTTGGCCTGTGTGTCCTTGGTGAAAGTCCAGAAACCTACGCGGTTAGGTGCTGATCCTTCCAGTTAGTACCGGTATAATGGCTTTGGTAATGCTTGTATAGCCTACTAGCAGACACGTATCTAAAGATTCCTAGTATTTTGTATCCACTGCCCTATTTTCTGATATACAAGGTTGTTTTCATGAATTGATAAATAATCTAGCATTGTTTTGTTTCTTAGATGAATATGTAAAACATTTGACAAATTGGCATGCATATGCATCCACCTTATGACTTCGTTAAGATTCATATATTGTGTAAAGTATCTCTACTGAGCTTTAGCTCGCCCTATGTGGAAAACAACTTTCAAGTGCTGATGATATGCCTCCACCAAGAACTTAGCTTGGAAAGACTTAGAGCCCAAAGCTTCATTTTGTTTACTTTGATATAATTATTTTTGTACAAGCTTTGGGCTTTAATTGTATGGAGATGAACTCATTTCGATGTAACCAAGCATTGACTTGGAAAGATGTAGCCATTAAGGCATATAATTACTTGGGTTTTCTTTTATTTCAATGTTTGTACACATGTCATATGCTATAGATTCAGGATCTATGATTTATAAATGTATACACACATATGTCATGGACTATGAATGGAATATTAAATATGATGATGTTGATCAATTGTAAGGAATATTATGAGATAAGTTATTATTATTATTTCGGAGCATTACAACTTGGTATCAAAGCTACCGGATTTGAATACTTTGGGAATATGCGATGTGGTTTTTACCACAATGAGTTATTTCGGTAGATAATATTAGAAGTACACCTAGTATGCTATGTGATAACATCCTTATGTGATTAAATGAGTATGAGATTTAATTTCTAAGGTATTAATTGGGTTTATGAGTTCCTAGAAGTCCTGTTAGAAAAGTATTTGATCACTGCTATTTTTAATTAGAACTCTAGCAATGTCACGGAATGATCATTATCTAGAAAGGAAGTTCGATTGTGTTTATGTGATTAGGTGTTTATGTGGAGTGAATTATTTGTTATCCACCGTATTAGAACGTGAGTGAATTAGCTTCAGCACATTTGTAAATATGCTAATATATTGTGTTACTTTTATAAAGATATCAGGACGTGGTGGTAGTAGACGTGGCAGGCCTAGGCTATAAGAGGTGCCATTACCAAATGATATTTCGACGTAGGAAGAGGGAGTTGGTCAGGCGCCAGCAGGTCAGCAAGCCATGGGCGCTTTGGCCTGTGAAATGGCTAGAGCTTTTCCAGAATCCATGGACATTCTTAGGGCTGAGAATCAAGTCCAAGCCCATGTTGCTGAGATAGAGCTGTCTTTTCTAAAAAGAGAATTCTTTTGGTCAAATCCGGATGAGTTTTGGGGGGATCCAAAAAAGCCACTAAAGGCACATGAATGGCTTAAGTAGATGATGAAGACGTTCGAGATGCTTGGCATTGAGGACGATAGGTTGAGGGTGACCTTGGCATCTTTCCAACTGAAAAAAGATGCGGGTCAATGGTAGAAGTACGTGCGAGGGCGCATTGGGGTGACTAGGAAGGCCTTTGTTAACGTCTTTTAGGACAAGTTTTTTCCTCCCACTACTAGGGAAAAGTTGAGAGATCAGTTTCTGAAGCTCAAGTAGCCAAGTTTGAAGTTATTTTTACTAGTCTCTCTAGATTTGCACCAGAACTTGTGGCGATGAAGGATTGTCATTGCATCGAGTTCGAGAAGAGGTTGAGGATCAGGCTCCTTTCAAGGTGGTCGGGTGTATAATTAGGGATTATGGTCGCCTTGTGGAGGCGGCATCTCACTTAGAGACCATGATCCAAGCAGAGAATGAGTGAATGAGGGGCTCCAAGCAGAGGAGTCAGGAGGTTCAGGGGGAAAATCGAGACAATAAACGGTAGAGGGGTTCTACCCCACAATAGTCCCAAGAAGCACAGTTCAAATCCATTTTTCCTATACTGAGTTCTAGTGTAGAGAGAGGTAGTCAGGGCGGGATCACTTGTTTCAAGTGTGGTCAGCTAGGCCACAAGTCTTAAGTTTGTCGGCAGAGAGGAGAAGGGTAACAGTCTGCACCGTCTTTAACTTGTCCTCAGAGCCAGAGTCAGTGGAGAGGGTAGCCACCTACTTGTTATCAGTGTGGGCAGTCAGGGCACTTGAGAAGGTTTTGCCTTTAAGTGGGTGGCATATCTGGTGCACCTAGTTCGAGATAGACACAAAGCCATCAGCTTACCCATTTAACACAGTCCTCGAGGGCCAATCATGAAGCTTCTTCAATTCAATCCATGTATCAGACCTATGCTCTGAAGGGTGAGCAGGAAAAACAAAGACCCACAAGGCATGTGTATGATGTTACCACTCCAGATTAGTTGCCAACGTTTTCCATAGTAAGAGGTAACTTTTTGTTGTTCAACTCTATTGCCAATGTGTTGATTGATATTGGTGCATCTAATTCCTTCATTTCATCTGCATTCACATTAGTTTTGGAGTTAGAAGTGGCTCAATTAGTGTCTTTGCTCAAGGTAAAGTCACCAGTTAGAGGTAAGGTTATCTTGGACTGGGGGTGTCACGGTTGTGAGATAAAGATTGTCGGTCGCTGACTTTCTTTTGCTTTCATAGTGTTAGACATGTCAAGTTTCGATGTCATCTTAGGCATGGATTGGTTGTCTTCGTACCGTGCCATTAATAATTGTTACCGTCAGATAGTTACCATGTGCACCTCAAGTGGTGACTATTTCTATTTTCTAAGGGACTGAGCTAATAGAGTTTTGTCGCCAGTGTATGACTCACATGATCGGGGCGAGCTTAATTGACTTTTTGCAACTTTCTTGGGTAATGAGAGTGATGTGGTCCGAGTTGAATTGTCAAGGGTAGTTTGTGAATACCCAAACGTCTTTCCCAAAGATCTTACTAATTTGCCACCCCACCAAGAAATTGAGTTCTGTATTGACTTAATGCCTGGCACAGTACCGATTTTCATGGCACTGTATAGATTTGCAGCCGCCGAGTTGTATGAGTTCAAGATTCAACTCCAAGAACTGCTAGATAAGGACTTCATTCACCCTAGTACATCGCATTGGAAAGCACCGGCTCTCTTTGCTAAGAAGAAGGATGGCACATTGCGGCTGTGCATCAATTATCGAAAGTTAAACCAGGTAACTATTAAGAACAAGTACCCATTACCACGTATAGATGATCTGTTTGACCAATTGAAGGGGTCTCGTTGTTTTTCTAAGATTGTCTTAAGATCTGGTTATCACCAGTTAAGGGTGAAGGATGAGGATATTCAAAAAACGGTATTCCGTACGCAGTATGGCCATTATAAGTTCTTAGTAATGCTTTTCAGTCTAACCAACGCACCGGCTTCATTTATGGATTTGATGAATCGAATCCTCCATGAGTTCTTAGACCGTTTTGTGGTTGTCTTTGTTGACAACATCTTAATCTACTCACCCTCTGAAGAGGAACACGAGAAACACTTACGGGTTGTACTTGAGTTACTTAGAGCACACCTTTTATATGCTAAGTTCGGAATGTGTGAGTGCTGGTTAAAAGAAGTTAAGTTCTTAGGCTATGTGGTATTCTGGGAAGGGGTGACTGTAGACTCTTCTAAGATAGAGACAATGCAAGATTGGGAATAACCTAAGAATGCCTTTGAGATTCAAAGTTTCTTGGGCTTAGCCAGGTATTACCGACATTTTGTGAAAGGCTTCTCTAGATTGGCCTCACCATTGACTAGACTGACAAGGAAGGGAATTAAATTTGCATGGAGTGAGACTTGTGAAAAGTCATTTCAAGAGTTTAAGGTTAGACTCACCACTGCTTTAGTTTTGATTATTTCGGAGAGGGATTTGGGTTATCCGGTTTATTGTGATGTGTCTCGGGAAGGTTTGGGTTGTGTATTAATGCAAAAAAGAGAAATTGGTAGTGTATGGTTCACGGCAGTTGAAAACACATGAGAGAAATTATCCTATTTATAACCTATAGTTAGCTGCGGTAATTTTTGCCTTAAAAATCTAGAGGCATTACTTATGTGGTGAGAGATTTGAAGTGTTTTCCAATCATAAGAGTTTGAAATATCTGTTTTCACAGAAGGATTTGAATTTGAGATAGAGGAAGTGGATGAAGTTAATGGAAGATTATGATTTCAAGTTACACTATTATCCGGGGAAGGCCAACATAGTGGCCGACACTTTGAGTAGGAAATATGTAAGCAGTGTAGCTAGTATTGTCATCTAGGAATTTAAGATGTTGGGCGCTATTGGCGAGTTTGACTTGCATCTTGTCGAGTCTGCTGAGTCAGCCGTCTTGTTCATTATAGTTGCATAACCTACACTAGTGAGCCCGAGTTATAGAAACACAGCAGGGTGATCACAAAGTAGAGGCTATTCGAGGGAAAATATCTATTAGAAAGGTAGAGAGAAAGGCCTGAACGTGTATTCTGACTCGAGTATGAGATATCTAGACCGTCTTTTCGTGCCAGAATCTTGTAGGGAGGAGGTACTTCAAGAGTTCCATCATTCACGCCTTGCGGTACACTCAGGAGGCACAAAGATGTACCACGACCTTAGTCGCCAGTTTTGGTGGAAGGGGATGAAGAGAGACGTAGCCTTGTTTGTTTCAAGGTGCCTTACTTGTCAACAAGTGAAGGCCGTGCATCAACGACCAACGGGTTTGTTGCAACCCTTATATGTAGTTGAGTTAAAATGGGAGCATGTCACGATGGATTTTGTTGTGAGTCTTCCAAGGACTCAACGAGGTAATGATGTCGTGTGGGTGATAGTCGATCGGTTAACTAAGTCAGCACGACTGACACGATAAACTATTTTGCCAACCTTAATGTTAGGGACATAGTTCAACTTCATGGGGTCCCTGTGACTATCGTTTCTAATAGAAATCCACATTTCACGGCTCGGTTGTGGTAGAGCCTACAGAATGCCTTGGGCACTAGATTGACGTTTAGCATCGCCTATCATCCTCAAACTGACAGGCAATCCGAGCCAACCATTCAGATCTTAGACGACATGCTTCGGGATTATGTTCTTGATTTTAAGGGGTCGTGGGAGAGGCATTTACCTTTGGTGGAGTTTGTCTATAATAACAGTTTCTAGGCGAGTATTGGTATGGCACTGTTTGAGGCCTTGTATGGCCAATCGTATAGATCTCCAGTGTGTTGGGCTGAGGTGTGTGACGCACCTATATTTGGTCCTAAATTAGTATGGAAAACAACAAAGAAGGTCACGCTTATTCGTAAAAGGTTGGTTTCGGCTAAGAGTCTCCAAAAGAGCTATGCCGACCATAAGAGGAGACCTTATCTTTTGAGGTAAGAGATCTGTATTCCTGAAAATATCACCAAGACGGGGTTTAATGAGATTCGGGAAGAGCGAGAAGTTGTCTCCTAGGTTTCTTGGGCCTTTTTGAGATTCTAGAGCAGATTGGAGAGGTAGCTTGTCATTTAGACTTGTCGCCCTAACTTTCTAGGATTCATGACGTGTTTCATATTTGTATACTCTGAAAGTATGAACCTGATCCTTCACATGTGTTGGATTAAACCGAGTTAGAGGAAGATAAGGATGCCTCATACGAGGAGAGACCGGTACGGGTTTTAGATACTCGGGACCAAGTCTTGCGAGATAAGACTATTCCATTGGTTAAGGTGCTATGGCGACACCATGGGGCTGAGGATATGACTTAGGAGCATGAAGCGGAAGTCTTTGAGAAGTATCCGGACCTATTTGTTAATGTTTGAGACTTGTATTGAAAATCTTATTCAAGTTGTAAAATGTAAACATTGTAAATGTTTTGGAAAGTTGAATTGTAACATTTGGTGTTGAAAGACTCTATTTATCATTGTTCTAAGTATGGATGATCAATGGTTTAATTTAAATCCGGTGATTTTTTGTTTGATTTAAATTTCAGGAATGAAATTCCTTAAGGGGGAAGATTATAACGATTCCGGTTTAGACTCGACCCATTTTTTTCTTTTGAATCCGGGAATCTATATCTATAACTATTGTTCATTTCATTTTCAAGTTGTTGCTAGTTGAGTTTGGTTGTTTTAGGAGTTATTATTGCGTTTAGAACAGGTTGGGGGTTAGTTTTTCAAAGAGTTGTTGTTCAGATTTTTGCTTGTTCGCTCGAGTGGTCTTTACAGTCTGCAAAACTTCTAGAAGGAGGGTATCTTCGCTCGAGTGGTATTTCTTGCGCTCGAGCGGTCTTTTATAGGTCTAAGCTTCTAGGAGGGTGTTTTTGGTCGCTCGAGCGGTCTGCGTATATATCAGTTCGGGAAAAGAGAAAATTGAATCACTTTTTCATTCCTCTCCCTCTAAACATTGCAAAACCCTAGTTCTTCATTCTCTCTCTCTGGTTCTTGCCTTAAAGTCCCAAATACGCCATCATACATTGATTTCTTCACCCAAGTCCTTGGGAGAAAAAGGTAGAGCTCGTCTCAAGCTTCGTTCTAATCAGAGAAAATCTCATTTTCAATTCCGTCAAACTTCAACCCTTCCTCTCTCTTGTCTTTTAATCTTGAGGTAGGGATTTCTTCAACCTTTGGTATGATTTTTACCTTAGTTATTTGTCCATTGAAAGAATCTAGTGATTTGGGAATTTTGGGTTAAACCTAGAGTTTGATTTTGAAATATAAAAGAGGGGTTTTCAAATGGGTTCTTGAGAAATGTTGTGGGAATGTGTTTATGGTTGAGATATGTTAATATGGTGGATTTCTTTACTTAAAATTGATTTTAAAAGTAAATTGGGTTTTGTTCTAAAATCATGGATATTTGGTTGTGAAAGAAAATGGTAAATGATGTTGTGTTTTGAAAGAATTGAACGAATGTGTATGTTGATGATGATGGTGGAGTTAGATATGCAATATCACTCTCATCTTGAAAATGATGAGATCATATCTTTTTTTGGAAATTATCTGTTGAATAGAAATATTTGTTTTGGGCTATTCGTGGAGGATAGCTTTGATTGTTGTAGAAATTGCATGAGGATTAAGTAAATTGAAACCAATTACTTATACGTCTTGCATTGAGCATTGTATCACACTTAAACATTGAAAATGTTTTGTTTTGAGAAAAATTGATGAATACCTTGGTGAATCTGGTTAGAAGTGTGGTTGTGGTTATTATGTTGGCCTGTGTGTCTTTAGTAAAAGTCCAGAAACCCGCGTGGTTAGGTACCAATCCTTCCGGTTAGTACAGGTAAAATGGCTTTGGTAGTGCTTGTATAGCCTACTGGCAGACACATACCTAAAGATTCCCAGTGTTGTGTATCCACTTCCTTGTTTTCTGATATAAAAGATTATTTTCATGAATTGATATATAATCAGCATTGCATTGTTTTTTAGATGAAAATCTAAAATGTTTGACAAATTGGCATGCATATGCATGCACTTTATGACTTCGTTAAGATTCATATATTGTGTTAAAGTATCTCTATTGGGCTTTAGCTCACTCTATGTGGAAAACAACTTTCAGGTACTGATGATATACCTCCATCAAGGACTTAGCTTGGGAGGACTTGAAGCCAAGAGTTTCATTTTGTTTACTTTGATGTAAATATTTTTATACAAATCTTGGGCTTTAATTGTATAAATATGAACTCATTTTGATATATCCAAGTATTAGTCATTAGGGCATATAATTACTTGGGTTTTCTTTTATTTCAATGTTTGTACACATGTCATATGCTATAGATTCAGGATCTAGGATTTATGAATGTGTTGGCTTTTTGGCTTTCGAAGGGTATTTTTGTAAATGCGAGCGTGCCAGCAAGGATCAATCAGTCCTTATAGAAATTATAATTGCCAACCAATTATGAGACGATTGTGTTTTAGTTCTTTCAGCCTCAATGAAGAGGACTTTTACTGGTGGCTTGACTTAGGAGAAATTAAGCAAAATAACAGATGAATGATGAACAAATGAAGTATTTCATTAAGATAAAAACTTACAATGATCCAAACTCAGCCTCGTAGAGGTTTACAGTGATAATCTACTCGAAACTACTCCTATGAACGAAGTGCAGTGCAGGAATTTAAAGTGCAGGAATGTAAAGAACAGGTATTTAAAGTGCAGGAAATGTAAAAACTGGAAATGTAAAACTGGAAAAGAAAATATGAAGTAAATGACTGGTTTTTTGGATCTGAGTCTGGGGGCTTTTTCTGGGGGCTTCCCTGCTATTTATACTTGTCAAGGATGACCTTCGAACTGCACTTCAAACCGTCGAACTGCTCCTCCATGATCGCTGACCATGTTGCCTTATAAGTAGTTCCACTACACCATCATTTGCAGTTAGGCTTCCCTCCTATATTTGAATTTGAATATGAGTAACCGTTGAAGCCACGTCACCTTGCATCTTTTTACTGATCCAATGCTACTCAGATCACGTGAGAACCAATATTAACTGCCACGTGTACGATCAGGATCAAAGACTTGACTAGTCTTCCTATATTACCCTTACTCTGCCACGTGTCGAATTGTGATTGGCTTTTACAAAATATGTAGCCAACATTACCCCCCGCACTAATATACCCAATACTTGGTGATATTAGTGGATCAAAGCTCTTTTCCCGCGTTTTTTAGAACGTGCATGGGGTCTAAATTCTGGAAATGCAACCGTCAGTTATTGATGATCATTTGCATTAATTCACTTTCAATCTTGTGAACGCCCCAATACCTTAGCACTCGCACAGACTGATACTCCTTCTATGGCCGAATCAACTTTCTCTTCCATTGATCGAGCATACGAAGAGTCATATGATGATGCTGTTCCTCCTCGAAAGAATTTTCATGCATTAATTAGCCACCTTTATCCACCTTTCCATATTCAGGTCATGGATGCCTTTACAAATCATCGACCTTTGGATTACGAACACATTGCTCTTAATCTTTCGATTCAGAAACTTGCAAATATAGATACAAGAAGTTCCTTCTCTGATTCACTCTTGTGCTTCGAATAAACTACTCCCAAATCTTTGATTCAGAAAGTTGCAAATATGGACTTAGGAAACTCTTCTTCACAAACCTTTGCATGGGATAAAGCTACAACTTCTTCATCTTCTGGGGTTTCTGGCTGGACAAGTTGGTCAACCCTGAGACTTATGATTTGAGGGAACAAATCAACCATCATTTTGTTGAGTTCACTGACCCTTTGGAGTTCCCTTCCTACGCTCGAAGTTCAGTGGTCTAACCCTACGTGCCCATTGACCATCGACGTAGTTTGGAGGAGAATCTGCTTGTGGCATGGTATACATCTTCCATGCCCACAACGACAGTGCTTGTAGCCCGACGCCCAGAAGAGGCACAAGGGTACAACCCATCATTCTTAGCCCAGAAGGCGAAGATTTGTTCTTCTGACTGGCTTGATTATGTTAATGCCTTTGTTCCTTCCACCCCCGTGCCATCTCCCATAATAGAAGCATCCACACCTTCTTCTCCATCTTCTGAAGCAGAAGCATCTACACCTTCTCCTCCACCAACTCTTTGCTGGACAGAGAAACTGAGGCTTGCCCTCCCCATGAATGAAGTCTTTCCACCTTACAGACCTCCACCATCCCCTACTCCAGCTGAGCGGAAACAAGCTCAACTTCTGCTTGCAGCTTTCTCTCACTTGCCCTTCAATGTTCTTGAGGACGCAGTCCCTCTCAAGAACTTTCAATGGGCTTGTGATATTCTGACTAGGGGCCATGTCCTTAATCCCCTTGCCCAAGCAGAACTTCATATGTTCCTGGACCAACTTCCATTGCTCCTCTACTGGCATCGAAATTCTATGGCTACTACACAATCTTTAGACCAACTTTCGTCTCTTCGAATTCATGCCCAGTACGAAGCAGAGAACTTCATCGAAGAATTCGATGATTTCAAGAATAAAGATTCTGCGTATTGGGATGATTTGGTCATAGACGAATTGGAACAAAGATTGAGAGAGGAAGCTTTCGAAATAAAGGCTGAAGAGCTCTACTACGAAGTGAGAGCACATCAACTCATGCAGCCAACATTAGAAGAAATAGAAGATATAATAAAGAAAGAACAAAAATTCATTGATCACTGTTGGACCAAATTTCATGATCTTGTTATTTATTCCATTCCTTATTTTTATGAGCTTGAGTTTATACCCAGATAGGGTTATTCGATGTAATTGCCTTGGCTTGAATACAAACAAAATTCTTCTGTATTTGGCATTGTTTGACCCTGTTTCCTTTTGTCTTCAAAAGCCAATTCAGAGCTTCGAACTGAACAAACTCATTCTTCGAAACTGGACACAATTGTTAAAACACTAAAATCAACATGAATTCTTCCAACTTTTGGAATAGAATTGACAATTCTGCTGATTTTCATTTAGAATCAGTGCTTCGAATTTAACAATCTTATCCTTCGAATATAGATCCAATTAATTCCAATAAGGATGCTGAGATGAATTATCCAATTTATGGACTATGGTTACCAACTCTTGTTGATTTTTGTTTGGAATTGGTGCTTCGAATTTTAACAATCTTTCCCCTCAAAGCCTGTTTTAATCATAACCAAAATATAGTCATGGTTAATACTGACTAGCATGGAAATTGCCCTTGGGGTACACTGTTTTAACCGAACAAACAATTCTCTGCGTATATACAAACCAACTATTGGTTCAGATGTTTCGAACAACAATTCACATCCTTAAGAGGCCTTAAGTTTTGCCTCAAGGGTATTACTTTTGTTAAGAAACCTATTACAGGTCTTTGATCTCTTCTAAGTAAACCCACCCTTGAGTATTCTTACATTCTTAAGCATCTAGTATGCTTCGAAGCCGGCTTCTGCATTTCGAAGCCGTTATTGTTTGATTTTTGGCGCCAAAATCTGATTTCGAAGCCAAACATCTTATTTCGAAGCTGATCTCAGCATCTGGGTTGTGTTTTTCCCTCCAAAAGTATCAATATTGAAGGAAACTTTTCGTATTCATACTTCTAGTACTTAGCGACTTACGCAATATATCTTTCAGACACAAAAGCTTTAAAAACCCTTTTGTTTCGTGCTCTGAAATCACTTGCTCTTTTAACGCACAAACCCTTCTTTCTACCGATCTTCTGTTAACCCTCTCTTCCTTACTGCTTGCTACCAATGGATCCCTCCTCGCTAAAAGTGCTTGCTGGCGACCGTATCAGCCCTACCATGGCTTTGAAACGATGTATTGATGAAGAAATCGCCAAACTAACAACTGGTGGGCCAAGCGCCATAGATGGACGTCTCTTTGTTCCTCGTCACAGCAACCAACAAGAGTACGTTCTAGGTCCCATCTTTCGGGAAGCTCCTGACCAACTCCCAGCTTTATACCCTCGTTTGGAGGATCACTTTCTTCTCTACGAAGGAGGGCTTGACTGGAGCAATTGGAGAATGACCCGGCCTCATCGCTGCTGGCCGACATTGAGAGCTGAATGGGAGGAATGGTATGACAGGGTTGTGCCCGCGAGAGAAGATGACCTACAGGAGCTCTGCATCCTCGACGCTCTTCGTCTTTCCAGGTTCATCATTCCTGAGGATCCCTTTTTAATCCCTGCTGCTCTATGTTTTTGGAATATGGCTTTTAATTTCTTTCAATTTCGGTGCGGCATGATGGCCCCCACCATTCTTGATATTTGCCATCTTTTAGGGCTTTCACCCCATGGTTCTCCTTTTACTCCCAACTACCCGGACCTCCCTGTCAAATTTTCCCTTCCAGCCTTAAACTCTTCTTACAGCGACTTCGTAAAGGCTGAAAATAAAAGGGAAGGCCCCGTGAGAGACAGAGAACTATTTTCCTTCATTTTATACTGGTTGTGCAAATTTCTCTTTTGCACCTCATCTCAGAGGATTATGCCTGAGTTCGCTCCACTTGCGAAGGCACTTGTCTTGAAAAAACATATAGCTCTTGCTCCTTATCTTTTAGGTCATGTTTACAGAGCTTGTTCCCAATTTTGTGAAAAACCTCTTGATGTTAACCAAGGAGGTCCCCTTTGGGTGCTCCAGCTCTGGCTTTTTGCCTATTTCACTGATTTGCACCAAAAATGCCTAAAATTCCTTGTTCAGGACCCTAGCACCTATGGGGAAAAGTATGCTAGGATTGCTCTTTACCCTGCTTCTTTTGCTTATTACTTTGCCTTCTTTTACCAACTCCCTATTTCTCCTCCTGCTTCCCTTTTTTGTCCCTTTGACGCCAATAAAGGACCTGCTTGGCTGCAAACTTTTCTGGCTGATAAAGAGTGCTCCACCTCACCACACAAAGATATGTGGGCTTCAATTTTGTTACCGAGGGAGCTGTTCATTGGCACTTTAAACCCTCGAGGTTATAAATGCATATCTGAGGTGTACTGCCCCTCTCAGTTTGCCAGACAATTTGGGCTCACCCAAGGGATACCTGTTCCACTTTGCAGTCTCTCGAATGTCCACCTTACAGCTAGAGACTTGAGAATATCTAAATCAAAGCTAGAGGCGGCAATACTCAAACTGCTGAAGGAATTGAATGAATTTCAATTTGTCCTTTTCTCCCATCTGGCTTAGTTTTGAAAAGATTCCAGAACTGGTGGACAGCCAATATGGAAGTGCGCCTATCTGCACACCCTCATGACTTGTTAATAGGGTTAGGAGTGCCTTCGAAGGCTAAGTCAGCGACAGTTGAGAACATTCCTCCCTTTTCTGCAGCTACCACAACTTCTCCTGCAGCCTCACCTCCTCCAGCTAGAGTTACCAGAGCTGCTTCGAAGAAGGGTAAGCATTTCTAAGTTCCTCTTTCCTTCAACTCTTTTATTTGTCTCCTCTATATTCACATATTTTGGTGCAGGATCTCCACAAGAAGAATCTCCCAAAAGAGCTGAAACTCTAGCTGCTCTCAAGGCCAGACAACAGCAGAAAAAGAAAAAAAACTGGTACTCACTCCTGAAGAATCTGAATCTCAAAATGAAGAGAGAGAGAGATTGAGCAAGAGCAAGAAACACCATTACAACGAAAGACGAGAACAAGGGCGGTTGCCCTCTCTTCTGATTTGGTCGAAGATCCTAATTTCGAGACAGTTGACAAAGCAATGGAACATGAGCTTACTTCTGAAGAACTTGATCCCCAAATTGAAGAGAGAGAGGTTGAGAAGGAGCCAGTAGTATCATTGCCAAGAAGGAAAAGAAAGAAAGTGACTGTTCCTGCTACTGACTTGATTGAAGATCCTATCCATGAAGCTGCTGCCAAGGCAGTAGAACAAGAACATTCCAAAGCAATGATCGTTTTTGAGAGGGCTGAGAAAAGACGGCAGCAACAATTTCTGAGGGACGAAGCTGCTGCTACTGAGGCACTACAAAGGGAAACTGCAAGAAGGCAACAGACTGCTGAACATTACTCTCTTCGCAGCTCTCACATCAGTGCCAGCGCTTCTGGAACAAGTAATTTCTTTCATGCTTCTACTGTTTTGCCTTATCAACTTTTGACACTAGAGCTTGACCTTACGTCTCTTTCTTTTGCAGCAACAACTACTGAGGCTATACTTCCAATGAGGACTCCCTCAATTTCAATTGAAGTTGATCAAATGCAGAATGTGAAAGTCATTCAGATAATACTTCCACTTCCTAGGCCCACATTTCATGTACCCCCTTTGAGCCCTAGCATTCTTTTAACTCTTTCTTTTGGTTTGACTCCATATCTTCCTCACTTGACCCTTGATACTTCTCTTTCGAGCCTTGCTCCTCCTTCTTCTTCCAAGGAAATCCCAACTGCTACTCCGTCTACGATGGCAGTTGATTTCCCTATTGAGGGTGTTGGTAGCTCTCCAATCCGAGGTTTATCGCCTTTACCTAGCTCCAGCCCTTCTTCACTTGATTCATTGGTGGCTAGGACCATGGAGACTGCTAAAGATGCTCCATCTATTTCTCCTATCCCCATGCAGTCCTCTGTGCCTTCCACCACAACTCTTTCTGCGCCTCTCATGTCTATGGATGAGGTTGATGTCTTCGAAGCCAGACTAGCTAGTCTCTTCGACATACCCTCTACCTCTCCAACATTCAATGTTGAAGCTGAGCCATTAATTTTGGCTGACTCCTTGCTGGAAATTTTCGAGAGTTCTTCTTCCTCCAGCAGCAAGCCTTCTGCACCTTCGATAGACCTGGAGACATGCCTGGATCTGTTGATTTCCTTTTCGAGGATCCCCTTCGAGGCTCTACAAAGGCCTATAATCAGAAATGGGTTCCTCCAATGCTGCAAAGTTGCTGAGCAGTCCGGCATGAATGTTTCAAGTCACCTATCTCAGGCAGCAGCCACTGTCGATTTTTACATTAACATTTGTCATGCTGCCAAGGCTGAGGATGAGAAATTGGCTGGCGATCAGAGTTTTGTTTCCACGTACATACTGAAGTGTCAAAGCTTAAGGAACAACACTCCTCTGCCTCCCACTTTCGAGTCCAGTTGCTGGAGAGGAAGCTCAACTTGAAGAGGAGCTGGCTGCAGTGAATCAAGCCTTAGTCCGAACTGATACTAAACTGCAAATCACCAACCAAGGACTGGCTGATCGAAAGGAAGAAATGGCTGCAGCTATTCAACTGTTTTCAGCATTTACAATAGGAAATCTGTTGTACAAAAACAATTAAGACACTGTAATGATTTTTGGGCCAATTTGTGGCAAAATGTACTTAATTCTTTATGAAAAAGCAAAGTTTTGTCTATCATTTAAGCAGTCTTATGTTCTTGTACTTGGTGTTATTTTATTCCTTGTGTTTCCCAAATGGTTGGAAAATAAGGCTTCAAATATCTGCCATTAATCTTTTTGGGATGTATATACCCATTCAAATTTCTCAAATGGTATGCTCCAAAAGGCAGAACTCTATGAATTTGATATGGTCCTTCCCAGTTAGGTGACCATTTGCCAAACTTGTGGCTTTTAATTCCTATTGGGAGTATTGTTTTCCATACCAAATCACCTTCATCAAACCAATGTGCTTGACTTTCTTATTATAATTCTTGGCTGCTTTCTTCTTTTGGAAAAGAATGCTATTTAACGCAAAATTCTGGCTTCATCTATGCCTTCTAACTCCAAGCACATACTTTGATGGTACTGCTCAGGATCTAACTGATCTTGTCATCTTACCCTCAAAGATTTAACATTAATTTCCACAGGTAAAACTGCATCATGCCCATATACTAAGGCATAAGGAGTAACTCCTGTGCTTGACCTTGGGAAGTTCTGTAAGCCCACAAGACATCCAAAAAAAGGTTATGCCAATCCCTGGGATTATCCTCCACAACTTTTTGAATTCCTTTTTTCAAGGACTTGTTGGATGATTCAGCTTGACCATTGGCTTGTGCATAATAGGGTGTGGAATTAACAAGGCTAATTCCAAACTCTGCCACAAAAGACTTCACCATTTCCCATCGAACACAGTCCCATTATCCACAGTTATAGTTTGTGGGATGCCAAATCTATGGATCAAATCTTTAATGAACCCAATGACCTCTGTCTGGTCTACAGCCTTGTATGGCTTGGCTTCGACCCACTTAGTGAAGTAATCAGTGGCCACTAGAATGAAACAATGATGCTTCGAAGAAGGTGGGTGTATTTTTCCCCATCATATCCATAGCCCACCCTCTGAATGGCCAGGGCTTCACTACTGCATGTAGGTCAGTTATGGGCACATGCCTTATTGTGCCATGCTTTTGACATGCCTGGCAACCCTTTGCATACTCTATGCAATCTTTAAGGATAGTTGGCCAATAGTAGGAATGCCTTCGAAGCAACCATCTCATCTTCACACCAGGCTGATGAGCACCACAGATGCCTTCATGAACCTCAGCCATAGCTGTTAATGCTTCTTTGGGCCTAAACATTCCAGCAATAAGCCATCTCCCCCCCTTTTGTAGAGAGCATTACCATATATCATATATTGCATAGACTGCAATTTAACTTTCCTGCTGGCCTTCGAAGATGGACCAGCCAAGTACTGCATTATTGGATGCCTCCAATCTTGTTCTTGTAAGTCATTATGATTGACTTCCAAGACCACATTCCTTTTATTCAAAGGTTGTATTAATCTTTGATATGTTGTTTGGCTTATGTCCCTTTGGGTATTATCCCTTCTCTTGAAGTTCGAAGCTTTCTGAGCTACATCATTAGCTCTATTGTTCAAGAATCTTGGAACATGAGTTACATTTGCTATTTGAAACTGAGAAAGCAGATGTAATGCAACAACATAGTATGGCAAAATACTTATGCTTTGACACTTGAAAATCCCTTTCACTTGGTTAACCACCAATTGAGAGTCTCCAAATATGTCAACTGCGTGTAACTTGTAATCCAATAAGAATTTCTAGTCCCACTATTAAGGCTTCATATTCAGCCTGGTTATTGGAACAGGTGGCTTCATCCACTCTGAAACCATGTGTGGTTTCTACCCCTTGTGGAGACTTAATCACAACACCAATTCCAATTAAGCCATTGGCTTTCGACCCATCGAACCACATCTGCCATGGCTCAACACTAGCCATACCAAGTTCCATTATCTCTTGGCTCTCTGTTTGAGATGGATGGTCTGCCAGAAAATTGGCTAAAACTTGCCCTTTTACTGCCCTTTGGGGACATATTCTAGATGAAACTCTGATAAGGCTAGTATCCACTTGCCAATTCTTCCCCTCAACATAGGTCTAGATAACATGTACTTAACCAAATCTGTGGTTGCAATTACCAAGACAGTTGTAGGTAAAAGATAATATCTTAATTTCATTGCAGCAAAATACAAAGCAAGACACAGCTTTTCAACAGCTGAATATTTACATTCACAAGAATTTAAAAACCTACTAAGGTAATAAACAGCTTGCTCCTTGCCTTCTTCATTATCTTGGGCCAAGAAAGCTCCCAATGAATCTTCTGCTGCAGCTATGTACAACTTCAAGGTTTATTCCCTTTTGTGGCATCAGCACTGGAGGGTTGGCCAAGTAGGCTTTGATACCTTCGAAAGCAATTTGATGCTCTGCTGTCCACACAAATTCCTCTTCATCTTTCAGCCTTAACAAGGAAGAAAATACTTTAGTTTTCCCTGCAGTGTTAGAAATAACCTTCGAAGAAAGTTAACCTGTCCAAGGAACCTTTGTAATTCTTTCTTACTTGATGGAGGCTTGGCTTCAATGATGGCTTTGGCTTTATTCTGATCAATCTGTATTCCTTTCTTGTGCACTACATAACCCAAGAAGTTTCCAGATGATACACCAAAAGCACACTTTAGAGGATTGAGTTTCAACTTGAACTTCCTCATTCTTTCAAAAGCTGCTTCTAAATGAAACAGATGCTCCTCCATGGACTGGGATTTCACTACAATGTCATCAATATAACACTCTAGATACCCTCCAATGAGGTCATGAAAGATAGTGTTCATAGCCCTCTGATATGTAGCCCCAGCATTCTTCAGGCCAAATGGCATTTTAACCCATTCGAAGGTGCCAATATTTCCAGGACATCTGAATGCTGTCTTGTGGATGTCCTCCTCTGAATGCAGATCTGGTTATAACCAGAGTGCCATCCATCATTGATAAAACTTGATGCCCGCTGAACTGTCTACCAACAGATCCACTATAGGCATAGGGTACTCATCTTTTGGAGTTGCTAGATTTAAGTTTCTGAAATCAATGCATACCCTCATTTTACCATTCTTCTTAACTACAGGCACAATATTAGATAGCCATTCAACATACCTGGCTGTCCTAATAAAGCCTGCCTTGAGTAGTCTAAGAATTCTTCCTTAACTTTTTGAATTACTTCTGGACTCATTCTTCTTGGTTTCTGCTTGTAGGGCTTGAAGTTAGGCTTCATAGGGAGCCTATGTTCCACTAATGACCTATCCAATCCTGGTAGTTCATTATAAGACCATGCGAAGCAATCTTTGTATTCTTTAGAACAACCAACAACTGGTCTCTGTCCAGAACATTCAAACAAGCACTTATATAGGTGGGCTGTTGCATAGAACCTTCCCCTAAATTCACTTCTTCTAGGGGTCTTGTGTCTGAGAACTTATTGAAGCTTCTTCTTTGATTTCTTCTACCTTCGAAGCAACCTTCTCCTTTGCTCTTCAGGTTCTTTAATTCAACATCTTTGCCCTCTTCCTCATAGACAAAATCTGTCCATAAGGCATCCTCTTCCTGTATCTCCTGGACTTTTGTTTCAATGTCCAATGCACAGTATTTACCAAGGGTCAAAATTTTGACCTGTTGCTGCTCCTGTTTGCAGCCAATTATCATGGCTTCTCTCTCTTGCTCCTGTACTTTCTGGACTATTGCTTTTACATCCAATGTTGAGAATTTAATCAGAGCCAAGGACTTGGCTTCTTGTTCTTCATCTCTTTGCCTATAACCAGGCATCATTGTCATCCTTAACGACAATCTCTTCATCAGCACTCTCTTGGACTAAGTGCTTCAGGTGTGTCACTTCCTCATCAGCCGTCACTTCGGCTGAGCCATCAGCTTTCCTCAGTATACTGAGTGGTGTCACTCCCTCAATATACAACTTGGCCTCTGCAAAGTCTGCACAGGCTATGAAGGGTTGAGGATCTGCATCAATTTCCTCCGTCTCTCCATTGCCTAAGGCCATCATAATTTTCTGATGCAAAGAGGAAGGCACACATTTGTTAGTGTGGATCCAATCTCTCCCAAGTAAAGCATTGTATTTAGCATTACTGTCGATTACGAAGAATGCTGTCATGCAGTCCCTGGTTCCCACACTCAAGTTAATGGGTAGAATCCCCTGAGCCATCTGTTTGTCTCCAGCAAAACCAGCGATGGTTGTGCTGGTTGGGATCAACCTAGGATTCTTTTTCCCTAGTTTCTTCAAAGAAGATTTCGGTAGTAAGTTCACTGCTGCCCCATTGTCTATCAGGACTCGGTTCAGTTGTATCCCATCGAAGAAAGCCTTGATGTACAAAGGCTTGACATGTTATGTCATAGAATTCGAGGGATACTCAAAAGGATACGAGAGATTAATGCTCACCTCTTCTTCACTCTCATATTTAGTCTCCATTGGGGTAGCCATCCCAGGATCATCTTGTACCATACTTACTTGTGAGTCTTCACTAGAGACAGGAATAGGATCTATGTCTTGGTCCTCATTTCCAGCTTGGAACTCATGAGGCAATATGTGTACCATATTAACTGATACTAGAGGAAATGAGCCAAATTGGATGGCTGGCTGTACTTGCTTCCTCCCTTGGCCACCTTGTTCAGTTACTTCAGCAGCATCCTCCATGCTGCACTCTGGCACTTCATTGTTAACTGATTCCTTCGAAGGATCTTTCTCAACTGGTTTTTCAACCAAAAATGTTTGCTCAACCATGAAGGCTTCGAACATTTCTTCCTCCACCATTTCTTTCTTTTGGCTTATGCCAATCTCTTCTTCTGTCTCGCTATCACTCTCCATCAGAGCTTTCTCCAACCCTGCTAAGCTAGACTTCTCTCTGGCTTTTAGTTCAGAATGAACCTTGGCCAATTGTTCTCTGCTGCAACCCACTTTGCTTTGTAGAGTTGGCTTTGGAGTATGGTCTGACTTTGGAGTTTTCTTTCCTTCTGTCTGGACCAATGAAGAGCTCTCTCCATTTTCTTTCATATCGTTCTGGTACTGAGTGTACCTGCGCTGAATCTTTCTCCTTTGTGATCTCGAAATGACTGGGACCATATCTGGTTCCTTTGTCTTTGGGTGTTTTAAGCAATACCCAATTGTTCAGAGCCACCAAAAGAGGCTTGACCATCCTGCCTTGGATTCCAACATCTCTCTGGGCAGGCACTTCCCTAGGTTTGTTTTGCATTACAAACCAGTCTAGAACTCCAGGTACCCATGAACTTGCTGACTCAGATGTTGAACTGCATTTTTCTACCTTCGAAGCCATCTTCGAAGCTGGCTGTGAAGGTAAGTGTTTGGCTCTGACCTCATGTTTTGAGCCTAATTCAGACCTTCGATGAAGGTAGCCACTTTCTGTCCTGCGTGAGGCTGGTCTAGGGGGCCAATCTCTGGCTTTGATCCCATGAATTGAGCCTCTCTCCAGTCTTCTTTCAGAATGATTGCTCTCCATTCTGTAATAGTTAGGTGGCCTGGATTCATATAAGGGCCTCTTCCTTTAGCATGCATTCTGTCCATTGCAGGCTCAACCACTGGTGGTTGCTGCCTATCACTAGCCGGATACCGCCTTTTGTTGTAAGCGTTGGTTGATTTAGGACGTCTCTGAACATCCCTGTAGTATTGCTTCCCATCAATTGGAAGCCCCTTCAGCCTTATAACTCAGTCTGCACCTGGGACACATCCTTTGTATCATACTGCCTCTAAGGAATCATCATCCAGTGATTCTTCATCAGAGTGTTTCCTCTGGTGTGAGAAACCTTGTCCAATAACTGGTGGGTTTCTAGTGTCCTTCTTGATGGTTGTCTGGTTAGCAACATGCATCTGCACATTGACTTCTTCCAATTCTGTCAAGGACAAGTTCTAGAAGTCTGACGTAATGACATTGGCTGCCGCCTCTCCAACTTCTGGAAATGGAAAACTGTCGATCCCCATGGCCTTTTCTGTTTTGGTTGGGAACTTCAAACTTCCTTTCCGAATTTGTTCTTGGATCCTGTCTCGAAAAAACAATGCAGTTTTAGTCGAGTGAGACCAAGAGTTATGCCATTTACAATATACTTTTCCCTTAAGTTCATCTGGAGATGGCAGTTTTACTCCTTTAGGTAACTTAAGGAAGTTGACCGCAAGCAAATGATCAAAAATGTCATCTGCTTTTGTTAAGTCGAAAGAGTACTTTCTGTGAAAGTTTTTTTTTTTAAACTGTTGGTCAATTGTTGTATCCTTATGAACTAATGCCTCACAGATCACAGGTTCTTTGCCCACAATCTCTGCTGCATCGATCTCATAATTAGGATCTCTATAATATGTCTTGTACGATGCATTATTTCGATCTTGTTCCTCCTCTAGTAATGCTTCATATCTAGACACCTTATAGGTTAGTTCTACCAAATCTCTGAATTCAGTTGAGTCAAACTTCTTTCGAAGCCTGAACTCTAGGCCATTTTGAGCCAATCTTACGAATTCTGACTCTGGCAGGATGACTCTACATTTATTTCGAGCCCTTTTAAATCTGGCAATAAATTGAGTAGCCTTTTCTTCAGGCCTTTGACTCAATCTAGCCAAGTCTGCCATAGAAACCTCTGGCTCCGATTGGAAGAATTGGGCATGAAATGCCTCTTCCATTTGTTGCCAATTTTGAATGGAGCCAGGTGTAAGGTTGATGTACCATACAAATGCTCCCTCAATTAGAGAATTCGGGAATAATCTCAGTTTCATATAGTCATGATTAGTAAATTCACCGCATTGAGCAGCAAACCTAGCAATATGCTCTATTGTTGACTGATTTCCAGTCCCATAGAAAAGGGTAAAATCTGGTATCCTGAACCCCCTTGGGTATTCATGTACCCTATCTACCCATTCTGGGTATGGTTTTCTGTATACAGGAGTCTGGACCTCCCGAGCCATTGGTCCACACATCTCCCTAACAATATCAGCAATTTGGTCCCTAGGGACCATATTTTGTGCCTGCTAAACCACTACTGGAGGGACAAACACAGGATTTGGTGGACAAACTTGTGCTTGCGGTCCTCTTAGTCCATAAGGTGGTACATTTGGGACTGGTTGCCCCTGTGGTGCAGGTTGCTGTTGAGGGTGTGGGTAACCCCTTTAAGCCTGTCCTGCGAAAGGACCTGCGAAAGGTGTTGGAACAGGTGTTGTGTCCCTTCCATTTGCAGGCCAACCTTTCAACCCCCCGGGTATAAATTCGAATAAGGGATTATTAACCCCCTAGTGCCAGGTATGGCTTCGAACATGGGATTTGTAACCATTCTTACGCCAGTTTCTTGTACTTGACCAGATCCACCAACTTGTGTGGCTTCATTGTTAAGTACTGAGGCATTTTGGCCTGCTATAGGCCTCGAAATGGGTTCATACCAAGACTGAGGTGATGGTCTTTCATAATTCTGATTACTAGTTTGACTATTAGAATGGCCATTAACTTGCACAAGCTGTTTGTCTCTAGCCAATCTTTGCTGAGGGACATTAAAAACTTCCTCTGTGTGTCTTGTGTTTGTTGGTGGTGGTTATTCATTCGATCCAAAAAGGATGTTGCCCACCTTTCCATTGTGTTCATTAATTGTTGTCCCATAGCATCTACTAGGCCATCCCATGGATTTGTTGGCTGAGTAGATGGAACAGTGGATGGTCCAATTCCTTGGTTTCGTCCAATATTATGAACATATGGTTCTTGTCCCGAAGTACTGGTCTGTTCGACCATAGGTTCTGATAACATGGGAGTTTTCACAGGATGTGTTACCACATTATCCTCTGGATTAGGTATTTCTACCTCTCCTTCTACACCTCCTTCCAAGCGTTCATTTTCTTCTTGTCGTCTTCGTCTAGCCATTTTAACAAGTCCCACCGGGCGTGCCAAAAATATATATTGGCTTTTTGGCTTTCGAAGGGTATTTTTGTAAATGCGAGCGTGCCAGCAAGGATCAATCAGTCCTTACAGAAATTATAATTGCCAACCAATTATCAGACGATTGTGTTTTAGTTCTTTCAGCCTCAATGAAGAGGACTTTTACTGGTGGCTTGACTTAGGAGAAATTAAGCAAAATAACAGATGAATGACGAACAAATGAAGTATTTCATTAAGATGAAAACTTACAATGATCCAAACTCAGCCTCGTAGAGGTTTACAGCGATAATCTACTCGAAACTACTCCTATGAACGAAGTGCAGTGCAGGAATTTAAAGTGCATGAATGTAAAGAACAGGTATTTAAAGTGCAGAAAATGTAAAAACTGGAAATGTAAAAACTGGAAAAGAAAATATGAAGTAAATGACTGGTTTTTTGGATCTGAATCTGGGGGCTTTTTCTGGGGGCTTCCCTGCTATTTATACTTGTCAATGATGACCTTCGAACTGCACTTCAAACCGTCGAACTGCTCCTCCATGATCGCTGACCATGTTGCCTTATAAGTAGTTCCACTACACCATCATTTGCAGTTAGGCTTCCCTCCTATATTTGAATTTGAATATGAGTAACCGTTGAAGCCACGTCACCTTGCATCTTTTTACTGATCCAATGCTACTCAGATCACGTGAGAACCAATATTAACTGCCACGTGTACGATCAGGATCAAAGACTTGACTAGTCTTCCTATATTACCCGTACTCTGCCACGTGTCGAATTGTGATTGGCTTTTACAAAATATGTAGCCAACAGAATGTATATATAGATATGTCATCTTTTGTATGATTAAGGACTATAAATGGAATATTAAATATGATATTGTTGATCAATTGTAAGGAATATTATAAGATGTGTTATTATTATTATTATTATTTTGAGGCCTTACATTTGATATTTGGAAATAGAGTAAGAATAGGCTTATCTTATTTTCCTCATTAATAGCTACTTGTAAATCTAATTCACTTGCAGCTTCGCAAGTCTAATCTAAAGAAACTTGCAAGGATGAAAGCATTAACTGCAAGATTGCAGCCTCGCAAATCTAATTTAAAGAAATTTATGAGGATGAAAGCGAGAACTGCAATATCAAAACCTCGCAAGCCTAATCTGAAGAAACATGAAAGGATGAAACCAATAGCAGCAAGCTTCCATGTTGGCCTGGTTGTGGAGGTACTCTTCTTCTACCTACAATTTCTTAGTTACAGTTTCACCCTTTAAATATGAATTTTTCTTTTTTAATTTTGGTCCAAAAAAGGAAATGCCAAATAGTTTTAAAAATGAAAATTGAAATTTATTATTTTTAAAATTTAAAATTTTTTAATCTAATTTTTTCATTGTGGTAGCAACATGATTTTTTTTAAAATTCATTAAAGACAACTTTAAGAAAAAAAAATGTGACATTTTAAACACTTGCCAATTAGGGTGAGTTCTAAAAAAAAGTTTTTTCCCCCTTTTGTCACGTAAATAGGCCAAAGTTAAGGTAGTGTTGATAATACTGAAAATTAAAATTAAATACTAAAAATGAATATTACTTTTTTAAGTTAAAAAATTATTTGAAAAAAATTTATGTTTTAAATTAAAATAAGTAGTTTAATATGTATACGATGAAATTTTAAAAAAAAAATATTTTTAAAATTTCTCTACCAATTTCTAGATTATCCTGGTGAGATGTTTTTAAAAAAAAAAAAATTTAAGAAAGCAAAAACCAATTTGGAAAAAAAAAATGTAATTTCCAAGTAAGGTGAGTTCTTTTTAAAAAATGGTAAATTTTTTTTATTATTTTGTTATTTGTTAATAAAATAAAAAATTGAATGTTAATTTTTTTTCAAGTTAAAAAATTATTTAATAAAAATTAACATACTGAACTAAATTAAGTGGGTTTGATATTTACAAGATGAAATTTAGAATTTATGTTTTTAATTTTTAATTTTGATTGTTATATTGTGGTGGTTAAGGATGGCAACGGATCAGATTTTGTGGGTTTCGTGTGAATTTTTGCTTTTAAATTTAATTATTTTTATAACAACCCTCATTCTTGTCTTGGTCATGCTAATATGCATTTACATGATTTTGCCTTGTTAAGCTTGCATCTGTAGACTTTGATTGCCTAAGTAAAGGTTCTTGTTTGGTTTTGTACTATTATGTTTTGCCTAAGTGTTATATGCATGCTTTGTTCCTAGCTTTAAGTGTTGAGCCTAAGCTATCTATCCTTGATGTCTTACGCTTAGGTCACACCTATGAACCTCTTACACCTAGGTTGTTGTGCGTCAACACCTAGAACCATCTTGGAACCACCTTAGTTGACCTCCACCTTCACTCTGGCATCTTGGCCGAGATATGCATCATCTAGGCCGAGGTGTGCATCACCTAGGTCAAGATGTGTATCATCTAGGTCGAGATGTATATCATCTAGGCATTCGAGATCCTTGATCCTTGAAGCTTGCAGCCTTGTTGTGCACCTTAGCCAGCACCTAGCATTCTTGTTCATTGACCTAGACAACCTAGGCCGAGGTGTGGCACACCTAAACCAAGTGTTATCCTTCCTAATCGAGATCAGGGAGACCTTACTTGTTCGAAGCCTATGTTTTGATCAGGGATCATTACCTTGTCAAAATGCCCATGCCACCTTACTTGTTATACACACTTTGTCATACCCTTGTCTTTTCACTTTGGTACCTTTTTTAGGAGATCTAATCAGATGGTGCCACGTGTCCCAGTAGTGGTTTAAGCCAGCTAGCAGTGAGGAACCCATATCATTTTTCCATATCCTTGCCTTGTAGAGAGAGAAGCTCTAGGAAGAAGAAGAAGAAAGAGTTCTTAGAGTGAGAACCAGATTTCCAAGCTTGATCTTCATACCTTGAACTGTTGGATTTGCATTTTGAGGTTAGATTCTTGATCTACGCTTGTTGTTCTTTATATTAATCTGATCACATTGCATGATCTAACATAATTCATGAGCCATGCATTGATTTAAAGTTTTGTTTTAGAAAAAGAAAGTGATGTTCTTGTATTCTTGAAGAGAAACCATGTTTTGATCCAGAAGTTTGTATCAAGTTCCATGTTTTTGTATTTGTTTTCATGAAATCTCCAAGTATGGATACCCAGGTCCATGTTTTTGAACTCATATCATAAAATCTCATATTTTGAATAAGAAGTTATGATTTTTGCATTCATGTTCTTCATGTTCATGTTCTTTATGTTCTTCAAAAGGAAACCCAGATTTCTAAACTTCATTTCCCTAAGTGTGGTCACTGAGACCCACTCTTGTCCAGACCTCACGCCTAGGCCAAGCATCGTATCTCACCTTGGCCTACCTTGCATGATCACTTACACCTTGGTTTATCTTGTATGCACACCTAGGCGGACCACCGTACACCTTTTCCGGCACCTTGTAACATCTCGGCAGGTAGCCCCACACCTCGGCCAAGAGGTGTGGAACCTCGGCCAAGACCTCCTGAGTTCACCTAGCTAGGCCATTTCGACCCAGCTCATCTATGTGCATCCATTCTGAAAGAAAAATAGTGATTTGACTCCCAACACATGTTTTGCTTTGTCTTGACTTAGTTTTGGAAAGAAATACCAGGAACTTTCTTACTCATTTGAAGCTTGTTTTAAGAATGCATTACATACCCATCCTTGAGGTCTTGGATCCCTGCCTTAATTCCCTACATCCAAAAAGCTATTGTGAGTGGTATTTTTAATAAAGTTATGTTATAATGTTTTGATAAGAGTTTTGCTTTTGTTTTGGAAAAGTATTTGATCAAGTATGAATGATTATCCCTTAGTTTTGTATCAAGTATTATGTTTGTTTTTATGACATTTTTGAAAGGTCCTTTCGTGCTAGGGGACATTAATATATATAGCACCCACGTTTGAGATATCTCCTTTGCCACCGACGGTCATGAATGGGTGGGTTTGTCTAATCGATTCCAGGTTGGCCACCGACGGTCATGAACGGGTGTGCTTTGATTCCGAGTCGATTATTCCTTTGTTTTGTCAGGAATGTCATCCTTTGTATTTTATAGATATTAGTAAACATCCCAAGAAGCTTTGAAAGACTTTGATTAATGAACTCGATTCATCCCATAATTTTGTTACAAGCTATGATATGTATTATTTTGATAAAAATTTTGGATATCATTCATTCAAATCTTTGTTACTTATATCATTCACTGAGTTTTCAGATCACCCCTCTCCCTTATATATATGTAGGTGATGATCAGGAAAGCGATGTCGCCTAAGCTTTGTGGATGACATGCTTTGTTTCATGTTTTGTATCATCTTGAAAATTATGCTTCTTAACTTTGTAGTTCATTTCTTTTATATGTTTTGGCTCGAGAAGCTTTTTGATCAAGATGTAATATGTACTTTATTTTATTTTTGTATTCAAGTTGTAAAATCATGTTAAGATGTATGTCATTCCATTTGATCTATACACAGCTCTTATAGATTAGTTAGATTTAAATTTATGCTTCCGCACATGTATGCCCCATATGTATATTCTGTTTGTGTGAATCTTTGTAAGTTGGCCTACGGTAATCTCGGATTACTAGCCATCACGGCATCATTCTACTAGGGGTGGAATGGGGTCGTGACAATTTTAGTTATATAATTTCATACTACTATATACTTAACAGTTTTTACCTATCTATCACTATAATTTACGTTATCTATCAATGCTCTCTCAAATTATTTATATTCAAATTGGATTGGAACAGATATAATTGGATTGGAAAATTTTGCCATCTCTAATGGTGGTGAGATGGTGATGGTACTGCTGGTGGAGACGACAATAATAGTGACTATGTCAATGGCAATGTTGTGTTAAAAAAATATTTGATACACCTAATTTATTATTCTTAAAAATCATTTTTAATGATGTATTTTATAAGTGTTAAATTTTAATTTGTCAAATATTTTATTATATAAAATTGAAACTCAATATTACATCATTAAAAATTATTTAAATATGATAAATTAAAGAGACGTGAAATTGTTGAGGTTATAAGTAGAGGGATAATGCTTCTGGTGATAATGCAAAGATGATGTATTGGAGTTAAATAGTAGGTGGCTGAAGCCCAATGTACGAAGCTAGTCGTGTATTGACATTTTTATTTGTTTGATGAACTAATATAGAGGAAAATGTTTGAGATTTTAAGAAAGTTCTTACAGTTCTACTGATAATGATATGATAAGATATATGTTAATTTTTAATTTATTATAGATTTAATGATGGAAGGCCTAACTCCTATCACATTATTTGTGGTATAAATATGGGTTTACCATTACTCATCACAATTGCTAGTTTGTCTAAAAAATTTAATTCCACTAATGCCATAACTCATAAGGTATTTATTTTCTCTATTTAGTCTTTGGATAAATTATGCATCCCTTAAAGTTTTATTAAAATACGAATTATTTCTTGTGATTCTAGAAATTATATCTCGTGCTGTCAAGTTTCTAATCGCATAACAATTGATTCCTTATATTAATAAATCATCAAGTCAATTAATAATTTTTAATCACATCAGAAACATATTCCAATTAACAATTTGGGTAATTTTGTTGTTGTATAGAAAAAAATAATTAGAAATTTCATTTTTTCTATTAATTCTATTAAAATAAAATATTTTGACAAGAGGTATTTGTAATTTTCAAAACTAAAGGATGAAATTTATATTTTAAATAAATCTTAATAGGCATATTTGTAATTTACCCTCAATCCTTTTATATCAGTATTAAGGCACTATTTGGCATAAACTAAATAAGTATATTTGTTTGGGTTACATTATTTTAGATCATGCTAAATAACCCCTAAAGTAGAGGGGTGGTTTGGGATATTCTAAATAAATACACTTTTTGACTTTTTATAAAAAAAAAAATGTGTAGAAAATAGAGAAAGTAGATCAAAAAGTAGAGAAGAAATGTTGATTGATGTGACCTAAATAAGTGTATATATGCACAAAAAAAAAAAAGTGCACTTTTTTAGTGCTTGGCAAATAAGCACTAAGGCCTCATTTGGCAAGTTAACATTTTAACCAAAAAGCCAAAAAGTTATTAAAAATGTCAAAAAGCCTATAACATATATCAAAAAGTCAAAATTTTCATTTTCTCTCTACTTTTTTTACATCTTTTCGTAAAAAGTCAAAAAGATATCTCAAACATATAAGTTTTTTTTATTTCATATTTTAGCCAAAAAGTTACTAAAATAACATGTTCCCAAACGAGGCCTAAATAAGTTAATAAGACAAAATGTCACATCTAAATCATAATCATTTCATTTTTTCTTTCACAAAAAAATAAAAAAATTAAAAAAATTCTTCCTAAATAGAGCTAATTTAGTTAGCCTAAATTAGTTAAAGAGCCAAAAAGTTTCAACGAACCCTAAGGCTTATAAGTTTGTTTAAATGGTAAAAGTTTCTCCAATGATATACTAAAAGGATTCTTATAATATCTCTAATGATGTGTCAGATTTTTAATCCAAAGTCAATTTTAATTATACAGACATAGGTTTTTTTTAAAAATCCCTCCAATAGTGAGTCAAAGCCTTCGAACCAAAATTTGTTAAAATCAAATCTTATATCAAATTTGTCATATTATCAATGGCAATCATAATCACTGAATTCTTTTTGGGAAAAAGATCTAATAGTTGAAATAGATACCATGTTTTGTAAGTGGTTAAAAAAGTAGAAAAAGTTAATATAAAGAGTCAATTTATTCTCTCCATTTTTTTTTACCTTTTTTTGTAAAAATTAAAAAATTATTAAAAATTAAATTTCTAAATTAACCCTGAAATAGTTTGTGTCAAAATAACATAAAACTATTTAGTGATATATATTAAAAATCAAAACCAAAATTTTTACAGATTCAAATATCCTGTGCAAGTAGCCGGTGGCTTGCACATGCATATTTTACAAATATATTTATATCTATCAGCTTTTATTTTTATTTGTTTTTTGATATTTTTCATAAATCTCTTTTCATTTAATTATGTTTTATTTAATCTAAATTATTTATTTTAGTTCCAATAAATCCTACATATGACATAATTACTAAAATGGGAGCTTTTTTAATAAATTCTCTGTTTAAAAATTTTATTCCATCCAACTCATATTCTTTTTGACTATTCCATTAGATCCTATTTGAGGTAAGAAGACCAAAACAACAGGATAATATTTAATATTAATTGTCAATATATTTTGAAATGACAATCATGATATTTAATGAAGACCAAAACACCATTATTCCATCCAACTCATATGTTTTTAAGAATCTCTCCATTAATGTTGATATTTAAAGTTGATTGTCATTATATTTTGGTAATTCTCATGCATCAGGATGTTGACTGTCATTATATTCTAAATGAATTTTTGTCATTGTATTGTCAATTACATGATATGAATATTCACATCATATAATTTAAATGAATATTCACATCATTATATTTACATTAATTTGAAATAAATTTTTGTCATTGTGTTGTCAATTACATGATATGAATATTCATATTAAAACATATAAATGTGAACGTTCACATCACTACATTAAATGAGAGAAAATGTTCACATGTTGTGAACGTTCACATCACTACATGTTATGAATAAAATTGTGTTGTCAATTAAAAATATAATAAACGTTATCTTTAATGTATTGTCAATTAAAAATAAGAAGGTCCACGTGTTGTGAACGTTCACATCATTACATTAGATGAGAGAGAATTTTTCGGAAAGGTGTTGTGAACGTTCACATCAGATGAGAGAGAATGTTCATATTATTTTTAATATGTTATCAATTAAAAACATATTCACATCAAATGAGAGAGAATGTTCACATTATTTCTAATGTGTTGTCAATTAAAAATATATTCACATTATATAATAATATAAAATAATAACATCAATGTTATTTAATTTGTGTATGAAATTTCCTATACGTTGATCCTTTTCCTTCTCTCTTCTCCCCAACATTAAATATCAATATTAAATATAAGTGTAAATCAAGAAAAAAGACTTTATGAAATAAAAGTATAAATACATGGGACTAAGTGAGTTAAAAAATTCTTTCATGAACTTCTTGGGTTAGAACACTTCTAAATGGGATTTATCAATAAAAATCCCTACTAAAATCCCCCTAATAATAATATAATAAAACACACATTAATATTCACATTGACAATATGAATGTTCCATGATGTGAACATTTACAATACTAATATGAACATTCACATTTTATTTAATGTGAATGTTCATATCACTAAAGTCGCTAAAGGTTCAAAAAATATTTGTAAAGGTAAAATTATACATAAAATACTTTACATATGAGAATTAAGATTTGATGGATCAAATGTTCAAAATAATAGTATTTATTGAAATATAAGAACATCTTATGAACTAATTGAGATAAAAATATTTAAAAGAGAATTTTTTAATAAATTCTCCTATTTGGTTTATGTATATACTAGCATAATTACCCGTGCTATGCACGTGTATAAATAAATAATCAAAATTTAATTTTTAAAATTAAATAATAATCTAAAAAAATTATCTATAATATTTAGCAAAAATGATTTAAATTTAATTAAATTTTATTCATTTTTATCACAGTTACATATAAGAGAATTTTTTTTATTCTTATGTCATTAATAACGAATATATGTTATAATTTAAGTGGTAAAAATTAAAAAATAAATCACAAAAATTATATTTATGATGAAATATAAATATATTTTGTCTTATGAGTTTCGTAAATTTAATTTATGATATGATAGTGGTAAATTACATTTGTCAATATTGTAATTTTTTTATGTTTTGTGAAGTCTAAAAATTTGTCTATTGTAATAAGATTAACGTAAAAATGAATTAGGATTAACTTGTGATATTAAATTTGGGCTTAACATTAGATTTACGCCAACTTGTCCTTCACCTAATCATTAAAAATTATCTTATTATGTTTTCAACTTATATGAATCATTTGACCTATCTATTTATTAAATTAGTAAATAAATATTTGTAAATATTTTTTATAATAAAAATAAGAAATATGGACTTATTTTATGCATACTTGTTAAAAAGTTTGAACTATAGCTTAAAAAAAAAAAAAAACTATATATTTATGTTTAAAACAATTCAATGAATAGTTACACATATTTATGTATAAAAAAAATTATTTAAGATAAAGCCACCCTAAATTGTAGGTCATATTCTAGTCTTAATAAACTTAAATTTTATATTTAAATTATACCATAGTTTATCAGTTCCTGACTGATATGAGCTAATTTGGGGGTTTTAATATTGGATTAAACACAAAAACTAGCCAAGAAAATTTAATTCAAGTTGATTTTTTTTGCTAATAATTCTTGATTTAAGTTTAGCCCTTAGAGAATCGTTTAGTTTATGTCCAATCCATGAGTTAGTAAACTTGCCTATTTATTTAATTTTTAATTAGTAAATATATTCTTTTTAAAAAAAATTATAACAAAAATAGGAAATATATACATATTTGTTTGGTATATTTATTAACAATTTCAAAATTAATTAAGAAATTATGTATTTATTCTTAAAAGGATAAATTACATTGGTAATCCGTATATTTTAACTCGTGTTATTTTTGTCGTTGCAATTTTAATTTGCGCAATTTTGACTCTGAATTTATAATTTTGTCTCAATTTGGTCTAATTGTTATAATTGCTAGTGTTTTTTTAATTGAAAATACAAATATGAGTAGCATCTGTTATACTTTTATAGATAAAATTATAAACTTGTTCAACTTAATAGCCACAAAAGACAAAATATGTTATTTTAGCCACAACAAACAAAATATCACATCAAACCCATAATCATTACACTCTTCTCTCACAAAAAAAGTCAAAAAAACCAAAAAGCCAAAAAGCCCTTCCCAAGCCAAGCTTTTTAGCCTAGGCTAAAATAGTCAAAAAAGCCAAAAAGCCAACCCACTGCCCAAACGGAGGCTAAGTTAATCTCAACCAACTCAATAACTATTTTCTTTCAAAAATCTTAACCGGCATTATCAATTAGACCAAATTAATACAAAATCTAAAATTAGGGATAAAAATCAAACTAATTAAAATTACCAAATTGACAAAAAAGACAAAATGCGGGACTATCGATATAATCTACCCTTCTTAAAATATGTCTAATATTGATTGTATCAACATCAAGATATATTTATATCTGAAAAATTATTTAAGACCAGATCAGGCTAGAACCTGAATAAAAAATTAATGGCTTATTAAAAATATTTAATAATTATAAATTGAAATTTGATCAATTTTTCATTTAAATTTTTTCATAGAATTAGGTTGTTTGATAATTTTAATTTATAGTTCCAATTTTTCCTTGTATTTTTTTAAAAATATTTTTAAATTATATATAATTATAATTTCTTTTGAAATTTCCTTTTCAATCTCAAATTAGTTATAACTTGAATTTGGTTAAAATTTATTTTTGACTTCTCATCTACAAAAGCTAACAATAAACATAAATTAATTTTTTGAACATTGTAAAAAGGTAAATAATGGATTGTTTGGGGTGTCTAAATAAGTGCACTTTTTGTCTTTTTGGACTAAAAAATTGAGGAAAAAAATATGGATGTTTGGGTTAACTTTTTGACTTTTTATGAAAAGGTGTGTAATATAATAGTATGGAACATGGTAAAATGACTCTTTTACCCTTCCCAACTGACACACCAACAGGGATACGTGTCACCGTTGTTAGGATCCGTGACTGTCAATGAGTGGTACACCTTGGACTTGCTTCTAACACTGTGCAACGGTAATATTAACATAATTTAAAATTTTTTATTCATTTCCTAAACACTGTGCAACGGTCTTCAAAACACGTGGTTGAACTTTAATTTTTTTTGTTTCATTCTTTTCCTTTTACCATTAATTTTTTTTTTTCTTATAGTCATTTTTTTTTATTCTTTTCCTTTTAACATTTTTGTTTTTATTATTTTCCTTTTTGAAAGAATTTATTTTTTTAATTCTTTTCCTTTTACCATTATTATTTGTTTTATTCTTTTCTTTTTTATTCTTTTTTTTTTTTTCATTCTTTTCCTTTTAACATAATTTTTTTTTTATTTTAGTCAGTATTATTCTTGTCCTTTTAACATTATTATTATTTTTATTCTTTTCCTTTTAACATTATTAATTTTTTTATTCTTTTCATTTTTTTATTCAATTATTTTTTTTCCATTCTTTTTGTTTTAATTTTTGTTTTTTTTCTTTTCCTTTTTTAGTCAATATTTTTTTTTATTCTTTTCCTTTTTTTTCCTTTTCCTTTTAACATTTTTATTTTATTTTTTATTCTTTTCGTTTTAACATTATTAATTTTGGTTTATTGTTTTCCTTTTTTTATCATTTTTTTGTATTCTTTTCCTTTTCTGCAATTTTTTTTTTTTTTTTGATTGTTTTCCTTTTTGTATCCATTATATTCAAGCAGAGGTTGCAATTGTTCCATTATTGTCCGAAAATTGGAAACGAGTGGAACACGGACGCACAGTGTTCCACTTGTACGAAATATAACTTTTTTATTTTTTTTTTCCTTATTTTGTTTGAGTTGTTATTGCAGGTCTGCTCTGTATTTTTGGGAATTCATATCATAACATGTGAATAAAAAAAGATAAACCACGCACATGCCCAGTCACGATTTTTTTTTTTATGTTTTTTTTTTTTCTGACCAATGGCTAGAAATAATTTTTTTATGCCAGGTTGAGAACAAATTATTATAAAAGATATTGCAAAAACTTCCCCCATGTTTATATATGTTAATTAGTGGACATACTTCCTTTAAAAATACATTTTGTTGAAAATGTCTACGCTCCGAAAGACATGAAACTATTAAAACCAAACGTGTTTACAAATATGAATCTCAGTTACAGATATTAACAACCATCAACCAATATTCTTGTATTTCCAATTCGCCCCTACCGGTGCGCTTGCCGTACGAGTTCGTTCGTAATGTTCGCTCTTACAACGGCCATTGCAGGGTCGAAGTCCCCTTCCTCCATCACATCAACAACTCGTGTGTATTCGTCGTGGTCGGGCATTTGGGGGGCCACGTAATCGTCACTGTCTGGGATAACTATCGTGACCTCATCAAGTTCGCTATGTTGGCGTATGAAGTTATGTAACGCCATCAACGCACATACAAACGTAACTTGATTAGAAAAACTTAACTTCTGCATATTCCGCAATGCCCCCCCACCTAGACTTCCAAGCACCGAATGTCCGCTCGATACAACTACGCAGTGACGAATGTGCCTTGTTGAACATTTCGAACTGATTCTGCGGTGTTCGATTTCGATGGGCATTTTGGTGATACCTATACCCCTTGTAGGGGCTAGGTACCCTGTCGTGTTGCTGTAACCACTATCTACCAAATAGTATATTCTGCAAAATTTGTCTCATTTCATTTTCAATTTGACAGTATTGTGTACCACTTAAATTATTCTTCAATTAACTTGTCTTGGTTCGTAATTTTTTTTTTTTTTTTGTTAATAATAATAAATTTGTTGAATAATTTCATTACTAAATTAATTTTTTTCCCAATTTTGTTTTCAATTACTCCTTTTCCCAATTTCTTTTGTTCTCAAAAATTGTATTCCCAATTACAGCATTGTTTGTGAATTATAATAATTAATTTTTTTATGACAATTACATTGTCATTAATAAAAATTGTTCTTATCCCAATTTTGTTTTCAATTACTATTTACCACTTAAATTATGTTTCAATTAACTTGTCTCAGTTTTTTGTTCGTCTAATAATGAATTATTCTTGTCAATTATTTCGTTAGTAATTTTTTCTTTTTCCATTTTTGTTTTCAATTACTATTTCATTGTGAAGTTCTTTTGTTGTGAAAAATTATATTCCAATTACGAAATTATTTTTCTAATTACTTTCTATTTCATTAACAGCATTTCTATTTCCAATTCTTTTTTAATTAATTTAAATTATAAATTATAACATTTCATTTTCATTTTCACATTCTTATTTACCACTTAATTATTTTTCAAAACTTTTTATTTTCATTTTTTCATTTTTTTAATTTGTTTGCAAAAATTTTGAACAATGGGAAATAAACTGCATTAGACAACTGATTTTGTTGACAAAATAAAAAAATAAAAAAAGACAATAATTTTCACAATTTTGTTGCCAAGAAAATACACTATTGAAAATATTTATATTAATATTTTCTACATATTCATATTTCTGTTTAATATTTTTTACCTGGTGCGGGGTGTGGGAAGCGATGTTTCGGCTCGGTTGTCACGTAGTGCAAAACCCGGCTGTCGTGCATGCTCCCGTCCCAACCGGCAGAGACAAATGTGAAGCACAAATTAAAGTCACATACGACAATTATATTCTCTGTCGGCACGCCTTTCCGGCCATAGTATGATGTGGCGTACTCTTGCGAGACACGAGCCATCACATGCGTCCCGTCCAATGCACCGATGCAGTCCTACGCAACACACCAATTTTTTACAAATTAACATAACTTAATCATGGTTTTTTTCTAAGCTTTAAAAAAATTGCACATTTATGGAAATTGTCACCTTGAATGGCCGATACCGCTGCTGCGATCGTAAATGTGGATGGCCTCCTTGTTGTACTTGTTCGGGCGTAAGACTCCTACTATGAACCGATGTAAATGGTATCATAACTTGCATTACCTCATGAAAATTGCGTGACAATGTCTCCTTTGAGTGTTGGAACCGTTCTTGCAAATTTTTCCAAGATAGACCCTGCAACGCACAAATAAAAATGGCTACCTTCTCTTCCAGCGGAACGCCATGCTCCCGCTGCGGCAACGTCAATCCAAAACTGTGAAGCGCGTCGCATAACAACAAGAACACTGGTTGTGACATACTGACAGCATCTTCAAACCGGCCCTGGTGGCCGTTAAACAACTCAAACATCCATAAACGTCCCGAAAGTATTGATGTATTTCGAGGGACTTTGTGATAATGGTTGTAATAATATCTTGCCGCACTACTCCATGCTTCTACCAAGTTGTGATCAGTTTCGACCACCATTTCCCTCGCAATTTCATCGATAGCTTACTGGGATGTACCATGTTGCACGCGGTGACTCGGACTTGCGTCGTTCGCCATTTGGAAATGTAAGAACGAAAAATGCGAAAAACTTGAAAAACTTCCAAGGAAATAAACGAGTTCTGCGTAGATGGAGAGAGAGGGACAGAGAGAAAACCACATTGTGAACTAAGAAGGAAAAAAACACTGCAGAGGAGAAGAATATAATGGCCAAGGTTGTGGGGGCCATTTTGTTTCATGTGCGTAGCTTTTTGTGATGTAAGGGATTCAACAACTTGTCAAGGGTGCCTACATGTTTGATTCTCTTTTTTGTGGGAACCAAAAAAAATTTAATAATGTGCACAAAATAATATTTTGTGCAGCCATGATAATAAACTGGACAGCTTGTTCTGGTATGATTTTTACTTTTTAAATATTTTACTTTTTAAATACATCTAAGTAAGGTGCATTTAAAAAAGTAAATAAATTAAAAATATTTTATGCACTGGTAAGCGTGGAGCTGTATCAATATGTGTACCCATACTAGGTAAGTACTTGGTAGTCATAACACAATATTTTCGGAATGTATGCTTCATAAGCTGTCTGGAGATAATATGTTTTTGACATTCAGTATTTTGCATATTTCCCCCCTAAAATTCTTCTTTTACTTGTGCCAAAATTTAGGTATATACCCAATTTATTCCTCCCATACCCCCACCCAATTAAACTGGGTCTACTTTTTTTCTTTCATTAAACATTGTTACATATTAGACGGACCATATAGAACAAAGGAATGGAAAATTTTGTATCACATTGAACCCCGTCAGAGGGAACGGCTAATATTAGACGGTGATTCAGAGAAGTTGGTTGGTTTGCTTTGTGGCATCATGCACATATTCTGAATTGAGAAGCCTTTAATAGGCTGTGTTATGGTCTCATTTATCCAGTATTTATTATATATTTGATTTATTTCTTCTTCTTCGTGTGGAGAAGTTACACATCCAGATTCCCATAATTGAAGTAGAGTAATTGTCAACAAGTTGCCAAACACAACAGTGTTCACGTGGCTGCTGCAGTAATGTGAGGGATACATCCATTACATCACAAAAGCAACCTACCTAATGAAAAAGCTCTGTTCTACAATTGTATCACCTGTCCAGATTCTCACAAATAGACAATATTGAAGCAAGTTGACAAACACACAGCAAATCACGTGCCTGCTGCATAAAAAGTAATACAACATCCGACACATCACACACCAATTCCGTAATAAAAAAAGCGTACAGCCACTGTCGAATCTGTTTGCAAGTGAAGGAAAAGAAAATACACACACTCACGGGTTGTTAGCAGGGGAAAAAAAATGTAAAACAAACATAGGAGGTAGCAACGTAGTAGAAAACTAATGCAGGACAATAATGAAACATGAACCCTTTTTGGCGACTAAAGCCGTCAGAACCACCCACTCATTCCGAGGCCGTGAGTTGGCGCAGATGGGCTACCCATATTCTGGGACTTCTTCATTTGCATCCAAGTAATGACTACCACGTCCGTCGGAATCTGCAACAATATTGCTTGATTTACCAGATTGTCCATTAGCGTCAAACCATAAAGGATTAGTGGGTCTTGCGGGTCCAAGCCTTGTAGGGAGTACAACCTTGCCATACACTTGCGAGTGCAGTCCGAGGCCGAATCTCCATACTCATGATGCATGCGGACTTCTCGTTGTTGTAATTTAACTGAAGACGCAAGGTTTTCCATGCTACTCGCCAAGAGCGATGCTCCCTCACTCTGCCCTTTTTTCGGTTGTGGGTGTGTTGTGTGACTGAATTTGCGTTTGCTCCCGCCACTCGTAGGTGTGTCATCAGCGTGAATTGCCGATGACGCAGCATGTAGTGACCAGGGTGTCCTCCTCTTGCGCACAAGTGTGGTGGACAGTGTGTTCATGCTGCGTGGATGGCTAAAAATGGGGCAAACCACTGCTGTCCTCGCAGTCTTCTTCGTCTACCAGCAAAGGATTGTCCTCAATGGCGACAAGTTCGAACATTGCCCCTGGTGTCCATGCAAATTTCCTGGTTGCTGTTGCACCTTCGTACACCCTTCGCATTAGGTCCATATGCTCCAACGGTTTCGTTTTGAACTTCAGTGCATTCTTGTCAATCTGGGAAAAACCAAAACACGTAAACATAACTTAAAACAAGAAAGGAGGAGAAACACAACAACCATGATGCATGTTTATATCAAAATATAAAAGATGAACCAAAGAGAGATTTTGAAAAAAGAATCCAAAAAAGAGATTTTGAAAGCTTTTTTAGATTTTCTGACTAACCAAACAAAAACCCTACAATTTTTAAAAAATTATCTAAAAAAGAGGAACCAAATAGAGTGAATAGTATGAACCACTAGTCTACAATTACCAAAAATTTCTATCATCAAAACAGTGCCTTGGTAAAACAAAGGACGTGCAATAGAATTTAAATAGTAAATAACAACAGATTTCAGGTCTATATCAATAACAGAAAAATGGATAAAATGGCCAAAAAAGATCCCATTGATAAAAGAAAAATGAATGGCATTTGATGAGTTGATCTACACACATTTCCTGATTCAAACATTCAATCTTCATAAACAAAAATCAAATAAGGACACAAAGCAGAGATAAATACATCACACAAGTACGTGTTTGTGTAAATAGATGACTATAAGGTCTGATAGCAAAACATACAAGAAGACCTCAAATGCAAGACAACCCCATTAGGAATCGGATGAATTCACATCTGGAATTTTCTACATTATAAATCTGATCCTGCAAAAACCCACTGGATGAGCAAAATGCAAGTATGTAGAAAACTCATAACACAAAACCTAGAACAATTCTTCTACATAGTATCCCTTCTTTTGTTTAGCTTGTTAGTCCATGAATTCCCACGTAACTCAACCAAATAGGACTATTAGACATACTCATACACATTCAAATTCAAATGTTCAATTCCCAAAGCAAAGATTCTGAATTTAATCTTCATTTATTTCCCCACATTTTTCAAATCAACAAAGCAAAACATGAAAGGTATAAATTAACAAAACACCCAAAAATCCAAAAAGCCTTAATTTTCAAATAAAATATAGCGATCCCGATTTTCCCTTCTTTGTTTATTGTATTCCGGACTTGGTTCCGTGGATGTGTTGTTGTCTTATTCTCATTCCCATAATTTACTCTTGTATTTGAGCCTTGGGTTGTGTTGGGCAGGTTTGGAACAGGTTGGTTGTGTTTAGAAACCAAAGGTTGATGCCCAGATTTTGGCCTTCACGCTCGAGCGGGGCTTTTGACGCTCGAGCGGGCCCTTTGTTTTTATTCCTCCACTTGAGCGGGGAGTTTGACGCTCGAGCGGAATTATTCATCTCTCAGTATTTTCTTCTGCAGGTCATCGGACGCTCGAGCGTCCACTTTCACGCTTGAGCGGGGACCTTCGTCTGCAGAACTTCTAGAAGTGTGCATTCGACGCTCGAGCGGCGCTTTTCACACTCGAGCGTAAGTCTGTATCTGATGCTCGAGCGGGGCGTTCCACGCTCGAGCGGACCTGTTTGTATATCAATCCGAAAAACAACTTTTAGGATCACTTTTTCGGGCCATTCTCTCTCTTCAACTTTTCAAAACCCAAACTTGAGAACTTTTCACTCTAGACTTCAACTTCTCTCTAAGAAATCATCTAGTTTGAGTGATCTTCTACCATAGTTCCTTTGCATAAAGTGTTGAGCTTGGTGTGGGCTACATTTCAATCCGAAAATCTTTGGGTTTGGAGCATTTCGAGTTTCATTATCTTCTCCATTTGGTCTCTCCATTTGAGGTAGGATAACTACTCATTTTTATGAGCTTTAACATAGATGTTGGGCACTTTGTATAAATGGTTTGATTTAGGAAGGTTAGGGTTTAAGATTTGAAATATTGAAAAGAGGGGTTTTGTTCTTTTGATCAATACATGTGTGTTTTGGGTCTTAAAAGAGGTTATTGATGTTTGTTGTTAATATTTGAACCTTTGGGGTCAATGTTAAGAAAGGGGGAGAAAAGTCCTAATTTATTATTATGAATTAATTTGTATAATTAATTTGGGAAAGTTATGGAAATACGGAATTGGGTTGGAAATAATGAAATTGGCTTATTATGAGATTGAATGGTGGAGTTGGATTTATTAATCACTCACCTTTGAAAATTTTGATAATTTATCTGTTGGATGTAATTATTATCTGTTTAGAAATAATTGCTTTGGGCTATCAGTGGAAGATAGTCTTGATTGTTGTAGACACTGCATGATGATTAGGTGAATTGAGACTAATCAATTGAGCATGTCATTGAATTTGATGGATGGAATAACACATTGTATATGTATGTTGTTTGGGAGGAGATATGGGATGTACTCCACGATTTTGGAGGAGATAGGGGATGGACTCCTAAACCAGATGTTTTGGGAGGAGATAGGGGATGGACTCCATTAATACAGCAAATATGTGTATTAATTAAAGCATGAAAGTGTTTTGATATGAGTTATTATCTCATTTGAAATTGAAGTATTGTTGATATGAGTTGTTATCTCATTTGAAATTGAAGTGTTGTTGATATGAGTTGTTATCTCACTTGAAATTGAAGTACTGTTGGTATGGGATGTAGTCTCATTTAATTGTTTGGCCAGGTTCTGAGCCATGTTCATGAAAGGAATTGGTTAAGTAAAGAAAAGGGGAATGAAACATGTACATAATTGTCATGAAATTGACATATGTTATAAGTTGATTTATTTGAGTTAAACATTTATCAAATGCTAATGTTTTAGTTATTGCTCATATTATGTTTAGCATATCTCTACTAGGCGTTGGCTCACCCTATATGGGACATCATTTTCAGGTGCAGGTGACATGTCACCTCCAAGGACTTAGCTTGGGAGGCTTAGAGGCTGAGAGATCTTTTTGTGATTATCTTTTTTTTTTTTTTTTTTTTTTTTGGTATTACATGTATAACAAGCCAAGGGCTTATTTTTGTGTAAAGAGTTAGAACTCTACTTTTGTTGGACCCAAGTGTTAACTTGAAAAGTTGTAAGGATATAGGGCATTTACTTTTGTTGTCAACATGTAATATATCTTGTAAGAATACTCTGATGTTGGTAATATGATATCTCTTTTTGTATCATGAATGTATGATTACGGGTTTATTTTGAGGGCATTACAACAAAAAATTGTCCATAAAAAGCACAAAATTCAAGAAAATTCAAGAAACCACATATAAATGTCTATAGGAAATAAACGCAAGCACTGTTTACATTTACATTTTAAATATAAACATTTTAATTAAAAGAAAAAATTTTGATGATAAGAAAAAGAAAAAGAAAAATACTTCATCTATATAATTTTTCTTCCATAAACCTCTCGAATGACGTGACAAGAAAAAGTTAAATTAATGATTCACATTCATTCACTCTTCTCTTCCTTTAAAACTTTATAGTCATTCTTGCCAAGTCATTTAAAAAGTTTATAGAGTAAAAATTAGGTAGATATAGCACTGCTGGAAAAATATTATATATATATACATATCGGGATCTGTTAGAAATTGGGCGCCCATGTGGCATGACCCTTTGAACCTGAACCTCTTGAACCTTATCCATCTAAGTTTGAATTTTAATTCAAACTTATTTGGATAACCATTCAAGATATCTATATCTATCACATCAATAAATATGGATAGATGGATAGATAGATATTGGTGGTTATATATCTGATTATATATTTTAGATAATATATTGATATATCATATACGATATATCAGATTATATGGTTAATCTAAAATATACGTATATCAGATACGTTATGGGATTTTTACCCATAACCTTTTTTTCCTAGACTCTCTCTCTCTGACTCTCTCCCATAAAACAACAATCAAGCCATTTTGCACTGTGACTTGTGTGGGTGATACTCATTTTGTAGTATCACTCCACTGCTGGGTTCGTTGTTCAGATTCTGGAAGCACGTGATTTACCCACGAGGTTCTTCTCTAAAAGGTATGATTCTGATATTTTATCCGCTGCGTCATAATGCTTTATGATTTACATTGGTATCAGAGCCTATATGGGTATTTTCGTGCTTATTTATATGCGATAAAATGTGTATAATTTTATACAAATATACATACACATTATATGCATGAAAATTAGTTTGAGAATGTGATACATCTCATTTTTATGTCCATGAAATATCATTTTTGAGACTATAAATGTATTTATTGTGAAAAATGGAATTCGGAAGTACAAAAATCGATCTAGAAAACACCCTGGAAGGCGGAGCGTGGGCCTCACGCGCCACCTGACGCCGTGGGAGGCTTCCACGCGTCGCCACGCGCTGCCACGCGCCTTCACGCGCTAGACGCGCTGCCACGCGCGCGCTGTTCCGCGCTTTCCACGCGCGCTCTGAGCCGCGAGCCGAGCTGCGTGCTGAGCCGCGCCGTTTTTTCCTCCGTCGACTTGGCTGCTGATGTTAAGGGTCTGTTTGTTTTGTTTTTAAATTCTGAATCGCGTTAAATGGTCATAATTAATTCGTTATAACTTTGTTTTAAGCATGGTTGGTTCCGTTAGACTCAGAATTAAATTTGTATCTTCTGTAAAATTTTGAAAATTTTATGAAAATAAAAAATATTTTTCCTGAAATAATAATTCATTATTTCTGCTTTAAATTGCATCTGGTGTTGCATGATTAAGTTTCTGGGGCTGAATTTTTTATTGTAGACTATTGTTGTAGTTTACTATTTACTGGTATGGTTATTGCATTTTACCAGATTCTGGAATATTTATTTCTAATTTTATGTATGTTTATTAGTCATTTAAAATTCCAGAAAATACCAGAAAATTCCAGAAAATTTCAGAATGATATACATTCTGTTATGGCATAATTTGAATATTAAATACAGCATATTATTTTTTTTGAATTTCTAATATGTTGTAATTAGAATAGCATGATTAATTGTTATTTGTTTAAATTCCATTATTAATTGTGACATAGCATGAGTTGGTTGTGAATCTACATTATAATGCTATTGTATGGAATTAAAATTTTTATCATGCTTTTAGACATGCCATAGTAAGTGGGAGGTTATTCGGTTGAGAGAAATCTTTGTAGATTAACTCCCGAAAACCAATATTTTGCACATAAATTAAATTAAATTTTTGATAATTGTCACTTGTGGCGCAAGAGATGATTACGAGCATAGCGGATTTTCGATCTTGCGACTTGTGTAATATTGTCACTATTTAACTTAGATTTTTGTGGCAAAATTATATTATGCTAATCAAATTAATCCCAATGCGAATTTCTCTCTAAATTGACTTAGCTTATGGAAGTTAATTGGTTGACCTAGACTTAGTAAAGATGTTCAAATGTGAACAATTTAATCCCATTCTTTAGATGAGCAAAAGTCTTGGAGACTTTAGGTCAAGCCTTAATTGATCCAAAGTAAGGAAATATGACTCAAAGTCGTCGTGTTTTTGTTGCCTTGTTTGGCATAATAAAAACTAATGCGTGTGCTATGGTTAGCGGCACGCTACCTAGTTTTGGTTGGCGAGTTTTGGAGTTATGAAATTAGTAAGCCCTCAATAGATCTGTATATGATCTTGACTATTAAGCTGTGCGGATTGACTTTATAATTTGACTTGTAAATAATGTTACATCATTGGATGAAGTAACATTCAAGAGTCACGTCATCCAAGAAATGCGAGCTTAAATAAATTAGTCATTAAGTGTAAGACGAGTAACCAATATGAGCAGTGTTTTGCTCTCTACCCAATTATTGGGAGTGGATGGAGCAAAATTTCATGCACTATAATAGTGTGCGTTGAAATATCACGTGAAGTTAAAAGATTAGCGCTTAGAAGCTGCAAAATCTATTAACACTATATGAAAAGATTAGCGCTTAGAAGCTGCAAAATCTATTAACACTAAGTGAAAAGATTAGCGCTTAGTAGCTGCAAAATCTATTAGCATTGCCAACTTGTCTAAGTCTGGACACTTACTGTTTCCACACTTGAGTATAAGTGAAAAGATTAGCGCTTAGTAGCTGCAAAATCTATTAGCATTGCCAACTTGTCTAAGTCTGGACACTTACTATTTCCACACTTGAGTGTGAGACATGAGGAGGGGCTTCTTTGTATGATTCCTTAGCTAGGCTAACGTTTTTGAATAACGTTTACCACTAAGCGCAAATGTTGCAGCATAATAGTGAAAAGCTCAAGGCTGACAAGGTTGTTATGACTCTAAGAATTTGACGCATCGCTTGTGAGAGCATTGTGTTGAATTAGACTCTTTAGCCTAATTCGCGCTTAAGTTACTTCAGGAGCTGTCATAGATTGATAGCTTATTCTCTCCTTCTTGTGGATAGTAGAATTAATTGCAAGTAACTATGAAGCGAGAAACAGAGATGGCAAGAGGAATATCGTCATCTTTCAACTAGATGCATTAAAGTGTATGGAGAATAAAATTGACTTGAAGGTGCAGGGGATTAGCACTTACTAGTTAAATTTGTGACTTAGGCGCACTTGATATCTCCATGACATCCTTTTATGATCTAGTGAATATGAATTAGTCGTGAGTCATTACCTAGTTGGGCCTAAACCTTTGAAACTTGTCTTCAAGAACTCACACATTAGGATGATTGGAATTAGTTTATGACATTGGTCATAAACCCGTGGTTTGTTATACTTAATCACATTAATGAGATGATGACACGATGGTTTGAGTAGGCCTTCTAGGGCTCACTCGCTTTATGACATCCTGCTCTCATGTGAATGTGTAACTTTGTTCGCAATGGGTGCGCCAAAGTAAGTAAGAAAGCCGTAGAAGGTCATTTGTTTTGGCGCATTTAGTCCACTATGATATTTGTGACTAGATATGTGTAAGGGTATGATAGCTAAGCCTCAATCTCGACACATTTATAGATTACGATACGCATCTGAGTCAAGACTATTTGATCTCCCATAAGTCAAAAGTTTTGAGATGATTTTTTGACATTGCACATATGAGGTCGAGATCAATTAGATAAGAGCTTTTGTGCTTTTAGTTTTGACCAAGGTGGCGAGTATCTATTTGAGTTATTTTTTAGAAAGCTCTGTGAAGAGAGATGGATGCTTAGAAAATTGATTATTCCTAATACTCAATAACACAATGGTGTAGTAGAGATAAGGAATTACGTATTGTTAATGTTAGGTGGATAATGGCGCAAAATGTTTCCCAATTGGGAATTGCACTAGTTTGTTGCCTATATCCCTAACTAAGTGCCCTCCATATCAGATTTTACACTCCATTTTGAGTAATGGGTTAGCAGAGAGCCATCTATGGGCGATCTGTAACCGTTAAGCAGCTTATCTTTATTCTACTTCTCATAAGATTGCGAAGTTAAGACCTAGGGTTTTATAGCGCATTATTGTATGCTGTCTTGTAAACATAAAGGGTCGTGTGGCGCATTATTGTATGAGGTCATGCAAACCCTCCAGGTCATGTGCATATAGGTAAGCAGCTTTGTGGTAGTGTAACTAAGTCACATAAAGTTTTCTTAGTAAAGGTGACGTGAATAGAGTTTTGGAACTCTATAAGATAGAGAATTCTAAGCATAGCGCTTTATGTAGCCTAGTTGAGAATGGAAAGAAATTTCCAATATCCTAGGGACAGTGGGAGCGATGTGCCTACTAATGGATTACTCCATTAGAGAAGAATTCTCTACATTCTTAGTTGCGTGGTAGCAAATGTGAAAATTTTCCACGTCATCACTGGGTGATTGAGAAGGGAACATTTATGATTGCTCCACAAGATGATAAAGAGCCTAGGATAATGCCAAAGGCTCTAGTCTCCTGTATTTAGAAAGTGGATTAATGTTGCGCAGTTTAAGACAAAGTCTTTGAGGATTAACCATTTCTATAATTTGGTTGACTTTCCATTATAATGCGAAACTGTTTAAAGTTATGCGTAATTTGGATAGTCATTGTTGAGGCATAAGGCTCGCTAGATACTGAAAAGTCGCACCATTGAGGAAAGTGTAGACCATGAGAAGACTTCCTCCTGGGGAGTGAGGTTATTTTGACTTAGGCTATGATTGACATAAGTTCGGAACATTGATTTGTGGACATTGTAACCCAACTTTCTCGTTAAAGAATTGGATAAGTAGATCCGTAGGGATTTACCTTCTGCTTTTATGGTGAAAAGTTAGGAGCACAAAAAGGTTGCTAGTTCCAACAAATCTTTTACAGCCTAAAACGGTTATCCAAATAGTGGTTCTTAGATTTCGTCAAGCCATAATAGGCCAACGATGATCGATGAAGACCACTGAGGCATGATCAATGGTCCAAAAAAAGTTTTTCCTTACTTAGTCATTATGAGCCAGGAATTTATAGGGTTGTCGCCACCTAAGGTGGGCAGTCCTCTGTTTTAGATATGATGGACATAGGTGATGTAATTTATATGCTCGGATGTACGATCCTTAGGGATTGTTTTGGGAGAATTCCTATTTTGTCTTCGATGACTTACATAAGGAATATCCTAGAATGATTCTAGATGCAAAATTGCAAACCCATTGACTTACCTATCGGTAAAAGCCAGAGCCTTAGCTATTGAGTGAATCCTCGAATTGTCTTTGGGAGAAATAGATGACCTATATTCCTTGATTTTTTCTTTGTTGTGGGAGCCTAAAGTACGCTATGTGGGCGTATTCGGCATGATAAGTGTTATCTTTGGTAAATAGTCAACTGAGTTGTTTAGACATTGACCTTGCTCATTAGACTGAGGATAAAATGCTTTACTAGTAGTATATTAATTTGCTCCTTGTAAGATTCAATGCGCTAGTTGGGCGCATCCAGAATGAACTCAAATTGGTCACCAAAATATCTTTAGAGAGGTAATTGCACAAGAGGTAGTGATCTTAAATCATTTCATGTGAGGCGCACATGGAGGATTCCGTTGTATATGCTTATCGCAAGAGGTGCTGATAAGGCTTATGTTTGGAATCTAGAATTGCGCAAGCTGTGGTCAAATTTTTTTTAAAATCGATCACTTATTTTGAGATGATGGGATGTTGACACTATTATGGTTTGTGTCATAATGATTAGCAGATGATGATGTCAGCAGGCAAGATTGGCTCACTCACACGAGCAATCGCCCTTGGCGCTTGGGAGCGAGCAAGGATGAGACTAGTGGTTTATTTTTATTTGGAGCCAAGAGAGGCTTAAATTATCCACTATGCATGTCGCCTTGGTTACAACCAAGATGAGGTCGCGTTAAGGACCAAACATGGATGTTAGTACCCACTTTCCATGTTGTGCCTGTTATGATTAGCCAGATACGAGATCTCATTTGGCGCCTAGAAGGCGAGCAAATAGAGAATTCAGGTTAGGCGTTAGAAAGCGACTAGACTAAGATCTGTACGGTGTATCGAGTATGACGTCACTCTTTTTGGAAGAGTTACTCCACCGTAACATGTATTCATACTATATGTGCTTGGCAACCGAGTAATGAGGTGAGAGAATGAATCCATGTTTCCTCACCGTGTGAGTCTTACATGTCATTATTGATATGACTTTCATTTATGTACCCTTTTATGACTTTTGACTATGTCATAAGGTAAGGGGTTGATGTTCTGCTACTTTGGTATGTTGCCTGCGGTCACGTATGATTCGGCCTTAAGGGACATCACTGGGAAAGCGGTCAATCCTAAACTAAATGGCATGAGGGTAAAAGGAAGATCATCTAGTATTACACCACTGTTGTATATTCACTGCCGGCAACTCACATCGCTCTGTATGAGAGACGGATTGAGTGTGAATATATTGCAAGAATTGAGAGGGTCAAACATGCTATTTTTGAGGGATTAGAGATGTTTTTTGAACGGGTGTAATTAGATGGGTCTAGGGTATATGAGACACTATTTCTGTTCTTTATGGGTTGATGTTTCTATGCTGGCTCATTTGAGTTTCTAGTATAGAGCTCCCACATGCAGGTGTTCTCAGCAGTCGCATGGTGCATTGGCTAGTATGAGATTGTTCATTTTTTGGGAGATTGAGATAGAGATAGAGATGTGGCAGTGTCATGCCAACTCATGTGCGAGTGGGAGATGTTAGAAATTGGGCGCCCATGTGGCATGACCCTTTGAACCTGAACCTCTTGAACCTTATCCATCTAAGTTTGAATTTTAATTCAAACTTATTTGGATAAACCAGTTAAACAAATAACTGTTTCTACTAAAAATACCCAAGAAGAATATGCTCTTATTGAATTAATTAGCAAATTAGATGATCCAATTAATACAAAATATATTGATAAATTAAATCTTTACTACTTCATTCAGAAGATAAACCTAAATTTGATAAACCTATTATCAGTTTATCTAAAACTTTAGAAAGATTTAAAAATAAAACTAAAGAAATTACACTTCAAGATTTACAATCTGAAATCAATCAATCAAAACAAACTCTTAATGAATTAAGAACAAAAGATCGCAAATTAGAAGATGATTATTACATTAAAACTTAATAAAAGTTTAGATAATTTCCACAATTCAGTTCATGAATCTCCTAATGAATCTGAACATAATTCTGACCCTGATTCTGATCACACCAATCCTGATAAATTGATATTTGACAACCGATCACAATCACGTAATCTTGAAGAGAAACGATTAAATCTAATTAATAAACTTTATATTCAAAAATGATATTCAAGAATTAAAATCATTGTTGACGACACTGAATTAAACTTAATTGCTTTAATTGATACTGGTGCTGATTTAAATTGCATACAAGAAGGTTTACTTCCTACTAAATATTATGAAAAATGTCATGAGAAATTAACTTCTGCTAATGGTAGTAAAATGCATATTAAGTATAAATTACCAAAAGTTCATGTTTGTCAAAATAATATTTGTTTTAAAACTTCATTTGTTTTAGTTAAAAACATGACTGATAAAATTATTTTAGGCACACCATTTATTTATTTACTGTATCCATTTACTACATCTAGTGAAGGCATAACTACTCATGTATTAGGACAACCTGTTACATTTAAATTCCTGTCTCCCCCTGAAATGTTAGAATTAAATCAATTGAAAGATTGTTCTATTTCTCATACTATTAATCGTTTAACTCATCATTTAAATTTCCTTAAAGAAGAAATTAATTACAAAAGAATTGATCAACAATTAACTGATCCTGTCATTATTCTCAAATTAATGATTTTAAATTGAAACTCGAATCAACCGTCTGTTCTCATTTACCTACTGCATTTTGGCATCGTAAAAACATGTAGTCACTTTACCATATATTAAAATTTTAATGAAAAACATATTCCTACTAAATCTCGACCTATTCAAATGAATTATGAATTACTTGAAATGTGTAAGAAAGAAATTAATGAATTATTAAAATCGCATAATTAGTCCTAGTAAATCACCATGGTCTTGTCCTGCCTTTTATGTCAATAAAAATGCTGAATTAGAACGCGGTGTCCCTCATTTAGTCATTAACTACAAACCATTGAATGCTGTTTTAGAATGGATTAGATATCCTATTCCTAATAAAAAATTTTAATTAAAAGACTTCATCAAGCTGTCATTTTTAGTAAATTTGATTTAAAAAGTGGTTTCTGGCAAATTCAAATTCACCCCCTCGAGACAGATATAAAACTGCTTTTAATACACCTTTTGGTCAATATGAATGGAATGTTTGCCATTTGGTTTAAAAAATGCTCCTAGTGAATTTCAAAATATAATGAATGATATTTTCAACCCCTAAGTCCGACATTGCCTAAACCTAAGGACTTACACAGGACTGGGAAGAAGTGGGTGACTTAAACGTAGGTGGAATAACGGTAACAAAGTGGATAACACGGATCGATCTCTTGGGTGATTAAGAGGAACTGAAAACCGATTAATCAAATAAATGGAGACAATTAATTAGAAGAAACAAAGCAGTTAGAAACAGGATACAACATCATCATGGCTCTGAAACCATTAACGCGGAAGCAGTAAGTAGAATGAAGAAACATGGATTACGAAATCAAATATGATTAAAATTGAACAACAGAATTGGAATTAGCAGCATGCACTAATTTAAAATAATTTAAAATAGAAAATAACTTCATAATTAAAATACAAAAAATAACTTACAATTACAATTGTAGCAACTGCAAGGATCTTAATTGGGTTACAAACGGGAAGAGGTAATTGTCACTCAGAGCTCTCTGTTTTTTCTAAATCTGAAGAATAAAAACTTAGAGTGCCGAGTGATTCCAATTGATTACAATATATAGAAATAAAAAGGAAATAAAGCAGCAACATGTGACTTCTTTGATTGATGAAAGCAGCTGGCAACGCATGAGGTAAAGCAGATGTTGTCGGTTGCTTTCGGTGGAGTGATTGCACGAATATGCAGCTTTAACAAAAGTTGATTGAGTGAATAGTGACAGTGAACAGTAAAAGTGAACAGTAATTTTACTATTCATCACTTTCGGTGGAACATGTGAATTTAGGAATCAATATAGATACAAATTAGCAGCTTTTCTCAAAAGAGTATTGATTGAAGCTAATTTGTATTTATAGGGAATCCTATGTTGATCAGGCATATGGGTCCTGAGCATCTTGGAACTCAGATCTGCCATATGAGATGGGTTGAGTAGTTGATCCTTCAGAAGATTGTGACTGGTCTGAACTACCTTCTGAATTGTCTGAACTGGTTGATTGAGCTTCAGCTTGATCTGTAATTTGGCGAGCTAACTGGAGCAATTTTTCTCTAGATAACTTGGGCTTGATCTTTGATTTAGCTGTGGGCTGAACAGGAGGTGAAATGGGCTTAGCCTTAGCTTTGGATTTTGATTTGGGCCGTAAATGATCCTTGGGCTGGTCCGGAACTGTAGGAGTTTTGGACGTAGCTTTGGATTTTGATTGAATAGGCTGGACTGATTTGGATTTGGATAATTTGGGCTTGGAACCACTTGATAAGGGGCTTCCAAGGTTGATTGGAGGAAGACTGGGCTGACTTCCTTAGCTGATTGCAGCAGTTGGATTCTGCTGGGCTTTGATCATAGAAGGTGTTGGAGCACATTGATCAATGGGGAACTCTTCTTGAACAATTTCAAAAATTCGGGGCACATTGAACTTAGCCCACCATTTGACTGAATGTTGACGGGTGATTATGTTATCATCAATTCCATAATGCCATTTAAATATCCATGGGAGTTTATATTTGGATATAAAAATTAACAAAGATGGGAATTGTCTCTGATGATGTGAATGGGTAAACAGAGGAGAAATAGTTAATTAATTCAATGAGATCACCAGGGAGGATATCTGAAATGGCGCCATAATGAGTCCACCATCTCAAAAACCAAGTAGGTAACTCAGATTTGAATTTCTGATCAAAGGAGATAAACCAGGAGTGACTAAAAGTTTCATTTTGGTACAAGAAGATCTTGAACCAAGCATCAACATAATCATGGTAATTGTACTGAATAGAGTGACCAGGTAAATCTCGAAGCTGATAAGGAGGACCCCATTCAGCTTGGGAAACAATACTATGAATGTAAATGGAATGATATAGAACCTTGCTAGCATAGGTTCGATCATAAATAGGTTTGATCAAGACTGGTTGATGATGGATCAAAATATCTTTGTAATAAGTGAGTGTTTTCTCGGGATGTGAGAGTATGAAATGGCATCCAGAGCCAAAATGGGATTTAGCCAGGTCATGGATGACTTGGCCTTTAGGGTGACCAGGTTCTTTATAGAACAGATTAGTAGTGTGTGATTTGGTATAATCAGATCGGGAGGACCTGACGAGGTTAACTGGGAATGGAGTAACTGACACTGATTGGCTAGAAGCAAAAGGATCTGTGGCCAAGGCAGATGAGTAATTAGGTCGATAAATGTTACCAAGAACTTGGTAACGGTTAACCATTTCAAGTGAATAAGATGAGGTAGTTGACTCCAAAGGAGGTGGAACAATAAGTTGATTAGGTTTGCTAGAAGACGGGACCAAAGCCTTGAAAGGAGGCCTTGCGCGAGACATCTGTTTAAACAAGAAACAATGATTAGTAGCAGAGATTAACAACTAGAGAGGAGATCTAAATAATGTAAATGATTATAATAATCATGTCGCAGAGTATGTCGGGCTTTAAGCTGATGGTAATTGATGTATTGGGCTCTTTTAGTAGTTGGTCGAGCTAATTTGAGACGGTTAATACGGTGGTTAACATGGTGGATCAGGGTTTGGTAATGGGTAATTTGGGTTTTTAAATATGGAATATGCGGAGTAGCACTCATCCCAGTAAGAACAGTTATTTGTTTAACTGGTTTACAACATACATCATTACATCCTAGAGTAACATTATTATTATCAGAATCATCACTAGGTGAATGATAATCAGATGAAGTATTGGATGATCAGAAGAGAAGTCGCTAACGGATTGGTTTAATTGGAAGATTTCAAATAATTGATTTTTGGAATTATCGTCAATTTGGAGTTGATTAACTCGATCCTTTAATTTTTGCTTTTCTTTACATTTATTTGAATAATGCCCTTTTTGACCACAATTATAGCAGGTAATATCTTTATTGAATTTAGATTTGGGATGTGATTTCTTATAATATTTCTTTTTAGGTTTAGTATAAAATTTATCATTAGATTTGGAAGGTGAATAAGGCTTTTTGTATTTATTATAATATTTGGATTTATGTTTATGTTTGGAGTATTTGTGTGGTTTCCTACGGGGGGGCAACAGGAGGTAAACTATATTGTTCACAAAAATTTCCTAATTCATATTTAGCCTTATGTTTATCTTTAGTGGCTTTTTGACTAAGTTTTAAATCAATACACATTTTTAAGCCTTCCTTCTGAATAGTACTAATTATATCACCATAAGTTAAATTGTCATATTCAATAACACCGGTGGGTTGACTAAAAACATCTCTAATTTTGTGAGCAAATAAACTAGGTAAGCCATTAATAAATTCTTCTTTCCAAAATGATTTAGTACAATCTTCGCGTAACATAACTCTAGAGGTGAATACATCTTTATACCATCTAAAATCACTTAAAGTTGGGCAAGTAAAGTTACTAAGCTGATCATGTATGCGAGAATAGATATTAGTAGGTGTTCCAATGAAATGTTTAACAATAGTATAAATCAATGTATTAATACCATCAGGGTGGCAACATCCAATAGTTTCATCAAAGATAGGGAGACCATTATCATCAGTTTGATTAGCATATATGATGGACTCTCTTTGGTCGTCAGTTAAATATTTTTCCCACCAAGATTTAAGCATACCAGTAAACCCAGAAGTAATTAGGGAAACAATTTCAGATTGAGAATATTGGGGATAATTGGAGAGGTAACTATTTGAGACCATAGATAAATGATTTAATTTTTGAAGTATTTGATCTTCACTAAGACCATCAATATTCCACTCGTATAATTTTTTGGCAGAAACAGAAAATTGGTTACTAATATTATTTTCTTCATATTGGAGGTCAGGTGGAGTAGGGCGAGAATACCAGTTTTTGGTAGTTTGAGGATTAACTTTGGGATAGTGAATTTTATTAAGATGAGGAGATTGGAATTGTTGGGCTAATTGATTGATGTCATCATCAGTGGTGTCAGTTTCAGATTGGGTAGAAATAGTGTCAATATCAGGTTGTTGATTTAAAACAGTAAGACCTTTATCTTTAGAAGGTGAAGCATTATTGGTGGATAGTTTAGTAAATAATTGTTCAATAGCTTTGACAGTAAACTAATCATTAGTAACTAAACTAGTTCTTTTGGAGCGTTGACTAGGTAGATTAAGTAAAGGTTGATCTAAAGTTTGTTTAGTAATTGTAGTGAGCTTTTTGTAGTATTTGTCAACATATTCTAAAAGGGGTAATTCAAAACCATATTCGACCATAAAATCATACCATTTTCTAATTATACGGGATTGTTGTTGTTTGTCATATGTATCATAATAAGCATGTCGGAGTTTTTTATTTTTAAAAGACTTAAATTCAATGAATAATTTATCAAGATTAGGGTTAAAATCTTTTTTGATTGTCATTAATTGAGGATTGACCGGAGGTATAAATTCGTCAAAATCAGTTTGAGTTGGAGAATTATTAGAAGCAGTTTCTTCCTCAGGTAAATGTGTATTTGTAGAATAAACAGGTTTACTAATTTGAGATGTAGCAGTATTATCAACACCTTTTAATTTAGAAGGTTGACCTAAATGGATTTGGCTATTTTTCCGAAACAGTGGAGTATTAAAGATTTCATCTTCAGTTTCAATCTCAGAGGGTATACTAGAGGTGCTATTTCTGGATGATTGACTACGATTAAATTTAATACAAACTGTACCATCATTTATTTGTTGAATATCTTGGATATCTTGAATAGAAGATTGTTGCTGATTATGTTTGTAATGTTCATTGACAGTGATCCATTGATCTGGTAAATCTACATATTTCCATTCAATCATGTGGGGAACATTAATATGTGAGTCAGTACTACTACTTTGGATTAATAAAGTTTTATCTTTTGGAGATTTATGCAGAGCATGAACATTTAAATTAGTTTTCATACACTTATAATCAACACGATAAATTAAAGCAATGTTATGAGTTTTATTCATCATATTAGTAAATGAACCATTTAATTGTATGTTTAATGTTAATCATGTAAAATATTTGGATCTCGTAAACTAAGTGTAAAATCAGGAAAACAATTAAAATGTACGGGACCTTTGTGGAGACCAGTTTCCATCATACCCATTAAACTATCATTATAATTAAGAAAACGAGCATCTCGTAAACATAATAAAACAGAGGTATTTTTCCCTTGTTGAGTTAATGGTTTAACACCAACTTGAATTAAACCTATGTGAATAAAATTGTAATCATTTTTTAAATATCTTTTGATGAGATTAGCATCAAATAATTGGCAGGTTTCCCTGGGTTTTTCTAAAGCATATACTTGTTCAATTGTTTTAACATGCAGAGTTACTTTGAAAGCATTCTGTATAAAAGAAGTTTTATAAATTTCTTTAATTGGCAATTTCGGTATATTCCATCCTACATCAATTTTATCATTTTGTATTTCAACATCTTCTTCATTAATTACTAAAGCCTGGTTAGGTATTGAGGGCAAAGTTGTTGACCTAGAACTGACTGAAGAGTTACTTCGAAATAATCGATTCATTGTTCTGTCTAATTAATCAGTTTTACAGATGTCTTAATACATACCCTATTCTTATCTAGTTTACCACATACCTTGTAACTTCACAGACCTGTGTATACATACATACCCTATCTTTGAACCCCTAAGTCCGACACTGCCTAAACCTAAGGACTTACTCAGGACTGGAAAGAAGTGGGTGACTTAAACGCAGGTGGAATAACGGTAACAAGGTGGATAACACGGATCGATCTCTTGGGTGATTAAGAGGAACTGAAAACCGGATTAATCAAATAAACAATGGAGACGATTAATTAGAAGAAACAAAGCAGTTAGAAACAGGATACAACATCATCATGGCTCTGATACCATTAACGCGGAAGCAGTAATATCTATCAGGATATCTAAGTTTGAATTTTAATTCAAACTTATTTGGATAACCATTCAGGATATCTATATCTATCACATCAATAGATATGGATAGATGGATAGATAGATATTGGTGGTTATATACTGATTATATATTTTAGATAATATATTGATATATCATATACGATATATCAGATTATATGGTTAATCTAAAATATACGTATATCAGATACGTTATGGGTTTTTACCCATAACCTTTTTTTCCTAGACTCTCTCTCTGACTCTCTCCCATAAAACAATGATCAAACCATTTTGCACTGTGACTTGTGTGGGTGATACTCATTTTGTAGTATCACTTCACTGCTGGGTTCGTTGTTCAGATTCTGGAAGCACGTGATTTACCCACGAGGTTCTTCTCTAAAAGGTATGATTCTGATATTTTTCCGCTGCGTCATAATGCTTTATGATTTATAGGATTGATATAATTTTTCTTTATGAAGTTGATCATTGAACTTGAAACTAGTTTCTCTCCCATGTACCTTCGCTTCAACCTTTTCTCAAACATAGGAAATCACAATACAAAGTGTTGACTCTTCTTTGATTGACACGTGTCACGTTAGAAGAAATATAGACGAAATGCTTATTTGAATTCATTTCACGTCTACATCGATTATGTGCTTTTATACCAAGCAAGAAAAAAAAAAAAACATAACTTACAACTCAAAATTTTTTTTAAATATTTTTCCAAAACAAAATTATGAGGACAAATAAAAAAGTTTAAAAAATAAAAATTACAATGTTCTATTAAAGTTCTCCATCAATCATCATGAAATCTTTATTTACATTTCATTTCGGACAAAACCCCACCCATGACATTTGAGTTTGTAGCGAAGGACATAATTGAGCTAGTTTATAAGGTTAAAATATTTTAAATAAATTAAAAATATTTATCATTAAAAAGAATAATTTTATGTTGCATAAAAAGTCTGTTCCAATGCGCTTCGACCTAGTTGTAGAACGAGACATAGAACAAGTCCATTATACCATCTATTATGTCTTCAAAAGAGACTTTCTTAGTCCATTATCTGTGTTGTTGGATTTGATTAGTCTATTAGGCTTACCTGCAAAGGTTGGGAATGTTGTATATTTTACAAATTTCTTGTATAAAAATGTGGTGGGCCTCACATATCATTGTTTGTAGAGTACATATTCTGTAGAATGGCTCATAATGCAGTCAAAGGAAATTCTTCAAAGTGAATACCTTCATGCTCAGCTCAAGCTCAAGATGCTAAAAGATTTTGATTGGACTCTAGCTCATACCTAATATATGATAAGAAATTAACTCCGGCTTGTTTTATGATAGTCAGAGGGACAGCTTACTTTTAGTCTTTTTTTTTTTTTTTTTGAATGTCTTACTAAGTAGTGATGTTTTTTTGTGGTGCATGCATTTAGTTGAGAAATTTTTTTCTTCGTCTACTGGTAAACACTGTTATAAAAGAAAAGAAAATGTGTTGTAGTAGGCAGATGAGTTTGCAAATGAGTTTTAAATCATCTCCATAACATAAACAATCAAGGTAAGATAACAGAAAAACAATAGTGACATAATGTAAGGGTTTTGGGAAGGTGCTTAACATGACAGGGAGGGAATGGAAACAAACAAACATGTGGGCGTTTTTTGTCAACTACACAAATGAAATTAGTTTATTTGAAGGCTGAATGGTAAGCCCAAGGCAACGTGATGTAACAAATTCGTGTCTACTCATGCACTACTAGTACATGCCCATTCACATTCATAAGCATAAAACACCAAGACACAACAACCTGAGGCACAGAGATTTGTTAATGAATCTTGCTTGGCCAACTTACCAAAGTATATAAGCAACCTGTTTGGAGTGAAAAATAGGTGTGCAGGTAACCACATAAGTTCAACGCCAGTCAAACACACACCAATGCAATTTGGAGTACGAAATGGCAGTAAAAGTCAAGTACTTGCCCACAGAAACTCACAAAACAGTTAAAAAAATTTCACAAAACAGTCATACATAGGGAGGGAGACAGAGAGACGGTTAGGCAACTTGGCAAGTATAACAACGGTTGTTGGGGTGAAAAGTAGGTGTCTAACCAGGTTTAAGTTCTTGTTTCTTTTAACATTAAAATAATAATAAAGAATTTTTAAAAATATATATTGTAACATATGCATGACTATCACGTTGGATGTTAGAAACAAGAATATAGAATTGTTACCTTTTCATAATGGGCCCACCAGTCGTCGGATGCTTGTATCAAACCAGTTGCTTCATTGTAACTTATGCCGGTTGGCCCATGCTTGCTGTCCATCAGGCGTGACCACGAATGCCAATCCTTTTTCAGTAACGCGTACTTGTTTTGCAGTTGCTTTACATCATGGACCTTATGTGTACGCTCCTCGAAGGCCTTGGCGACAACCCTGTATCCGTGCATTGTCATTGTATGGAAGCTGCCCTTGAAACCTGAGTCCAACTCTTTGATAACAAGTTGCAAGAACATACGCACCGTGTCAAAGTCCCAATTTGCTTTGTGCACATTTGTGGACTACGGTTGAGATTGTTTACCACCACGCTTACGCAAATATTTCGAAGGTGTCAACTGCGATTGTGAGTGCTCCATTTCGGTACTACAATGCAACAGTAATTGTGGCATATGTCAAAAAGCAACATTGTGACAACATGAAAATGGTAAATAACAATATTTATTTAAGAAATTGCCATCCATTTCCTTTTAGTTTAAAAAATTAGCAATGATATATTTGTCTATTATTCCGTTAAATTGCCATCCATTTCCTTTTACTTAAAAACTACCTATCGTCCTATTAATGTCATACCCTCTCATACTGGAGCCAACTCCTCTCATACGCTAACGATGCCGGAAACAAGTAACCATTACTGACTCAAGAAATTTCCTTCAAATGTCAAATCTTCAACCTTAAACCTTCTATTGAATCAGCAAATACACAGTGATGATGCCCCAATTTGGGCCAATTTTTTTGAAACACTAATCTCCATTTTGTTTTCTAGATGTTTTCAACAAGCAAAAAAGAAACAGACCCAAATGGTTGACACATCAAGTGAGAATTTAAAGACCCAACAAACTCAAGCTTTGTGAAATATCCAAATCGAAAATTGTGAACATTACAAGCATATCATCACATAACCAGGAGAAAAAAAAAAAGAAAAAAAATGTCAAAATAGAAAATATTTTCTCAATGGGTATCTGAGAAAACAAAAGCTTTACAGAACCTTAAATACCCAACACCATCACACACCCAGAAGAAAAAATCTACAAATTTTTTGAAGGGCTTTGTGGGTAATCTTCACCGACCAAAAAGAGAGAGACCCAGAAGGCTAAAACATCGACCCACGCATATAGTATGATAGAGGGGTTAGGTTATGGGGCAGCCATTAAAGACAAAGGAAAGTGGAGCAACAGAGGAGAGAGGAGAGAGTGATGAAGAAGGTAAAGAAAAGAAAAGGTTGGAAAGTGGAAGTGTGAGAGTGGAGAGAGTTATTAATTTGGGCCATTCGGAGGGCTCATTTTTTAGCTACATAGCGGTTCTAAATGGGGAAATGTATAGAATTGGTTCAGGAAAAATCCAAGATTTTCTTTGCACCTACCAAATCACCGAAAATGGGGAAATATACAGAATTGGTTCACATGCCCAAAATCAGTGGCGTGGAAGAGATGTTACCTTGTTCTTTGGGGGATACGGGCCGAAGTAGTGTAGATCTGGTCGGCGGTGGTGCAGATCTGGACGAGGGATGGTCCTTCCTATCGGTTACAGTTTTCAGGTGATCGCGTCAAGGTCTGCCTTTGGCACAGCTGTGGCGGTGATGCAAGGTGAAGGGTGTGACGGATCTCCGGCAGTGGGCGGTGTGTCTTTGACGGACTAGACTTGTTCAACCGACTGAGGGTTTTTGTCTTGCTTGCCGTTCTTGCAAATGGAGGTTGGAGAATGAAAGGGGCTTTCTGATAACGTATATCTGTGATATATTCGACTCAGATGCAGCAACAAAAAGGAAGGGCAGAAACGTAATTTTACCCTCTGCAGAGTCAGACAGGGTTTTGCCGCCCAATGCATAGAGATAAGGTAACTTTTTGACTTTTTTGATAACTTTTTGGCTTTTTATCTTTTTTAGTAGATCCTAAACCAGCCCTAAAGAAATATATTATCAATAATAATAATAATAAAACATATTTTTATTTATCATGGGACGTCTCACCATTGCATTGAAAATAAACATTAATAATAAAATTCATTACGATAATACAACAATAATATATCAAATGATAAGTAACATGTGATCACAATAATTTTTTATATGGTAAAATTCACACTTAATCTCAACCACACATTAGTTTTCTAAATGAATTCATCACCCAAACTATCTACTATTCTTTTAATATTCACATTTTCAAAATCCACACAAATAATGCTCTGGCCGAGCTCATCATTACCCTTGTTGTTGCCATGCGGACTACCTCTACTAACCATTATGCAAATCCGGTCTAGTTTTTTATCTTTGTAAATATAAAAAGACAATGTTGCGGAAATAAAAAGGTACCGCTAGAGTTTTAAAGAGTTAAAAATAAAAAATAAAAAAATGTATGATTTTAGGTTTTCTTATTCCATATATGGGTGTTAATTTTTTTTTTTTAAAATCCATAAATTATGGAATAGTGTTCATTATTTAAAATTTTATTTTATTGATGGGCAAGTCAATTAAATGTTTTTAATTTTTTATAAATAAAAACTTTGAAAATTTTGTTTATGAAATTTAAAAAATGGCCAAATCATAAAGAACAATATAAGACGTCTTATTCTATAAAATAAAAATAAATAAAATAAAAAAACTCATAACTTTATTATCAATTCACATATATCAAAAGAAATAATAACAATAATATAAAAAATACACAAACATCCACAAAAAAAAAAAAAAAAATTCAAATCAACTCTCAAAATAAAGATAGTTAACAGATATATATTTATTATCAACTTAGTTGGAAAAAAATTCATATGGAGAGAAAAAAAAAATAAAAATAAAATACTCACATGAAAATATAAATTTAAAAAAAAAAAATTACAAACAAACAAACTTGAAATAAGATTGGATTATTGGCGAAAAAGAGAAAATAACCATTACATCATTACATTTGGAATGAAGTTGACCGGGCTGAAAAAAAGATCAAATATTGAGTATTTTAAAGTGAGAATTGTATTGAATTTTTAATTTGATTGGGTTTTTAAAATTTTAAATTTATATTATTTTCGAAAAAGGTGAGAGTGAGATAAAGGTGACTTACCATATTATTTTGAAACTTGAAATTCAAAATCATAGATAATTAGTGTCTTTATTTTTTTTTATTTGAATTGTTTTGATCAACATTATTTTTGGAAAGAGAGAGGATGACTTATCATATTACTTTGAATTTTTAAAATTCAAAATTGTAGATAATTATGACTTTTTTTGTTTTGGATTTTTTACTTAAGGAACTAATCGATAGATTTTTTTTTTATTTCTTTAAAAATTGATAAATTAACAAAATTAGATTAGGGATTTGGAATTTCTACAATCATTATTCTTAAAAAAATCATTTTCCTTATATATATATATATATATATAGCTATTTGAGAGAGATTGAGAGAGAGAGAACGAGAGAGAGAGTTCCTTGTTTTGAGTAAGCATGGGCCAGCTAAAGAAGAAGTGGGCTGAGGCATATATCATAGATTAAATAATAACTTTTAGGCGTATCTATCCCAGTAGTGACTGATATTTGATGTACTTTCTTTCTGTTTGGGCCAACAGTTGGTTTTGCTGATAAAGTTTTGTATAAACAAAACTGCTATGAATCCCTCATCAATACAATAACTCAATCTCTACCTCTTCTTCTTTGGGAAATTATATCTCAGTGAAATCTCCAAAATTTAATTATCTGTTAATGAAAAAGTTTATCAATTTGTATTTGAATGTTTATAAAATTTATCATTAATTTATAAATATTTTTTTTCAACCAACACTGAGAATGATTGAATTTCAATGAGCTCTGAATTGGACATTGAGCTCTCAACTGACCAAAAATCAAAAAATGACTTAATAAAAGAAAAACAAAACAAAAACAATCTACGCACACCTATTTACACTTATTAGAATGAAAGACACTCAAACATGACTTTCTTTTTTATTTATTTAACTTAAGAAAACACAATCTGTTCTCAAGTTAGATTAGACATCTATGAATTCCCACCTAATTAGATTAGACATCTATCAAATTAGATTACACTCATTATTCTATTTCATTCTTCTATCAAACAACAATAATCTCTCTAAGAAATTTCCCTGTGCTAACACAGTGAAATGTCACTGTGTGTTAGCCCAGAAAAATTTCATTGTACTTTTAGCTAATAACTCTCTCTCTCTCTCTCTCTCTCTCTCTCTCTCTCTCTCTCTCTCTCTCTAATTTTGACTTATCTCAAAGAAATTTTTCTGATTTAACTTATCTTAAAGAATTTCTCTGTGTTTTTAGCTAGGGTTTAGGGTTTAATTGAAATGACCTAAGATAGTGAAATTTCAATTTTACGGATAGTCACTAGAAAATTATCACTGTAAAAAGAATCGGCGGTAGTCACTGGAAAGTGATTGCCGATGACTATAGGTGGCAGTAATGGAGAAAGGCGATAAAGTAATGAAATTACACTAATGGATAATTTTGTTCATAAAAATGTTACACTGTGTTTGGGAACCTACAAACGAAAAGAAAAGAAATGAAATGATTACTTAAGTTATAAAAGAAAAGAAATAATTGTAATTTCTCTTCTTCTTGTTTGGATAAGTAAAAAATAAAAGAAAAAAAATGATTGTATTTTCTCTCCTTCTTGTTTGGTTAGATTTCATAAGAGAAAAGAAAATAAATTGTTTTATGTTATATTACCAAAATAACCTTTTTTATATTTTGTCAATCATTTATTTCTTTTATTTTTACAAGGGCAAAATTGATATTATGAAAATATAAGAATCTATTAGTCTCTTTTCTCTCTCAATCTCTCCACTTTTGGAAATATTGAAAATAAGGGTTATAAGATAAATTAGTTTTTCTCCGTTTTTCTCCATTTCTCTCCACTTAAGTTATTCAAATAAGTAAGAGAAATATATATCTCTCTATTTTTTTTTTTTTTCTTTTCTATCCAAATCGATCAATCCAAACATAACGTTAGTGTCGTCAAATTAACACATACTTTAATTGTCCTTGAACTAATAGGGGGCTGAATAAAAAAATCCTGATATAATATAAAACCAATTGTAGCAAATTAATGTATCGGGATACAACTCAAATAAATGAATCATGTGCATAAATATTTTTGTGTGTTGGCAGGCGTAATATTCTGTCAAAAATATTTTCGTTGATGGCTTAGGAAAAATTAGACCAATGTTAATAGTTTAAGAGATAATTGTTCAAACTAATAGTTTAGGGATGTTAAATGACAAAAGATATTTTTATCCCACAAAAGAGAATTATATGAAAATGATGAGTATTTCTTATTAATTTATCTAATTTTACATCAAACAATTTTATATTTTAAGAAAAATCAGAAAACATATTGTAAAGTATATTGTCACTTTACCAAATAAAATGAATGGTTTGGAGAGGCAAAGCAAATTTTCAAAAAAAAAAAAAAACTCATCAACTAGCACAAAATATATATATATGAGAAAAACCTTACCTATATGGCAAATTCAATTCGCACAAAAAACCCATCAACTAAAACAGTGCCAAAAACTCATCAATTAAAAAAAAACCTTATCTCGTTTGGGATTTATTGAAAACCTTAACTTCTTAGTTAAAAAAGTAAAAAAAATTAAAAAGTTTGAATGTCATCAGTTAAAACAAAGTCAAATATATTTTTTAAAGGGGGAATTAATAATTAAAATTATGAAATTGACCATTAATCTGAAATTTATTTTTCAACATCCAACCGATTTGCTATTTCCCCCTTTTTAAACGCATTAGGTTTTTTAGTTTTTTTTTTTTTTTTTAAGTCAAAAACTAAAATTAAAAAAAAAAAAACAACAACTAAAAAAAATCAATTCCAAACAAGGCCTACTCTAAAAGTCATTGGAAAAATTAAAATAAGGATAAAATATGATCCCTAAAATTTATTAAAAATATAATTTTTTCCTCGTGTTTAAGAAATTACATCTCACTCTTTGAGATTTTTAATCACATAACAAACAACTTCCTTCTTTAATCAGTCGTTGAGCTAAATTAATAGAGTGTATGACGTAAGTAACAAATCTATTATTATTATTTTATAGAAATACATTAACTTTTATAAAGTTAAACACTTTATTTTCTTTTTTCTTTTTGCTATCTCATATTTCTTATTTCTCATTTTCTCTCAATTAGTAATACCATTTTGCCAGCCATCACACCATCCTTTCCTACTTTCAATCAAAACCGTCGTCATTATTCTTTACAAGCATTTGGTGTGTCGTTGAAGAGGGTTGGAGAATATTGTAATAGTGTAGAGAGTGATTTGGCATTGAGTGGATGAAAATGAGAGTAGTATGGTCATTCCATTTCGATATTAGAGAGTATTTGGATAATTTTATTTATTTATTTTATTTAGGCCAGTTGTAGAATTTTTTTTAACAAAAGGTATTTGTAATTTTCAAAATGTGAGGGGGAGAATTCGTATTTTTGACAAATCTCAAAAAATATATTTGTAATTTATCCTTAAATAAAAACAATAAAAATGTGTTAAATAAATTAAATTTTAAGAAAATTTCAAATAAAATTTTAGGGTTTGAACATTGTCATAAAATAATTTTTTAATTTTTAATTTTTTTAATTTAAATCTTAATTTTTTTATTTTCAATTAAAACGATTTGATTTTTTTCGTTAAGTAAATTTGTCTGGAAAAAAATTATTTTAGTCATTAAACTCAATATAAGTGTGTAAAAAATATCTTAAAAATCTATTTTACACTTTTTTGGCAGTTTTAGTTAACGAAAATAGGTGAATGATTTAGATTAAAAATAAATCAAAATATTAGAGTTTAAATTTATAAAATAAAAAAATTTAGAATTTATTTTGTCACCAGGATCAAACTTTAAAATTTCTTTTATTGTAATTTCCTCCTAAATTTTTTACAATTTTATTTTTAATTATAAATTAGAATTTTGAATAATTCCCAAGTAAAAGCATAAAGAATATAAAACTAGAAAAGAAAATTGAAAAAGACACTTTAAATTCAGTAAATGGACCCTATTTTTTTTTTAGTGTTGACGTGGCAAAAATATTGAGGACAAAAATGGTACTAAAATAAATATATATATATATATGTTAGAAATCTCAAAATTTTTACTCACATTTTGGTTCTATGTAAATCTCACACTCATATAAGATATTTAGTAAAAAAATTTGTAAAACTTTTAAGATTTCTAGCATTATTAAAATAAAAAATTATAAATTTCTAACATTATTGAAATAAAAAATTGTAGATAATGAAGAGCCAAATCCGAATCCCTATAAGAGAATAGCTAAGTTGTATGATAAAAAATCGTAGGTAATGAAGAGCCAAATCCGAATCCCTATAAGAAAATAGCTAAGTTGTATCGAATACTACGATTATTATTCATTAAAAGAGGATTGTTATTTAAGATTAAAAATAATATACTTAAAATATTGGATGTTTTAAATTATGTTAAATTATTTATTGATATACTAATTAATATACCAATTAATATATATAACTTTATTCTAAAATAAACATTGCTATTCAAGATTAAAATTGAATAATACTATACGCATTAATTAGTATATTAATTAGTGTATCAAATGATGATGTGACATAATTTTAAAAATTTTGGATTAAAAATTCGATGGTCTTACATGTACCAATTAATGTATATACTAGTGTACCAACTAGTGGTATGTCATTATTATTGAACCCCACCTATTATACAAATTAAAAATACCTAAAACTTCTAAGATTATATTACATCATCTGTTAATATACTAACATACATTAATCGGTACATATATTATTATTCTTAAAAATTAGATTCAATTTTCAAGTTTAATAATGTAATAATAAATTAAAATATTAAAGTTATCTTTCTTATATCTTTTCTAATCATCAACCAATCATATCACTTAGAGCAACTCCAATGGTAAACCTTTTTTTTCATCAAATCTGAGAAAAAAAATGCTATTTCCTCAATCTGATACGAGATGCTCCAACGATTACACTATAGCTTGCATCAAAAGACTGAGGACGTTTAGTGGGACGATCGAGCGGTCAACCGGTTAATGGACTTAATTTTTTTTTTCATTCTCCATTTCAATTTCCATTTCGTTTCCGACAACCAGAGCATCAGACAGAGGAGAAGAAGGTTGAACTAGAGAGAAAGCAAGCAAGCAATAAGTCAAATTGTTTTGACAAAAAAATCATTAAATAATTATAAAAAAAAGAAAAAAAAAAAACCTATATGCAACAGTGGCGGGGGTTCTATCTCATTCTGGCTTCACACAAATCAGACCCTACCTTCTCTACTTTACTTCGTTTCTTCTTCTGATTTTATCTTTCTAGTTGCTACACAATTCCGCCGATGATGATTACGACGGCGACGGTCACCGTGGCAGCGACAGAAGGTGTTGCTGTCAAATTCCCTTCTATCAAAATCATAAACCCTAATCTCACTCTCCCCAATCGGACCTCCACAACTACTCTCCGTTTTGGCTTTCGCAGATTTTTTTTTTTTTTTCTTCTTCTCTATCTGTTGTAGCTGCTAAAGCTTCTTCTTCAAACGTTCGCGAAGAAGATCCGAAACTTGGTCCCGTCTCGCTCGGACACATCATGTGACTTGATTTTCCTATTCTTCACTAGGTACGTATTTTTGATTTCTATTTTCTATCTTCCATTTGGTTGCCTAGAAAATAGGATTCAATTTTCATTTCACTAACTTTAGCAGTTTGAATGCTCTGTGTTGCCATTGAGAAATGGAGATTAATTGTGAATCGGTGGGACGTCTGGTCGGTTGTCCGGTGGGACCTACCTCTAACGTAAACACATAGTGTTTTGGTGAAATCTGTTCAAATTCCCAGTTTGGTGAAATTTTTGAGTAATTCTCATTTTGATATCAGTTTGATGTGATAATCAATTTTTAAAAATTAAATCACTTACATATTATTAGGTATATAAAATAAGTCTAAAATAAATGTGTATTATTTTTTTATTTAAAAAAAAAAAAAAAAAAAAGAAAAAAGAAAAAAGAAAAAGGAAGATCACTCGCTCTTTCTCTCTCCTCACTCTTTGTCTTGTTCCGATGTCATCGATTCCACAACAAACCAAAAAAACAGTGGGGGATAGAGAGAGAAAAGGGGAGACATTACATCCACAATACAGTCATATTCATTCATTCATCATCATATTCATAACCCAAAACATTGGAATATTGAAATTAAGAGAGTAAAAAAACAGAAAGAAAAAGAGAGAAGTTGGAATTTTTCATTTTCAGAATATGCCCTCATGTATCTGTCTAATTTTCTAGAAAATTCCATGGGGTACATCCGCAAATAAACCAAAATCCCGGACTCTTTCAGATAGAGTTTCAATACCACTCTCGATCTCTTCTCGCTAACGGTGTCCGAGTGTGTGTGAGAGAGTTGAGGCTCTGAGTCAGATCCGTGGGCTTCGTATCAAGTTTTGGTTATTTTTTTATTATTAATTTTTTTTTTAATCGGAAGTTTTGGTGATTGGTGTTGTTGTTGGGTTGCTTTGAATCTAATAAAAATGGATGCGTGCTCTGTTTTCTTCGAAATCAATGGTAGTACATGATTGTTCTGTTGTTACCCTTTCGGCCATACGGACGTGTAGATTTCACTGATCATATTCACCTGGTTTTCAGAGTACTTGATAGATCTGGTGCTGTAATTTACACAATTTGTGCTCATCATCGGATTTGATTTGAATAAAGTTTTAGAGAGAGAGAGGGGGGAAGTTGAGAAGGGATCTGAAGTTTGGTGTTTCGATCGGATTGGATCGATTAGGGTTTGGAGGATGGATTTGGATGCGTTTCGGATGATTTTGTCGAATTCGAGAGTGAACGTGTGGGAGTTAATCGACACGGCAATCACGGTGGCTTCGTTGGACTACGGGCACGAGTTGAAGGATCGGAGGGACAGAATCGTGGAGCGACTCTACACAACAACGAGCTCTGATTTGCGGTGCCAGAACTGCGACGTTGATCTCCAGAGACCCAACGGCGTTCTCAAAAACGAGGCTTTGTCTTTGGATTTCATCAAGAAAGAGAGGAGTCATGATGATGAACAACAACAACAACAACAACAAAAGGAAGGAGGTTCGCCTTCAACTCCGCAGTCGATTCATAGAGACGACGACGACGACGACGACAATGAAGAACGAGATCCGTACGGAGGTTTGTTCGACGATGAAGAGACCAGAATTCTTAACATCAAAGAACAGCTTGAAGATCCAGACCAGGTGTTCATTCAATTATATCTTCAATTATTTACTCTTAGTTTTGTGATTATTATTATTATTACGAGTATTAATTTTTAAAACTGTGTTGTTGAACTATAATTTCTCTGTTTCAGTCTGAAGATTCCCTGGTTGAATTGCTTCAAAGCCTTGCAGATATGGATATAACATTCAAAGCACTCAAGGTAATCGAAAACATGTCTGATATATAAATATATATTCATTTTCATTCTTTCTAAGAGTCTCTGTCTCAGGAAACTGATATTGGGAGGCATGTGAATCGTTTGCGGAAGAATCCATCAAATGATGTGCGGAGATTGGTTAAACAACTCGTCAGGTTTGAAGATTCGAAACTAAAACAAACAATTTTGGAAAGAAAATAGTGTGTGTTTGTTTGTTTTACTGTACACAGACATAGACAAATTGTTGTGGGAGTTGTTAGATTATGTTTTTTTTTTTGTTTTTTTTAACAGAAAATGGAAAGATTTGGTTGATGAATGGGTTAAGTTGAATACACCCAATCAACTTGTTTCTTCTTCTCTCATTGGTAATATCATCCAAAATTCTTAACCCTCTCTTGCTGTCTCTTTCTAGATAGAATTATTACTTGTTTGAATTGAACTAAAAAAGAGGTTCATTAATGGTGATGGTGGGGGTGTTGGCAGCTGATGGAGACTCTCCTCAGCAGAATGTACCACCTAGTAATGCCCGAAACGGTCTTCACCACCAGGTAAAAGTTAGCGTTTGCTTCCTCACTTGGCTGCACTTTTTTGAGAAACAAAATATTTTAAGGTTTTTGTGAAAATTCCGAACTTTTGATCTCCAAAGTTGTGGTCTGTACAGGTTCCTGATTTTGCGTACTCTCCAAATCCACACAGTAACTACCGAATCTGATTCCTAGCTCAATTGCATCTATTTGTTTTTATCTTTTTGTGGATTTGATTTGATAGATATATATAATAATTTTTTTTGTCTTTTTTTATTAAAAATTGTTGTAGATGGGAGCTCTGGTTCAGACAAGAACTACTCTGAACCTGAACCTAAAGCAAAAGTAGTTCCTCGAAGAGATGCTCCTGCTGCCAAACCGACCCATTCTATTCCCCTAGCTGCTTCTGCCCCTCCTCCCAAGGTACCCTTTAAATTGTCCTCTGTTTGGTTGATGAGAAAACTGAGGAGGAAATAAGTGGAAAAGGGTGTTTTTGGGTCTTTTGATTTTTGCATTTTTTCAATCATCCCCAAAAGAAAAACAAAAATGAACTTAATTTTAGGCTTTTTAGAGATGAAATATTTTTGGATTCCACATTTTCTTTTTAGCAAGCACCGGCCTCCACGCGGTAAAAAGATAAGTGTTGTGAATCACATTGCTTTTACTGTGAATTGCAGAGACAACAGAAGGAATCAAGCCTCGACCTTGAAAGGCTGGCTTCAACAAGGAAACGGCTTCATGAGAATTACCAGGAAGCTGAGAATGGTTTGACTTTGTTTGCTCTCCCTCCCACTGTTTTCTTTTTCATTTTCTTTTTCTTTTTCTTTTTTTAATTATTATAATTTTGAACTGATTGATTTATGTTTGTTTGTTTATTTGCGAGTGAAGCAAGGAAGCAAAGAACGATTCAAGTGATGGATATTCACGAGATACCAAAACCAAAGAATACCTTCTTTGCCAAGAATAAAGGCGGCCCTCATGGAAGACACCGATGATGATATATGATCATGTGTTAAATTGGTCAAACAAATTACCACTATCTCACTCGGTCACTTCCAACCAAAAAAAAAAAAAACAAAAAATGGACTGTAAAACAGGGTTATCATAAGGCGGTTTCTCCTGTTATAAAATTTTTCCCCCAGAAAATTTTACTGTTTCATCTTTAATATGATTTGCTTCATTATCTGTGAAATTAAACAAAGCTTATTGAAGTGCACAACTTACTTTTGAGGTCCTTGGGTCTCCTTATCCCAAAATGCTTTGAATGTTTCTCATCTCAAAATTTTTTCGTTGACAGATTTTAGGAGTGTTTTAGGATGAGGAATACTTAGGAAGGTTTTGTTACTTGGGGCAGGATTTGGATCCTCTCCAGCAGTCCTTCAGTATTATCCAGCACTTTCAACAAAATGGCGACATGTGGCTGGGAGAGATCTAAGCCATTGAAACACATCCATGTTGCAGAGAATGAGAGAAATTAATGGAACCTTGTTCTTGCTGACAAAACAATGCCCTTTTTCTTAATGGAGGAGCACAATAATGGACGGATTTTTTTCTCTATTGTTTTTGTGATCAACACATTTCTTTCAGAACTTAAATTGGAATCAGAAATCAATCCTCCTTTCCTCAATTTCAGCCATGGCTATAGATTTGATTTAGGGAAGAATTGGGGTTGGAAGAATCGACAGAGTGCATACAACAGCATCGGCGTCGGGAAGAACCCTCCACCCATCAGATTTCATTTTGTGATTAACCCTTCACCCAGCACTAATTTTTTTACTTTATATTTTAATCAAAAAGTTATTTGATCTTCTTTTGCCTCAGTTGCAATTCAGTTACATATATAATAGATAAAAAGAAATTAATTTGCAAATTATATCAAGAAAGAAAAAAAAAAAATTTGTGAATAATAAACAAAACCAGTGTACCTGTTACTTGTTGGAGATCAAATTCTCCAAGGTGAGCCAATGCAAATGGATTTGAAGCTTAAAGTGAGCATCAACTAGGGGTGGGCGCGGGTCGGTTGCGGCTACGGAACTTTCAATCTGCTATCCGTCCGCAAGATTGGCGGATTGAAGAAAATCAATCCGCATCCGTCCGCCAATCCGGCGGATGTGGATTGAGCGGTTTGGCGGATGGATGCGAATCGATTTGGCGGTTTAAAATTTTATAAATTTTCAACATAATTCAACTTGTGCACTTCCTAAAAAAAAAAAAAAAAAAAGTATTACAGTCAATGACTTAAAAAAGTATTACAATCATTGTATGCCTTATTTAAAGAAATAAAGTTTAAAATTTTAGAATATCACGATTACTGCATGCCTCATTCACATATTACAATCACAACATGATTCATCCACATAAAGTATTACAATCTGTGATTCTTAAAATATAATAATAATTCAAACCACCAAAACCATGAACAGAGCAGTAGTAGAGATTGTATGTCTCTATATTGTTACATCTACATATGTTTTTGAAAACAAAAACCAACCAGCATATATCATATTTTATATTTATTATTTTTAGAGCTAGATTTAAAAACCAAAAAATATAGATAAATAATATGTTTATTTTTTTCAATTCAAAAAATATATTCAAGTTGAAAATTTTTTTTCAACAGAATATTTAAACTCTTTTTCAATTGAAACACAAACATAATATTTAAACAAATTGAAAATACAAAGTCTTATAAATTACTAGGGGTGCTCGCGATTTGGCGGTTCGGCGGTTCGGTTGCGGCCAAAGAAATCTCAAATCCGCCATCCGTCCGCCAAATTGGCAGATTGGAGAAAATCAATCCGCAACCGTCCGCTTGTCATCACGCATCCGTCCAAAATGCGGCGGATCGATTCGGTTCGGTCGGTTTTGGCGGATCGGTATATCCGCTGCTCACCCCTAGCATCAACGACATCAACCCTGGGAACACAAAAACAACACACACCCAAAAAAAAAACAAAAACTTTAAATAAACATGGAATCCATTGCTACTCTGTTTTTCCCTTCTTTCTTATGTAGAGATTGGGAGATCTACTGGGGTAAAGTGAGAAGAGAAGATGTGATTTTGGTCTAGCATTCAACTTATTTCTCTCTCTGCGACATGGTATCTTCTAGTCCATTGGATTTGTTTTTCGCCGCATCTCACTGTCTTGTCGAAAGTGTTGGATAGTGCTAGAGGGAGGACTGCTGGAGAGGATTTGAATCCGCTTAGTTGTCAGTTAACTCTCTTAAAAATTAATGTACATTATTTCATAAAAATCAATAATTAAAAAATGTACAATCATTTTGTGCTATGTCACATCATGTAATTTCCATGTGTGTTAAAGGGGAAAATTATTAGATATTTTTATATTATCATGTGACATTGTGTACATAGTATTCCTAATTAATGAGAAATCACAACACACTAAATGGATTATTTTATTTTATTTTTTTCCTTAGTGAGAAGTCACAACACACTCAATATGTCTCATTCATAAATTTTTCATTATAAGATTGGTTTGCAAAGTGTTTTGTGGCTATTGAATAATTACCCATGTGAAGGTGTTACCAGCTCTTGAATTAAGGGAGCTTCTATTTTTCACACATCAATTCTTCTATGTGGACATCTTTTCTCAAGCCACAAATTTAATTAATTAAAAATATTATATTTTACTCAGTGCACAACTTATCATACAAAAAATATCCTCATCTTCTTCATCCTTCAAACCTTAATCCTAACCCTAACCTTAACCTTAACCACCACCCACTTCTACCCTGGCCACTACACCGCCACAGACCACCATGAACCTTTGTTACCACCGCGAGCCCCTTTTTGTGAACACCCCACCATCGTGAACCCTTTATTGTAGCCCCTCAAAACATCTATTATAAGGAACCCACCATCCACAAACCACCTTTTGTCGCAAACTGCCGCCGTCACAAACCCCTATCCATGAACCATATTCCATCGCAAATGCTTCTTGAACTCCCTCATCCTTCTTTATCTTGATTTGGCTCATTTCTCTCTTTATCTTTAATCATAACTGCTGTCGAACATGGAGGTGAAGGGGTTGGGATTGTTGTGGATGATGGAGAGGTTAGGCTGGTCAATAAAGATATAAAAGGGGGTGTCGACAAAAGGAGAGATGGGAGAAGGGTTTGAGTGGTTGTGGCTGACATCTAAAGGTTAAGGGATTAGAGTTTGGAGAATTAGGGTTTTGGATGATGAAAACAAAAGTATTTTGGTAGTTCTATTTTACAAAAAAATTGTAATAAAAAAAAAAGTTAATAGTGTGCACAGAGAGGAAGTAGTGTATGAAAATAAGAACTCCCCTGAATTGATTGGAAAAAAAAGAAAGGAAAAAAAAAGAAGGAAATTACAATTTACACCTCTTGAATTTTTTAAAATGACGCTGTCACCTCTTTATTCTTTTAAATATCATTAACTTCCCTTGCTTTGAAAAAAGTTTTAACAAGTTCAATAGCTTGTAACAAGTTCACCCATCTATCAATCAACTGTTTGTTAACTAAACAAAAATGGATGACATAAGAAAAACATATTCTAAAAATAGAATTTTACTCGTGTAAATGATTTAGTTCCAACTACGATTTCTTTTTCTTTCCTTGTCACAACTAGCACCAATGCCTTTTCTCAGTCCTCTCCCTTCCTACTCTTTTTTCTTCTTTATTTGCCCTACTTGTCTCAAACACCCCTTCCAATCCTTTTGCTCTTCTCTTTATCCTTATTTTCTTTGTTAGCTTTTGATAAAACTCTCTCTAAAATGAACTATTATTTTGTATTGAATTTAACTTGTATTGATCTTGAGTTTTTTTCACTTATTCTTCTCTTTTTCCATAGGCTTACATCCTTTTATATAGAGAATGTTATACATAAGTTCAATGAACAACCTTATAACTAACTAGGTACATGAATATAATCTAGACAATGAACCTAATAAATATAAAACACATGAATATAAAAATACATGAATACTAAGAATACATGAATCCAATGTATCCAATGTATCTAATGTATGCAATGTAAATATGGCATTAATTTTAACACTCCCCTTTAATGCCATATTGTGTGACACCCAATATTTCTCTAAAAAATTCAAGCTTGGCTCTTGGTAGAGCTTTGGTGAAGATGTCTACAACTTGATCTTCAGTCTTGCAATACTTGATTTGAATCTCATCATCTTCCACAACTTCTCTAATGCTGTATTTGGTTGAAGGATTTGAGGAGAGATTTGGAAAGGGAAAGAGAAAAGTTAGGTGAAATGTGAATAAAATATACCTACATTTCACCTAGTTTCACACACCTTTTCCCTTTCCCTTTCCCTTTCCAAATCCTTCTCCAAATCCTCCAACCAAACACAGCATAATGAAATGATGTTTGATAGCAATGTGTTTGGTACGAGAATGATAGACAGGATTCTTTGTCATAGCAATAGCAGACTTGTTATCACACATAATTGGAGTAGTTTCACCTTACTTCTTACCAAAATCATTCAAAATTCTTCTTAGCCAAATTGCTTATGTAGTTGCCAATGATGTTGAAATATATTCGGTCTCAACAAATGATTGTGCCACAGTTTGTTGTTTCTTAGATGACTATGAAATTACGCTTGATCCAAGAGAAAATGCATACCCAGAAGTGCTTCTCATATCATCAACACATCTAGCCCAATCACTATCACAAAATCTAAGTAATTTTGCATCAACAAATTTCTCATAAAAAATTCCATAATCAAGTGTACCTTGAATGTATCTCAACACTCTTTTTGCAACTCTAAAATGAATTTGGCTTCGACTGTGCATAAACTGATACAATAAACTTGTAGTATAAATGATGTTCAGTCTTGTAGCAATCATGTACAACAAACTTCCAACCAATCTTCTATAACAAGATGCTTCAACTTCTTTGCTTCCATCTTTCTTTGACAACTTTTCATTCACAATCAAGGGAGTAGCAACTGATTTGCAATTCTTCATTTTGAATTTCTCAAGAAGTGTTTGACCATCCTTCTTTTGGCAAATAAAAACACCACCATTGTTTTGGTAGATTTCAATGCCTAAAAAATGATGCAATAGCCCCAAATCACTAATTTCATATTTCTTCATCATTTCCCTTTTAAAATCTTTAATCAATTTTTCATCACTACCGGTAAAAACCAAATCATCACCATAAAATGAAACAATGAGAATACCGGTTGCACCTTGTCTCCTGATATACAAAGTTGGCTCACTTTTGCTTCTTTGAAAACCCTTTTTCATTGAAGTAAGCATCAATTTCACTATTCCATACCTGGGGTGCTTGCTTTAGGCCATATAAAGCCTTCTTCAGCTTGTACACTTTATCATCTTTGCCTTTGACAACAAAGCCTTGAGGTTGATGAACATACACCTCTTCTTCTAATTTTCCATTCAAAAATGCTAATTTTACATCAAGTTGGTGCAAGAACCAACCCTTTTGAGCCGCCAAAGCAATAATAGCTCTAATTGTATCAAATCAAGCCACAAGAGCAAAAGTTTCTTGGAAATCAATTCCGAGTTGTTATGAATACCCTTTCAACACAAGTCTTGCTTTGTTCTTTTGAATAGAGCCATCCGGGTTGAACTTTGTTGTGAAAATCCACTTCACACCAATTATTTCTTTTCCTTTTAGTTTCTCCACTAGCTCCCAAGTCTTGTTCTTCTCAATCACATAAATTTCATCTTCCATTGCTTTCTTCCATGCTTCATCTTTAATTGCCTCTTCAAAATTTCCAGGTTCAACAATGCATAAATTGCATCTTGCATACACATCACTAAGACTCCTTATATTTCTTGGAATTGAACTTGGAGATGAAGAACTTGAACTTGAACTTGAACTTGGAGAAGATTGTGAACTAGCAATTGGTGACAATCTTTGTAGAGATTCAAGCGTTACAACATCTTTAACTTATGGACTTTCCAATTCTTCATTAAAAGCAATGCTTAGATACTGGACTTTCTTTTCCTTCCAATCAAAAGACGTATTCTTATCAAAGAGAACATCTCTACAAATAATCACCTTTTTTTGATCCAAACTGAAGAGTCTATAGCCTTTGGATTTCGAGCTATAACCCACAAAGATGCATTTCTAATTATTTTCATCATGCTTGTGCCTCATTTCTTTTGGAACATGAGCATAACAAATGCAACCAAACACCTTTAAGTGATTCACCGATGGTTTCCTTCCACTCTAAGCTTCAAATGGAGTTTTCTCCTTAAGAGCTTTTGTAGGACATCTATTCATCAAGTAAACTGCTGTATACACAGCCTCACCCCAAAAAGTTTTCGATAGCTCCTTCTCATGTAGCATAGACTTGGACATCTCCTCTATGGTTCTATTCTTCCTTTCCGCTACATCATTTTGTTGTGGAGTGTATCTTCACAAAATTTCATAAAACTCATTTGAGTTGTATTGTTGGCCTCTATCATTTCTCAATACTTTCATCAAAAAACCACTTTGTCTTTCAGCAAGATTTTGAAATTTCTTGAAGATAAAGAAAACTTCACTCTTTTGTCTCATGAAATACATCCATAGGTCCGTACACATTGGTATGGACAAGCTCCAATGGTAGTTTAGCTCTCCATGCTTTCTCTTTTGGAAATGACTCTCGGTGATACTTTCCAAGTGTACAACCTTCACAAATATGTTGCACTTCATGAATTGTCGGCAACCCGAAAACGATATTCTTTTGTTGTAGATGCTTCAAGCTTTGAAAATTCAAGTGCCCAAATCTTCTATGCCAAAGCCATGAATTATCAATCACATCCATCTTCAAAACTACATTTTTGCTACACCGGAAAATGAGAGAAAAACTTCTATTAAGGCAACATAAGAAGGGAGTGAATTAGGTTTACACAAATAAAAATAACAATGCCCCAATAAAAATAAATACAACAAGAGATTAACAGATAAAAATGTATTTAGAGAATAACTAACAATTAAAGAATTAAGTACAAAGATGAACAAATAGTGAAGTAAAACAGTGAAAGATTTTTGCCTATATAGCAAGAAAAGTACTTTTAACTCTAACTCTCAAAGGAATATGAATATTAGATAGTTAAATGAGATGAGTGAAGAGAGTTTATAATTAATACAACTATAACAAATACTCTTGTAGCTATATCAGTGAATGATGTTAACACAGAGAGTTTGACAAATGAAGTGAGATAGCTAACTTAGTGAATGATGAACACAAGTATAACAGATAGCTATGGCAGTAATAGGAAAGCAAAAAGATAAGAGAAGATTAGGCAAACAGATTTATAGTGGTTTGGCTTTAACCAAACCTACAACCACTACTCAAGCTTCACTTGAGAATTTTCACCATCTTCTAACTTCACAAGGGTGCTAGCAACCTATCAACACATGGAGCAATCCTCCACAGATTTTACACATGCTTCACAAGCCTAAACCCTTGCAAATCTTAGGCGATTCACAATCACTCTCAAGATTTCAAGGACACAGTGTTTGCAACACTTTTACAAGATTGAAATAGTGTTTTTGCTTTCAAAGAAAGCTTACAATAATTTCTCAAAGATAGATATACAATATTGAAGCTCAAGGAAAATATCAATAAACCTCACAAAGGTAAATAGGCTTAATGCTTAAGCCTTTGTATATAATATTTGAGATAAAGAAATGTAACCCAGATGAAGAAGCTCTCAAATAATCAAAGAGAATAAGATTGATGAAAGATCAGATTTGATTTCTTGCTTGTATTGTTACTATTGTTGTCTCTTTTTGTTCAGTAGCAGCAGCACTTCTATTTATGAAAAAGAAATTGATCAACCGTTGTCTATTGCGTGTGTTGAGAAGATTGAGTAAGATTTTCGTTAAATCTACTCTACTCAAACTTGCATTCCCCATGCAAGATTAGTTGTTGAAGGAGTTAAAACATGGGTCTGATTATTGGCAAGTACTTTTGAAAATAGTCGTTGCAGCACAGAGTGGTCGTCCACTTGGATGTCCCAAATGAAATTTTGCTCTTGGTAGTCATCCGCCTAGACGTCCCCCTGGATGTCCTCCCGATATCTAGTCAAGTCCAAGTCGTCAAGGATGACTATTGCAGTCGTTAAGTATACTATTGGTTTGACAGCCGGAGTGAAGCAAAACTGAACTGAAGCAAAACTGGGCCAAAATACCATGGCTGGACGTCTGGCTCCCTTTAGGCTGGACTGCTTCAGCTGCTGCTGGGCTCAGCTATTTTAGTGTTGTCTTGGACTCTGTTTGGGGCTCTGTTTAAGTTGCATATTGGCCTCCAAGAACATGGTTAGCATCTGGAGAAGATAGATTAAATTGATATGGATAAAACATATTATATTGATTAATTTAATTTATCAAGAATAAAATCAAAACATAATCAAAATAATTATCAAAACACAATATGGCTAACATTTTCCATCTTGATTTTTGCTACAACTTGGCTTCTCCCCCCTTTGTCAAAAATTTTGCAAAATTCTTCTTCAAAGTGAACAAGGTATCCATGCTCCATAAGTTGTCCAACACTTAGCAAATATTGGTCCAAGTCTGGAACTAGAAGAACATTGGAAATGCATTTTGTACCTATCTTGGTTTCTATAGCAATAGTACATTTTCCTTTTGTTTGGACTAAGGCACCATTCCCCATTTTTACTTGAGAACTGAAGGAAGCATCCATTTTCACAAAAATGCTCTCATCTCTTGTCATGTGATTACTACATCCACTATCAAGAAACCATACACTTTTGTTTTGATCTGATGCCTTGTGATAAGCATAGAACATGTGCCCTTCACTTTCTTGCTCCTCGGAAAAAGTTACTTGTTGAATACTCTTGACTTGCCAATCCTTCTTGACATGCCCAAATTTGTTGCAATTATAACATTTTTGCTTTTCCTAAAACCAACAATCTGTATCAACATGATTGCTTCGGTTGCAAATTCCACACTTTTGTTGAGTGGACTTTTCATTTTCATTTCTTTCAAAATTAGACCTTCCTCTTCCTTTTGTATTTCTTGCTCTTCCGTTTGCATTTCTTCCTTTTCCTCTTCCTTGGGAATTAGAAGTACTAACATTGAGCTTGGATTGAAAGGCATTTTCAATTGATTTTTTAGATTGCCTACTCAACCTTTGCTCAAATGTTTTAATTGAACCCATCAATTCTTCAATACTCAAATCAACAAGATCTTTAGTTTCTTCAATGGCAGCGACAATAGAATTATATTTCTCCAGCAAACTTATCAAAATTTTCTCAACAACTCTGATTAGAAATATTATCCCCATAAATATTCATTTGGTTCACAAGTTCCATAAATCTAGAAAAACAATCCTTCAACAATGCCATATCCTTCATCTTTATATTTTCAAAATCTCTTTTCAATGATTGAAGTTTGATGGTTCTTACCTTCAAATTGCCTCTATACTCTTTTTGAAGAATATCCCATGCCTCATTTGCTTTTGTAGCATTAATAATTCTTGGAAAGATTGCTTCTGAAACTCCTTGCTGAATCAAAGAGAGAGCATTTGAATCCTTCTTCCTTTGTTCTTTCAATTGGTTCTTTTGGGGATTTGTCAAAGCTCTTTCATTTTCAGGTTCCTCGAACTCATTCTCAACAAGATCCCAAAGATCCGTATAGACAAAAATAGTTCTCATTTCACATACCAAAAATCAAAATTTTCACCATTAAAGATACGAGTAGATACATTTTGATTGTTGGAATTCGCCATAGATATCGGCTTGTTCTTCTTTGGGGCTTGTTTTCCCATATCCGATCTCTACACCTAGCTTGTTCTTGACCTAACCAAAGCTCTGATACAACTTCTGTTAGCTTTTGATAAAACTCTCTCTAGAATGAACTATTAATTTGTATTGAATTTAACTTGTGTTGATCTTGAATTTTTTTCTCTTATTCCTCTCTTTGCCTATAGGCTTATATCCTTTTATATAGAAAAGATTATACATAAGTTCAATGAACAACCTTACAACTAACTAGGTACATGAATATAATCTAGACTATGAACCTAATAAATATAAAATACATGAATATAAAAATACATGAATACATGAACCCAATGTATCCAATGTGTCTAATGTATGCAATGTAAATATAGCATTAATTTTAACATTCTTGACCTCACCGCTCAAAAGTACCATAACTGGGTTTTTTTAGATGAATACCATAACTGGCTTTACTAGCACCATTGCAATTCCCCCCCCCCCCCCCCCCAAAAAAAAAAAAAAATTTCTTGTTGTGATCAAGTCAACTTTTGCCCACAATAATCAAAGATGGGTAGATCTGTGGTAGTGGTAACGAATGTGGGGAAGAGAGATCGAAGATGCTAATTGATAATAGAGGTAGATCTACAGTAGTGGTGACGATCTCAAAGAAGAAACAATTGATGGTGATTATCGATGATGGAGTATATCAACGATAGTGGTAATGATTGTGAGGAAGAGATAATTGACAACAATGAAGATTAGGGTAGATTTGTTACAGTGGTGATAATTGCGAGAAATGGACCATCGTTGACAATTTGCGACAGTAATGACAATCTCAGCACAACTTATCATGTTGGTTGTCTCGATTAAATTGGTCCAACCTGTAGTTGATGGGAAATAAGCAAGGGATGATAAGGGGAAGAGAATGGACATTGACGATAAAGGTGGTCTCTATATAAGAAAAAACAAAGGTGGTGTTGGCAGTGGATTTGTGTTGGTATGGTTTTGAAGTTAAAAAATAAAAAAATAAAAAGAAGAAGATGCAGTGATTCTAATGTTGTGTTGGTGAAACTAGGTGGTAGGTGACCATTGCTTTTGGCTGGTCTTGCATTTGGTACAGGTGAATGGGGGTGGTTATTTTTTCTTGGTTGTTTTGATTGGTGAAGATGGGAGGTGATTGAGTTAGGGGTTGATGCAGTGGCGATCATGAAGGGATGCGATGGAGTAAAGAAAGTAGTTGTTAAAGTGGTAGCTGTGGTGTTGGGAGGTGGCGGTTCTAGCTTTGCATGTAGAGGCTAACAATAGTGAGTGGTTGTGATTGATGGAGGTTAGGGTGGATGTCGTGTGCTGGTTGTTGGAGAAAATAGAGAAAATGTAGAAGACCATTAGAGAGACAATAAATGGTGTATGCTAATAGGAAGGTTAGTGATATTTTAGAGAATAAAAGAGTGATCACATAATTTAGAAAGAATTTAGGAGGTGTCAGTATAATTTATCTATAAAAAAAATACAAAAAACAAAAAACAAAAGAAAAGAAAAAGAATTATATATATTTTCTACCACTAATAGCAACTCTTAAGACTATTTTTAACATTTCTTATTTTTTAAATATGGAGGTTGTATATATGAAATTTATTGTATAAATACATAAAAATAAAATAAGTGTTTGTGCAAAAAAATACAAAAATTATATATTTTGACTAAAACACAAGTTTTGGCTAAAATACAGAAGGATTTGCAAGCATGCCAAGGCAACAGTGCCTAAATTGTGAAAATACTTTTGAAAAATCTTACTTATGAAAACAGAAGATTATATTGAGATCCAAAGGGTAAAAACCTCCTAGTTCTTGTTTTGCTTCAACTAAGAGGACTTAAAATCTCCAAAGAATTTATAAAATCAAGAAGAAAGATAAGTAGAAGGAAATGAACTTAAAAATACTTACTTTTATAATTTCAAATGAATTGAACATTACAAAAATATAAGAACATGTTTCAAAACATGAAACTGAGTTACAAATGAAATTGAAACACAAGTCTCAAAACAATACCAATGAAGGTCAAAAACAACTAATTTGATACGAATGTCATGATCTAAGGCTAAAATTTATGACAAAGATGTCTTTCAAATCTATTCCTAAGTTGAACTAGGGCTAAACTAAGGATAAATAACACTGGTGCTACGTACTATGTTGAGTTGACTGGTTGATTGATTGGGGTTTGCTCCATCTTCAAATGAGGTATTTATAGACGCTAATTGCCTCTTGAAAATCAATAGCAACCTCCTGAGAATCTCCATGACCTCTTGAAAGTGGTTTTCTTGAAAGCCTCATAAGCTGCCACATGTCCTAGTGTTGAGCAAGGAATTCGAAAAATTCACAAACCGAACCGATCCAGTCTAATCTGGTAGGTTTGGTTTGGTTTTGCTGATTCGTGATTCAGTTTTGATTTGAAAAATTGCAAAACCGATCTTTGTGGATCGGTTCTAGATTTAAGTCTACAATTTTGGAGTAGAACTAAACCAGACCGTATATAACTTAAGTCATGTACCTACCATACACTCTGATATATACAATTCTAGCCTCTCATATATAAAATCAAACCGAAATTCATATCGTTTTAGTTTTTTCTTCTTTTTTTTATGCCACTAGAATTGGATTATTGATTATTTAGCATAATTTTAATTTTGTAATTGTTGTTGCCACGTCAATATTTATTTGATGGGAGTTTTATGCTTATTACATGTTGAATAATATATTTATTTACTAGGTATTATGATTGTTTAAGTTAATGGTAGAACAATATATTTATGCTTTGAAAAATCATAGATAGATTAATATTGAACAATATTTGTTTAATACTAGTTATTTAGTGAATGTTATATGATTTTTCATGTGAACATTCTAAACCGAACCGAATCGTGTTTAAATAGTTTAGTTCAGATTAGTTCCATGATTTAAGTGAATTGGTTTGGTTCTAATTTTTATGAAACTGTAGACAACGAATTGATCTTGATTTTATTCCAAACCGAATCAATCCGAACTATATTTACCCCTAACCTGTCCCATCTTTCTCCTCCTTCTTAATAAGCGGTTGATAGTTTTTTAAGATTATGGATTATTATAACCTCTTTCAAATGTGAACCATTGGATGGTAGGTGAGAGTCTTAGATGGATGACATGGTGAAAGGAACCCCTTTAAAATAGTAGCTGTTGGACAATTTGAATTTTGGCCAATGATCACTTGGGTAGTGGTTGGTGGAACTTGTGGATGATTGTCACATGTCCACTTAATGCATTATCTCAATCTATATATATAATAATTAATATATATTAATAAAGGAAAGTGAAATGGGGCTCACGTGATCCCTACTTCAAGGGATTTAATATGATCAAATCAAAGCTATGATTGTTAACTATTGTCCAAAGTCTGCCACCATTTCACCTTGCTACAATCACTAACTTTATGTCACCAAATGAACACGTGGAGCAATCCGATTGACAGTCATTTTCCGTACAAATAATAAGTAAAATAAATTTGATGATAATTAATATTTAAAATATATATATATATATATGTATAAAAGGCTTTGCAGGAAGCAAACAAACCATGTGCTCTGGTTGGGTTTTATATGCTGCCACTTGCTAATATGAGACAGACTTTGATAACTGAATTGAAAATACTCGAAAGCAAGAATAGTGAGATGGCCCAGTTAGCTCTAATTTAGTTTTTTTTTTTTTTTTTTGATAGCCTTTTCTATTACAGTTTGCTCAAGTTAAAGAGATGTTTATAGGGTTTTGTGTCAAAATTTTTAATACAATTTTTAAAAAATTACTGTTCAGCAATAATTTTATAAAATTAGTACATATTTATGAAAAAATTTGTAATTATAAATATTAATATTCATAAAATTTACGACTTGTTTGCAATTATTTTTTAAATCCCATTGAACTGAATTTTTCCCTATAATTTTCACTTACTATCTATGATTTCAAAATAATTCCAGTAAGTTGAATTTTCTTCTTTTGTTAAAAATTAGAGTCGGGATTCTTCTTTTAGTTTCTAATATTAAATTATTAATTTTAAAGTCAACCAAAATTTGTGCTAGTCATGATATGAAAATTATCAGTGGCAGATGCTGGAATCGTAGTTAGAAGGGACTAAACACTAGGATCCGGACTGCTGTGAGTTGAAACGGGTTTCGGCTCTAAAAAAAAACACATTTGAAATGGCTGGTCAGAGGGTTTGAACCCAGGCAACCCTGGGGTGCAAAACATGCCTTAACCACTGTGCTACTCAAACATTCTATAAATATTGTGGACCTATATTATATTTATATCAATCTTTATTCGAACATAACAAAAAATTTACGGCCTGTTATAAGTAAAATACAAAAAAACGATTGAAGCAAAAAAACCAGAGTCTGTGAGCGGGAAGGGTTTGGGTCTGCCGTCTCTCCACCAATACTCCGTCGTGCCTCCACCGTTTGCTCCGACGTTCCTCCGACGATCATCTGCCATTGTTGTACTGTAGCTCCACTATCACCATTGTCATTGAGGTTGCTTATTTACCTGGTAAGAATCTTTTGTATATATATATATAAGCAATCTGTTATATATTGAGGTTGAAAAAAAATCTTTTGTATATATATTGAGGTTTGTATACAATCTGTTATCTTCTCCTAAAACACTCATGATATTGAGGTTTGTATACAATCTGTTAAGAATCTTTTGAATATATATATATATTTTTTGTATTTATTACAATCTATTATGTATATATATATAATATATGGTGATTTATTTTCATATCAAATAGAGATTGTGTTTTGAATTGGGGATTTTAATATAACATTTTAAGTTAAAAAATGTTATGATCTTTTTTAATCCAAATTGATGCTCTGTTATGAAATTGATGCTCTGTTATTATAAGAAATGAAGTTGTTGTGTGAATAAGTAAACCTACACTTACATAAGTTCATCACTTGATTTCTGGCTTGTTCCTATATCATCATGTTCTAGTGATGGATAAATGATGATCAATGTATCTCATTAATTGTGTTTTGCTGATTGATTTTATGAGTAGGAATAATGTTCTTAATAATGTTCCTATATTAAACTGTTTATATTATATATGATACGGTGATTGCATTGCTTATTCTTCTTTAGATCTTTGATCAATGTACATTACAACAACTGGTTAATATGAACAATAGAGGGTTGTGTATGCACATTCATGTCATTTTATCATGGTAGGAGAATTTCAGTTTCTTAATGGCTGTTGTAATGTTCTGAAGATGTGATTCAAGTGATTAGTACCAGTTTGTCTTTTTCTTCAGTATTGCTAAGTTTTTATCATTATAAGTTTGATTTTTCTAAAGCATTTTGATGGCATTTTGATGTGATTCTAAAGCATTTTGATGGCATTTTGTATATATAAGCATTTTGATCTTTTTTCTTCAATATTGCTAAGTTTTCATCTTAAAGCATTTTGCTAAGTTTCTTAATGGCTGTTGATGTTATTGTCCAACTTCATTTTGATGCATCAAGATGAAATAACATTTTTGTTTTCTTTATCTTGTCAACTTGTTTTCTGATTTGTCATTGATCTGGGTCTACTTGGCTTAGGTGTTGTGCTGAGAAAACTTATTTTTTGATATTTTTATTCCTTCAGAACTGTTGCAATACAATGCAGTTTAGCCACCTGATTGATTTTATTCCTTCAGAACAGCTTCTATTCAATTATTTAAGATATTTTTGCTTTATAAATAATAAATAGAAGCAATAAATAAAATTTATGTTAAACAATCTAACATAAATTTTTCAAAAACAAAAAAAAATATTATATACTACTCCGCAGCAAACAGCCCCATTAGTATACTTATCACAGGATCAAAAAATGCCTTCCCATTTCTCTCTCTCTCTCTCTCTCTCTCTCTCTCCAAATTGATGCTTTGTTATTATCAATTTTTGCTTCCTTTTATCTTATTGTGGTAATTTATCTTATTGTTGATGTTATTTTTGTGCTATTTTTTATTGTTATTAGACTTTATATTCAGTAGTGCCGAAATGGAAGATGGTGCACTTGAGAAGTTGGCCAACAATTCCATGCCATGTGTTGGAATGGAATTTGATTCGGAGGAAGGTGCATATGAATTCTACAATGAATATGAAAGGATTGTGGAATTTAGTATTAGAAGAGATTACCATACTAAAAGTAAGAAAGATGGTATCATGATTAATAGGAAGTTTGTTTGTTGTAAAGAGGGAGAAAAGGAAAAAGATAAATGGTACATAACAATAAAACATCCTCAACATGAGACAAGAACGAAATACAATGCATTCATGTATATATCTTTTAGACGGGACTTGTCAAAATGGGTTCTGATGAGAAGATTAAAACCTTGGCATGAGAAGACTACTAAGAGAACAAAAGTTGTTTCGCAACCTACCCGCCTTACTCAGGTATTGAATTTACCGAAGTACTTGATTTCAAATTGGCTAGATTTATTTTTAAATTTTGCAATGTACTGATAAATATTTTACAACCTCTTTAGAGTATTGGACAGTCAAGCGACACTAGAAATATTCAAAATTCATCTTCAAACCACACACCGGTGAGATCTTATTCTTTTTATTGAAATCATATTACTTAAGTATATAATGATTATAAAACTACTAACAATATTTTATGGACTAGGATGTTGACGTACCCTATTGGCCACAATTAATGAATTCCGGATATAATCTGCTCATGCATGATGTTAATTTTGCATGCCCGCCAACTAATCCACAATCAACGCCTTTGTCTTCCCAAGCATCGTACAATCCACAAAGTTCTCAGGTGTGTAATATACTTGTTTGCAATCTACATTTTTGTTTTTACATATATGTGTGTATTTATTTCCAATGCATTTCCTTATATCTTTTCTTTTTTTTTTTTCTTTTTTTTTTTGGCAGGGATTAGGATTTGATCTAGCAGAGCACAGTCCTATGGTAGCAGAGCATAGTTTGTTTGATTTTTTCAGTCATTCGGAACCACCCCGCAAAATTGAAATGTAAACATGTATCTAGCGGGCCACCCTTTTGCTTTATTTTTGAGAATTAAATTGAAATAGATTCAAGGTTTATTTAAGGAGAAGCCACCACTGTTATTGTGTTGTATTTTATTTGTGTTTGATAAATAGAGCATCAAATTGTGCATATTGGATATGGATTCAAGGTTTATTTAAGGAGAAACAATTGTTATTGTGTTTTATTTTATTTGTGTTTGATATGGATTCAAGGTTTATTTAAGGAGAAGCCACCACTGTTATTGTGTAGATTGGATTTTTTTTTTTTGAAGATGGAAATGATTTTTTATTTTATTTTATAAGCTTTATGGTGACTGTAGCTAATTGTAATTTTTTTTTTTTTTTATGCTGGAATACAGATTGTAATAATAATAGATTGTAAATTTCTTTTTATGGTGGAATACAGATTGTAATACTAGCAAGTTGTAAATTTTTTTTTTATGTTGGAATACAAATTGTAATACTAGCAGGTTGTAAAAAAAAATTTATGTTGGAGCACAGATTGTAAAAATAGCAGGCTGTAATTCTTTTTTATGTTCGAATAAAGATTGATATAAATATAATATAGGTCCATAGTATTCACAGGATGTTTGAGTAGCACAGTGGTTGAGGTGTGTTTTGCACCCCAGGGTTGCCTGGGTTCAAACCCTCTGAGCAGTCGTTTCAAATTTATTTTTATTTTTTTATTTAGAGCCGAAACGACGTCGTTTCAACTCACAGCAGTAACTGCTGTGAGTTGGGCTCAACAGTACCCCCGGATCCTAAACACTATGAGCAGTTGTGAATTTTGTTGACCCTAATTGTAAGATGAAATCCTTACAGTTGATTGAGGCTTAATAAAGTATAGTCCTTTTAGACTTAGGATAAGGGTTGGATGTGATTACGGCCCGTTTGTTTCTATTTATTTATAAATTATTAATTTTATATATATATATATATAAAATAGCATTCTTAAATAACCATTATTCACCGTCTAAAAACAAATAACCATACTTTAAAGTTTGGTTTCACTTTTCATATTTTTAAGAATTAATAACTGGCCAAAAGTTCATTTGATGGAGTGTTAGAAAAACGTTTCTTCTTAATCAAGATCGATAAGACATAAAATAGCAAATAGAAAAGATAAATGAATAAAAAAAAAAATCACACACACAAAAAGGATAAAAAAAACAAAACAAAACAAAACAAAACAAAATGATTTACGTGGTTCACCTCAAAATAAGTTACATCCATGACTACTGCGATTTTTTGCTATGATCAGAAAACTATATAACTCTCGTACAGAAAAGACACAACCGCTTCATCTATTTATAAGTATAGAATTAAAGCAACAGTAAATGACCAAGGTACCCTTGGACCCCTTCCACTGCAGAAAGGCCCCCAAACCCTCCATTGGACCCAGAACCCAGTAAATAGTACTTTTCACGGTCCACAAACCTAACATGGAGTGCTTTGGGGCAAAGGTCTTTATTGGTCATAAGGGTACACCTATTTTCTCTACTTGTCACGACCCAAACCCGGCCCTATACCGTAACCGGCCAGTAATCCGAGATTACCGAAGGCCTGCTTAACAGTAGTACAGTAAAACAGAGTACAGGGCCCGGCGGAAGCCAATACAGTAAATAAATAATGTCCATTGAGCTGTGACAGTCTGTATGCCAAAAAGATTTTCATTCATATATGCATAGACGGTACAGTACCGAACAGTACATATATATATATATATATATATACATACATAGCATTCAGTGAAACAGGGACCTAATCCCCTTTACAGTACAGAACAGTACAAACATTCGGTCTATACAATATTACAAAACGGTACGGAAGGGGGATTACTAAAACACCCCTAAGCCTTAGCATAGCAGGCTCGGAACCTCGCGGTGAGGCACATAGGCTGGCTTGACAAAAATGGAGTAACCCTGATGCCTCTAGCTTTGGTCCGGTGCCTGTACACCTACATATATATATGAGCAGTGAGCTAAAGCCCAGTGAATAACATAATGCGTAAAGAGGTTAAGAATGAAATGTCCTTACAGCAATGAAAACAGTTCATTAAACAATATTTCAGTCTTTCAGTCAGAACAGTTATTCAATCATATGTGGTACACCCATTAGCATAGCAGTAAACAGTAGGTCTTAAAGACCGAACAGTAATGATGGCCATCAATCAGTAAACAGTAGTTGTTCCACGAGGGAACCGACAGAGATCTCTGTAACAGTAACAGTAAACAGTAGGTGCTAAGGATGCCACAGTACAGTTCAAAAATAAAGGACATACATTCATTCAGTAATCAATTTCAGTTCAATAAACAGTTCAGTTCAGTATTCAAAAGATAATCATTTTGAACATATCTTTACACAATTGTTACTCACAGAGTTTGGGCTACAGTATGCTAGAGCGTGTCTCCCCAGTCGCCAACCCTACATAGTTCACAGGTTGAACACACACTAAGCTACACAGTTGGGAAGTATCATAACTTAATCCCTAATTTGCTTGGGTGTGTTCTACATCTATACCCTCATTAAGATGCCTTAAACTAGGCCTAAGAATGCCTAGAATGGAATGAGGATGCAAAAATACACTTAGAAAACATTTTCAAAGTTTGCTGAAAATAGGAGCCTCGCTCGAACGAGCCTTCCTTCGCTCGAGCGAGATTCCAAAATCAAAGGCTTCGCTCGAGGCGAGAAATCCTTCGCTCGAGCGGTCTGATGAAACAGTAAAAATACTGGATGCTGTAATTTTACGCGCGATGGTCGTGCGATGCTCGCTCGAGCGGAGCCCTGGACAAAGGTGCTCGCTCGAGCGAGGAAGCCAAATTCTGAAATTTCCAGATTTGCCTCCCAAGCTCAAACCAAGCATTCTACCACTCCAAACTCGACCTCTTGGGCCCAAATTCTGGAAAACATATCTAAATTCAATATATAACAATTTTCAAAGCTCAATTTATGAATTCAAGCCCCAAAGGTGAGTCAATTAAAACCATTTTTCAAACCCATTTTCAAGAATATGAAGAACATGCAACATGTATGAAATTAAACCAAATTCAACCTTCAAAGCTTGTCCAAATGGACTCATTTCTTCAAGAACATGTTGAATTCAAGGACTCAAGCCTAATTATGAACATGCATGTACAATTTACCATGAACTCAACTCAAATCTCACCATTTCAACCATGCGTGCATGAATTAAGCTACAATCTTACATGTATGAACTAAACAAGACTTAATTCTATAATTTGCCATGAATCTAGCAAGAACCAACCTTAAATGCAACAATGGGAGATTTAATTACCTTGCCTAAGTCTTCAATTACAAGTGTAGAGGCTCAAACAAGCAAGAACTCTTCTAATCTTCTTAATTTCCAAGCAATATCATAAAATGCACTCAATTCCCTCCTACACCCTCTCTTGGTCGGCTAGAGTGAAGAAAAGGGCTGAGGAAATGTTCTAGTTCAAGTGTGTATAAGATTCAAAGAATAAGAATAAACAAAGCCCACTCAATGGCAATTCCGTAATTATGGCAACTTAGGTGTTTAACTTATTTTAATCTAATTTAGTCATACCTAATCACATTTTAGATAAATATACCATAAAATCAGATAAATTCTACTGTTCATGAAACACTAAACAATTTTCAGTTCGGCCGCCGATAAGGCCTTCAATTTGCAATTTAAACATAAACATACCAACAGATAATCAAATAATCGAACAGATAGAAATGCAATACAATAGATATGCTCAGTCAATTCAGTTCCAGTTTTCAATCAGTCCATTCAGTACTTCAGTTGGTTCAATTATCAGTCATAAGCAGTCCAGTTTAGCAGTAATCAGTATGTAATTCAGTAATTTTTCGGTAAACAGTATGGGGGTTGTTACAGTACTAAAATCTGACCACACAACCAATACTTTAATCTTTCTTCTAGAATTTTGAAAACAAAGCTAATGAGCTCCCCTATTGCTCATCAACCGGGAGGGCACTTTGATGATAAATTCAGTAATCAATTCTCAAAATAGAGTAACAATAAGAACAAAATCTCATGTATTAACACATATCTCTCACCCATGGCAGTGTCTACCTTTGTATAAGAGTACCCTGCCTTCTTGTAGTAGTTGTTTTCATGTCAATTAATTAGGAATAACATATTGTCTAAGATTCATCTCTTCTAGGTGGGTTATGATTAATCTCAAAAGTCTTACACACATTCAACCTAAGAGTCATTCATTCACTAAGACTTATGTCCTTTACCAAATACCTCAACAAATCACATTCCGCCATGTGGCACCTCAGCCCAAGGTCATGCCACGTGGACATGTAAGAAATTATGTCTCTACACCTATGATACTTCTTGGTTAGTAAGTCCAAACCTATGGTGGTAAGACAATTCTTGACATTTTACTCTTTACTAGTGGTTGGGCACGTACGTTACATGTGGCACGTGATTTTTTATCAACTATTAGTATTGTAATTATGCGTGTCTCTTAAATTGGTGTATGATATGTATACAAAGTATGGAGACTTATATGTGTAGACACCCCATTTTTGACCGACCTTAAGACTCAGACCTCACTGATTGAGCACTCGGTGATGTTGCATATTGTGCTCGTTCAGAAGTCTCAGAGTCGCGGCCGTGCGCCCTGCCTCCGGACTTCCGAACCCTCTTCTGTGCCTTGCCTCGGTTTGCGAACCAGACTCGGTTTTCTCTGTTTTCTTTCCTAAAGGGAGGGAGAGGTCCTGTAGACCGTCTCTCAGTGGCCGTGGGCTACATTTTGTGGCCGTAGGCCATTTTGCCCATTTCGGAGCCCGGTTCCCGCTTTTCGGAGCCGTCAGGCCGTGTGCCTCGGTTCGGGACCACCCAACCATCTCCGATTCCTCCGGTTCTTGGCATGCGTCTTATTTACTCCCTAACGAGGGACACTGGGGTCTTAGATACCCACTTCGTGGCCAAACACCACTTTCGGTGCTTAACGGCCAGTTTTCGGGACCCCGAACTGCGTGTTTTGGTCCCCGAACATTCATTTTGCATCGGTTTTCGTTCATTTTTTGGCAGGTACCTCTGTTTTATCATCAGGAAGATCACTGGAGGGTGGGAGGCTAGCAATTGTCCAAGCAACCTGTTATGCTCTTCCGACGCCCCCCGGCGCTCGTTTTTCTCACTTCCGGGCTAATGTTGACCACCCTAGGGCCATTTTCTTCGAGCCAAAACCACATATTCGTGTTGTACACACATGGGAGGACACTAAAAACCTATGGCCGGCCAGTAACTCTCATTGAACCTTTTGAACCCCTCTTTGAATTGGCCTATTCTCTCTCCTATTTTAGAGTTGTCACATTTGAACCACAGGGTCTTGTTCAGCACACATGGGAGGCCACCAATGTGTGGTAGCCGGCCAGCAAAGCTTCACTTCATTTTTACCCCTTGGCCGGCCAGCCTGCAGAAAAAGCACATGGCCGGCCATGCTCCTTGGGGTGTGTTCCTTACAGCTACACAGCTGTTTCCCCCAGAAAAGATCTAAATCCGGGGGATATTTTGGAGGGGACTACTTAGGTGCATTTCCCTCCACTTGCTTCCTCCTTTTTGGCCTTTATAACAGCAGCTCTAACACTCTCCCTAGGGTTAGAAAACTTGCCTTCAAGCATACATACACACCTCTCTCTCAATCTCTCTCAAATCTTCAAGTTTAGTGCCATTTCTTGAGCATCATCAAGCATCACCATCACCAATCCATTTCCAGCAGCAAGGAGGGATTCTTGAGAGGCTTAGAAGCAACTTTCCTCAAGCCAAGAGGTAGCAAAAGTGAGGTCTTCAAGGGTAAGTCTCAAATTCCCTCTTTTACACCATTTTCTTGCTTCCTTTCTTAACCCTACTTTCTCACTGTTTTGAGCTCCGACCAATACTGAAAGTGGTCCTATTTTGAGCTATTCTTGATGTTTGTTCAAGGGCTCAACTCTGTTTGAGCCCTCCATCTTGCACTTCTTTCAATATCCTCTTATATGCCATTATTTTGCATTGAATATTTGGCCTATGTGTGATCTGAATTGGAGCATATCATGAACTGATATTGTGCTTATTTTGAGGTCCTCTTAAACATTGAAGAAGGGATCAACCTTGTTTTCATGCTCCATATGCAAGTTGCTTTGAATCCATGTTTTGCCCTTGTTTTTGCATGAAATATCTAGCTTATGAGTGATCTGTTTTCGAGCATAATTTAAACTGTGAGTGGACCTATTTTGAGCCCCTCTCCAACATTGAAGAAGGGCTCAACCCTTTTTGGCCTCTCTATCATGCACTTGCTTCATAATTTCTCACATTTACCGTAAACTTGCATGATTTATTTGACCTACATGCAGTCTGTTTTGGAACATGTCATGAACTGTGATTAAGCTTATTTTATGTCCCTCTACAATATTGTAGAAGGGATCAATCTTGTTGGGGGTCTCCATGTTATACTTGTCTTTATATCTCTCTTTAACCCCATTTTTGCATGCCTGTTTAAGCTCATCTAGCTTCTGTTTTCGGCCATCATCAGAACTAGAAAGAGTCTTATTTTGATCTTCTTGTCATATTTTATTAAGGGTCTTTTCTGGTTTGATGAATTTTTAAGGTACCTCATGTTATAGCCTTGTGTATCCTAGATCTTGCATGGCATTTTTAGCATGGTTTCATACTGATTTGGGGGTTATCATCTACTGTAAATGTTCATATTTTTAGTCCCTCATCAGTGTTGTAGAAGGAAACTTTTCCATTTGGGCATCGCATGTATCACTTGCTTCAATACCCCTCTCTTGGCCCGTATTTTTGCATGCTATTGTTGTCCTATCTATGCTCATTATTTCGCCATGTTTTGTACTGTAAATAATGCTATTTTGGGGGTGCCTTGCTACTATTTTTCACGTCATATACCAATTATGCATGTTTAGTATGGCTATAGGCCATTCCGGGTGCTTATTATCGCATTTCGGGACCATTCCGGGCATTTGGTATCATTTCCCCACCTTTCGGGACTGTTTTGCATCATTTGTAAGTGCTGAAATTCCATTTGCATGTTTGCATATCATTTTTCCATGTCATTTCATGCTTAAACGCATTGCCTCGGTTTGCGCGCCCGTGTGCACGCATTTCGAGGCCCCCATTTTTGTCTCCGGCCTCTCATGTGAGTGTGGCTGAGGCTCACTCATGTTAGTATAAGTCCATTTCGCATTTCGTATGTCATTTCATGCTTTAATCCATTTCCTCGGTTTGCGCGCCCGTGGACACGCATTTCGAGGCACTTCTTTTTTATCCAACGGCCTCCCGTGTGAGAGTGGCTGAGGTCCTCTCATGTTGGTATAAGCCCATTCTGCATTCTGTATGCCATTTTCGCATCATTGCATTCCGTATGCCATTCTCTCGATTTGCGTGCCCGCGGGCACGCACTTCGAGACATCTCATTTTAGCCTCATTACATATCATTTTCATGTCATTTTGCATTCCGTATGCATTGCCTCGGTCTGCGCGCCCGTGGGCACGCATTTCGAGGCACTTCTTTTTTATCCGACGGCCTCTTATGTGAGTGTGGCTGAGGTCCACTCGTGTTAGTGTAAGTCCAATTTGCATTGCGTATGTCATTTCATGCCTTAGGATCATCGCCTCGGTTTGCGCGCTCGTGTGCACGCATTTCGAGGCATCTCATTTTCATAGCATTGTGTATGTTAGAATTGTATTTTAGTTGCATTCATGCATATCATGCATATTGCATCGTGTTCGGGATAGGAGTTAGCCCGGGCACGGGAAACGAGGCACGTTCCGTACTCCGAGTGACGGAACGGGTCTCAATTCCCAAGTCACCGACACTCCGGATTACCCATGATGGAGTTAGGTTTTGTTGTAGCATTCATCTGCATTCATCCTATATTGAGTTGTGCAATCCGACTCCTCGGCCATCATGCATCGTTATGCGTGATTGGTGGCACGAGGATCGAGGCATGCATATATTTGTGAAATACATTGCTATGCCCCTTTCCTACTCTCTGTTGCAGCAAAATGAAGAATCAGCAACTTTTCGGAGTCGGGCACGCATTTCGAGAAACATTGCAAACAGAGGCTAATTGGGGCATCCCAGTGGATTTCCGCGCAAGGCAGTCCAGCATACATCATTCATCGGAATCGAGGCAGCCCCTGGCTTGCATGCCAGTTTATAGCTTTCTTAGTTTAATTTGTTAATTAATTAAGAATCTGTATTATTCGGACTGTACTATTCTTTTATTTCGGACTGTATATTTATTCGGACCCTCTACGCGATGACATAATTGTAATAAGTGTGCGTGTGTGTGATGTATGTCTTCCAACCACACGTCTTTCTCCCTTTTATTTACCAGCTTATGATGGTTAGATTAGGGCATATTTCAATTAGCATACAGTATGACAGCATGTTTGCATCATTCATCTGTTTTGCACGCACCGGGCTCGGCGCATCATACAAACTGCATTTGTATTTCAATTCCAAATTGAGTACGCGTTAGCTGTAGCATTCCACATGCCATGTTTAGAATAGCCGAGCCTGCTATAGTTGCATTTTTGCATGTGTTGCATTAGGCAATTCTGTATAATTAGGATCATGCATGATTTCTAATCAGATTTTTGTTTTGGCTTGGAGTACTCGGTGAGTTTTATGCTTTAGCATCCTTGCATGCGTGTGAGTGTTGCCATGATAGCATGCTTACCATGAGGCTATGTGTTTATGTGATATAACTGCCTTGAATGCCTGTGGGTGGAGGTTGAGTTACTTGAATTGGGATAATTCATCAAATGTTTGTTTTAAGCCCACTAGATAGTGGCAAAATCATGTTTTCTAAGCCCACCTGAGGGTGGCAAATCCACGTCTTAGCCTACCTGCGGGTAGCACCATCAAACCATTTTCAAACAAACAAACATGAAATGTTTTGTTCCAATTCAGGCGGCCCAGTCTATACTTGTTTGCTGCGAGCATCACATAGTAATCTAGGCTAATAACCGGAATAAGAACTCACAATGTTTTCAAAATAAGATATCATGGTTAGTAGAGGCCGGTCTTTGACCGGGCGAGCGGGGGTGCTCACGAAGTGACCTTCCCCAATCGTACCCAAGTTCCCGAGCCGAGGCAACTTTGGTGATGACGGACACATGGCCTTTGGCACCGAGTCAGGGTTTCCTAAATTTCCCAAAAATAAAATATTTAGGTGGCGACTCTGTATCTGGCAAAGCAGTCCATGTTTGGCACTTCTTTCAAAAAAATCTGTTTTCAAAACAATTTGCCAGATTTGGACTCTTTGGTTCAAGATTAAGAACCGTGACACGAAATCGAGTCCGAGCTGTAGCGAGGTCCCCCGCGGGCTTGTTACAATATGGATAAATTGATTTGTATCCAAAATACAACTAAGTAGGAAATGAATACATACTTGGCTGAAGAATTTAAATGATAAATGAGAAATTTTATAAACATAAACATTAATGTATAGCTAGATTGTTGAGATCATAAATCTATTGAACCCACTATTGCATATTATTTGCATACCATTGGTGTAAGAATAGATTAATATCAATATATAATATATTTTTATACATTAAGAGTTGTTGAATTTCGTTTCCTGTGCCACAAATATCTTACATGACAAAAAATATAACATTAGTTATTACTATATTTTCATTTTGTTGGCTTTTTGGCTTTCGAAGGGTATTTTTGTAAATGCGAGCGTGCCAGCAAGGATCAATCAGTCCTTACAGAAATTATAATTGCCAACCAATTATCAGACAATTGTATTTTAGTTCTTTCAGCCTCAATGAAGAGGACTTTTATTGGTGGCTTGACTTAGGAGAAATTAAGCAAAATAACAGTGAAATGACGAGCAACTGAAGTATTTCTTTAAAATGAAAACTTACAATGATCCAAACCCAGCCTCGTAGAGGTTTACAGTGACGACCTACTTGAAACTACTCCTACGAACGAAGTACAGTGCAGGAATTTAAAGTGCAGGAATGTAAAGAACAGGTATTTAAAGTGCAGGAAATGTAAAAACTGGAAAAGAAAATATGAAGTAAATGACTGGTTTGTTGGATCTGAGTCTGGGGTTTTTTTCTGGGGGTTTCCCTACTATTTATACTTGTCAAGGATGACCTTCGAACTGCACTTCAAACCGTCGAACTGCTCCTCCATGATCGCTGACCATGTTGCCTTATAAGTAGTTCCACTACACCATCATTTGCAGTTAGGCTTCCCTCCTATATTTGAATTTGAATATGAGTAACCGTTGAAGCCACGTCACCTTGCATCTCTTTACTAATCCAATGCTATTCAGATCATGTGAGAACCAGTATTAACTGCCACGTGTACGATCAGAATCAAGGACTTGACTAGTCTTCCTATGTTACCCTTACTCTGCCACGTGTCGAATTGTGATTGGCTTTTACAAAATATGTAGCCAACACATTTATATAGAAAACGTGAAATAGTTTTTTTTAATAAAATAAGAATAATATTGTAACTTAATATTTTGATCAATATAGGAATTTCATATTTATTTTCACAATGTTTATAGATTCATGCTTATAAATGTTTGCAGGGTCACTTTTATAAAACTGTCAAGTTACAGAATTTATTATATCATATGTATATAATCAACATATGATAAAAATTGATCGAAAGTTTTTATTTGATACACTTATTGTTTGCATCACTGAGTTGACGCGATAATGTTTAGGCATCATTTGATTTTTTACTTGTAATTTGACTAAAATGTGTGCATGAGATACATTGTTTTTTTGAACTTCACAACAAAAAGGACAATTCCTACTTTACCCTTTCTAACTTTGCTTGGAAAGCATATTGCAATGGATCTTCTGTAGTTTTTGTTTCACCATCTTCTTATTTTTATTCTTACTCACCATTATAACTCATTGTAATAAAAATATTTTGATGAGTAAGAATTTGAGGTGATATCATATTGTTATAAATTTCAAAATCCATTTTCCCTCAATAATGTGATTTTTTTCTATGAGGGGAAAAAAAAAGTATAATTTTTGTCGTGATGAAGGTGTTTTGCAAAGTTTTGGTTTGTTATTGAAACTGTTTGTTATAGACACTTGTTTGTATGACATATATGTATGTATGTATTGAACATAAGTTAATAGGAAAACAATATACAATTCCACAATTTTTTCTTAGCAAATATAACTATATTACTAAATCGATAAAGGTTAGAAAATTAAGTATCCAATGGTAATATAGCATTACAAATTGATAATGTATGAATACAATAACATATATAAATTTACATTTATATTTTTTTATATATATTTATATATGTAGACATTAACATATATAAGATATTTTAAAAGTAATATGTACAATCTTTTGCAACAATATAATACAGGTAACAATGAGAAATTAATTATTCATAATTAAATAGTTGGTCATAATGTAAATGTTTAATTTTACATTTTTGTGGGTGTGTACCATTTTTTAATTAGATTATTAAATTCACATAAAAACTGAAATGAATTGGTGAATAATTTGTGTAAAATTAGAAATTAGTGAAGAAAGATAGAAAATGAAAAGTTTATAGTGTTTGGTTTGTTTTGAATTTTTTGGTTTTCCTATTTTTTGTATTTGACACTTTTTTTTTTAATAACTCTTTTATTTTTTTTTTAGATTCACTTAATTTAATATTTTTTTATTTTTTAATTTTACTTTTAGATTTAGATTCACTTAATTTAAATACATTTAGAAAATAATTTGTTGTGTATTCTTTTTGGAAAAAAAAATTATTAATATTAAATAATAATAATAATAATAATAACAAAAAAATATAATAATAAAAAATCAATACATGTTTAATCACCAAAACTGAAAAAATATGAAAAATTGAAAATTGAAAATATATTTAAAAAATAAAACCAACGAAAGTGGTTTTTGTTTAGAATTTTGATATCATATCTTGGTTATTAAAATACCATGTAAAATATTACAATTCATAAAATATATTTTAAACAAAAAGAAAGTGTATAAAGATAATCTACAAATTTTTGAGATGCAGCACAATCTCTATTTTAAAAACGCATGCGCTTTCTGCTATCTAGATTCAAACGAATGCATACAACTTTAAAATTCAACCAAAATTATTTACAGTGATTTGATCTATGATGAACAATTATAAATATTATGTATATTAGTATAGAAACAGACACAAAAAAATAAGAAAGAGTAATTATTTTTTGTTCTTCAATCATTATCAATGTAAAAAATAGGGAGACAACCTTTTTTTTATTATTATAAGAAGAAAGATGGTTTGTTTATATTTATATAGGACTCTCGAAAGCAGATGTATCATTTTTTAGTGTTCAACTCCAAAAATAAAGAGACAGTTGGTTTATATAGGACTCTTCAGGACTTTTAGAAAATATAATAGATTTGAGAGGGTAAAATTGAGATTTAAAAAAAAGTAGAAAACATGGCAAGCGGGAGGCTCTAAAGGCACCCCAAGAATTAGGTTGGACACTCTATTACTTTAAGCACTCCAATAATAAATTTGAAATTTTATTTATTTGTTCGGACACTCTAAATAATACCTATGATAATCCTAAAACCTCTAAAACATTATACATATCTACTTTGTACACCCCATTACCCATAAACAGAGGAACAAAATTAGAAGAGAATTTCAAACAACAAAGAGGGTTCATCCGAAACGAAGAGAGATTCCAAACGACGAAGGTCTCCTCATACTCTACATCCATTAGTGGTATCCTCCCACTCTACTTCAGACGAAGATCTCCTTCCACTCTACATCTACAAGCGGCTACCATTTTCCAGATACTTAGTGCCGAACACAAGAAAATCGGTTCCAGTTGTTTCATATGAATACTTAGTGCTGAACAAAATATATTTGTCCAGATACTTAATTCCAAACATATAAAATTTGTTCGGATACTCAGTGTCGAACACAAGAAAATTGGTTCCAGTTATTTTATATGGATACTCAGTATCAAAAAATATATATTTGTCTGGATACTTAATTCCAAATATATGGAGTTAGTTCGTTCGAATACTCAGTTCTGAATGAATTTGGGAAACCAAACTATGAAAAACGATGAATGACAATTAAAAACTACTTTCTCTATAGAAATTTGTTTGGAAACATCTTCTTTATTGTTGATTTCAATATGAAATAAAATGCATAAATGATGAATTAAAGCAAATAGGATTGGATTAGGGTTAGGTATGAAGATGCAAGTCTTTTTTGGTCATTTTAATGGGGGTATTCAAAACACTTTTATTTACACTTTTTTCAATGTCAAGTCTTTTTTGGTCATTTTAAATAGAGACCTAATAGTAATAAAAAAAACATATAATTAAATTGAGGTGTCCAACCTAATTTTTGTGGTGTAAATAGAAGTTCCCATGGCAGGCTTTTCATACTTTTATAATAGTAGTAGATGTGTATTTTAGATTAAAAAACTTTGAAATACTATTGTTAGAATGGTTTTGAAAATTCTGGAAAAAAAAAAAAACATAATTTTTATTAAACTTTGGTCTAATTTTTAGGTGGGACCCATGCATCGATTTTCGCGGGTCTTAGTGGTAACGCGTTCTATTCCGTGTTGTGATTCACGTGGTATATTTGGTTGTTCAAAACCATTATCGGGTGAATAGGAAATTGAAACCAAAGTGAGCTCCATGGAAATGGAGTTTTTGGTGAAAATTTATTCAGGTTTGGCTAATAGCTTGTCCCACATTGATTTGGTGGGAAGTTTTGAGTGGGTTTATAAGGCATGGGATTAGAACTTGGAGTAGGCCCCAAGGGGCACCCAAGTTTTGTAGAGAGGGAGATTATGGGCAAAATGGGCTAGACCCATTGGACCCAAAAATTACCCCGCCCGCCGCCGTCCGTCCGTCTGGTTGATCGGGCGGCTTGGGCTTCGGCTTCGGCTTGGGCGCGGGTGCGTGGTATGAAGTTGGGTTGGGCTTGTCCAGCCCAATACCTATCTTTTTAGGCCAAAAACATTTGAATTTTATTTTTCTAAATTTAAATTCTAATTTTTTGAATTTAAATTTCAGAGATTAAATTCGAAATTGGGTCTGTTTTTTCCCATCCGAACATAATTGAATTTCAAAAAAAACGGGACAGATTCAAATCTGTGTAATTCGGTTTTAATCTGTTCAAGTTTGAACCCAAACAGTACCAATTTAAATTAACAGGTACAGTACCCTATTCAAACAGGTATACTACATGTTCAATTCAAACTTAAAGGGTGCCACTACATTTATAAATAGACTAGCCCTCATTTGATGATTCATTCAATTTTTCCGTCTAAAATATTGTCTGCCTTCTCTGCATTTTGCTGCATGTAAATTTCTGTAAGAAAGAGTATAAACACTTTGTGTGTTCGTTGTACGAAAAATTTGTAGTGCTGCTATTTTTCGCTGATTGATCATTTTATCTTGGGAGATAGACGTCCATATTCTAAAAGTACCGTGGAGAGGACGAATCTATCTTAAGAGGACAGTGTCTAACACTGGACTTGATCAGAATATTGTTCAAGAATTTAATCAAGTAAGTTGTTTATTTATTTTCTGTTTTTATTTATTAATATCAGACTTTGATTTTGTTTTTGTAACAAAATAAAATCTATTTTTATTTATTTAATTTTATTGGTTTGATTTTTGTAATCAAACAATCTCTCTCCTTTCATATTTTTCTTTGGTATTATGTTTGTTGTTTAGTACACAAACATAGGTTATTTATTTAAATACAGTGAAGATTGTCCAACAATCTTAAGACAGACTATTTTTTGGTGTCTTCATTGTATTTAATTTTCTGTGTTTTCACAAAAGTGATATTCTGATTAGAAAACAAATAGTAGTAATATACTGTCTATTTTCTTTAACAACTAGTAGTAATATACTGGTGTCATTAACAATTACAGAATATTAATTTGTGTTACAGAAAATTTTGTGGTATTTTATTTTTCTAGTTTTAGTAACAAGGAAAATAAAATTATTGTGTGTTATAATTTATTTTCTGGTTTTAGTAACTAAAAATTAATTTGTGTTTTGATTTTTTCTGATTTTTGTAATCAGATATTATGGCTACTGCAACTGGAAGTGGTACTCCTATTGTTACACCAACTCCGGTCCCTATCCAGAACCATGTTCAAGTTCCAATAAATCATGGAGAAAAATCGGAAAAAATTAACGGTACTGAGTTTAAGAGATGACAACAGAAAATGTTGTTCTATCTTACAACTCTAAATTTGGCCCGGTTTCTCCGTGAAGAGACTCCAGCACTTAAAGAGGATGAAAGTGATCGGCAAGTTGTTGCCGCAGTAGATGCTTGGAAACATTCAGATTTCCTATGCAGAAACTACATCCTCAATGGCCTTGACAACATGCTGTGTAATGTTTATAGCCCTCTGAAGTCAGCAAAAGAACTGTGGGATTCTTTGGAGAAGAAATACAAGACAAAGGATACCGGCACGAAGAAATTTGTTGTCGATAAATTGCTGGACTTCGTTATGGTAGACTTCCAAACGGTAATTTCTCAAGTTCAAAATTTTCAGATAATTTTGTATGATATTCATTCAGAAGGTATGTCTCTTAGCGAGTCTTTCCAAGTCACCGCTTTAGTGGAAAAGTTACCACCAGCTTGGAAAGATTTCAAAAATTATTTAAAACATAAACGCAAGAAGATGACCATGGATGAATTAATTGTAAGATTGAGAATTGATGAAGATAACTGAAAGGCTGAAAAGAGGAATGAGACAAAATCCCATTGAGTCTAAGGCAAATGTGGTTCAACAAGTTTATAAACCACAAAACAAAAAGAGGAAGTTTATTGGAGATGGTCCTAAATAAGGCGACAACAATAACAACAAGAAGTTCAAAGGAAAATGCTATAACTGTGGCAAGACTGGACATCGAGCTTCTCACTGCCACTGCTTTAAGAAGGATCGTGGAAGTACAAGCAAGAAGACCACCACTCAGGCCAATGTGACAGAATTAGATTACATCTCTGACGGGGTAAATAACATCAATCTCTCTGCTGTGGTGTCTGAGGCTAATTTGGTTAGAAATCCCAAGGAGTGGTGGGTTGCTACTGGAGCAACTCGTCACATATGTGCGGACAATAAGATGTTCACTACCTACAATGAGGCTGCAAATGGTGAACAACTTTTCATGGGAAATTCTTCTACTTTTATTGTGGCTGGACAAAGAAAGGTGATCTTGAAGATGACATCAGGGAAGGAACTGACCCTCAACAACGTACTGCATGTACCAGACATCCGGAAGAATTTAGTTTCTGGTTCTTTGTTAAGTAAAAATGGCTTTAGGCTTGTCTTTGAGTCTAATAAATTTGTATTAACAAAGAGTGGTATGTATGTTGGTAAGAGATACATGAGTGATGGTCTCATCAAATTAAATGTAATGATGGTTGTACCAAAAGTTGCTATTAATAAGAATAACACATCTTTTGCTTATTCTTGAGTCGAATTTATGGCATGGTAGATTAGGACTTGTGAATTTTTATGCTTTGTGTAGATTAATTGGTTTGGATTATATACCAAAGTTTGAAATTGATCCTAATCACAAATGTGAGATTTGTGTAGAAGCGAAACTAACTAAGGCTCCATTTAAATCGGTTGAAAGAAAAAATCGAACCGCTAGAATTAATTCATACAGATGTATGTGATCTTAAATTTGTTCAAACTAGAGGAGGCAAAAAGTATTTCATAACATTTATCGATGATTGCACAAGATATTGTTATGTTTATTTACTTAGAAGTAAAGATAAAGCCTTAGAAATATTTAAACTCTACAAAACAGAAGTTGAAAGTCAACTTGGAAAAACCATTAAAATGGTTAGAAGTGATAGGGGTGGTGAATATGATGCACAATTAAATGAATTTTGTGCACAACATGGCATTATTCACCAAATTACAGCACCCTATTCTCCACAGCAAAATGGAATCGCTGAAAGAAAGAATAGAACCCTAAAAGAAATGATGAATGCCATGTTACTAAGTTCGGGCTTATCGCAGAACTTGTGGGGGGAAGCAATATTGTCTGCTAATTATGTTCTTAACAGAATACCCCACAAGAAAACTAATAGCACTCCTTATAAATTATGGAAAGGTCGACCGTCTTTCTACAAATATTTAAAAGTGTGGGGGTGTTTGGCAAAAGTTGAAGTTCCTGCTCCTAAAAAGACTAAGATTAGACCAAAAACAGTGGATTGTGTGTTTATTGGTTATGCTCAAAATAGTAGTGCATATCAATTTCTGACTTATAAATCAGAATTACCTGATATAAATGTGAACACTATTATAGAGTAAATGAATGCTGTGTTTTTTGAACATGTATTTCCTTACAAGAAATGACAGGAATTAAATTCACAGAAAAGAACTTATAATTGTACACAAAGTCAAGAGACTAATGACAATCAAACACAAGAGACTACTAACAGTCTCGACCAACAAGATTTAACTGATGATGAACCACGATGAAGTAAGAGAGCAAGAACATCAAATCCTTTGGTCCAGATTTTCTGACATACTTGTCAGAAAATGAACCTCAAAGCTTTAAGGAAGCAATGACAAGTCCTGAAGCACCTTTGTGGAAAGAGACTGTTAATAATGAAATTGAATCCATTATGCAAAATCAGACTTGGAAATTGGTGGATCTTCCACCTGGTTCTAAACCTCTTTGATATAAGTGGATATTCAAGAAAAAAATGAAAGCAGATGGTTCAATAGACAAGTATAAAGCAAGACTTGTAGTAAAAGGTTACAGACAAAAGGAAGGTCTGGACTATTTTGACACATATTCCCCTATGACAAGAATAACATCCATTCGCATGCCTATTGCTATAGTAGCGTTGTTTAATTTAGAAATACATCAAATAGATGTTAAGATAGCTTTCTTAAACGGTGATCTAAATGAAGAGATCTATATGGAGCAACCCAAAGGATTTGTAATACCGGGGCAAGAAAAGAAAGTTTGTCGGTTTGTAAAATCTTTTATGGATTAAAACAAACACCTAAGCAACGGCATGAAAAATTTGATCATGCTATGCTTACTAATGGGTTTAAGATAAACGAATGTGACAAGTGCGTCTATGTTAAAAACACTGACCAAGGATATGTCATAGTTTGTGTTTATGTGGATGATATGCTTATCATTGGAAGCAGTCAAAATATGATTAAATCAACTAAGCAAATGCTTAATAGAAGATTTGATATGAAAGATATGGGGGTCGCAGATGTTATATTAGGAATGAAAATTACTAAAACATCTGACGGATATGCATTATCTCAATCACATTATATTGAGAAAATTTTTGGTAAATTTATCAAGGATGATATGAATGTAGCTAGAACACCTGTAGACATCAGTCTTTATTTATCGAAAAATAAAGGTGATGCGGTGTCTCAGTTAAAATACTCCCAATCATTGGAAGTCTAATATACCTAATGAATTGTACTCGTCCTGACATAGCTTATGTAGTCAGTAAATTGAGTAAGTACACTAGTAATCTCGGAGAAGACCATTGGAAAGCAATCATTTGGGTTTTTAGATATCTAAGATTTACCGTGATCATGTTTGAACTTTACTCGATATCCAACAGTACTCGAAGGTTATTGTGATGCCAATTGGATATCGAATACTAAAGATTCAAAATCCACTAGTGGATATGTCTTTACTCTGGGAGGCACTGCTATTTCTTGGAAATCCATAAAACAAACATGCATCGCATGATTACAATGGAATTTGAGTTCATTGCTTTAGACAAAGCAGGAGAAGAAGCAGAATGGCTTCACCACTTCTTAGAAGATGTTCCAATGTAGCCAAAACCTGTGCCAGCTATCTGCATTCATTGTGATAGTCAATTTGCAATAGGCAGGGCACATAATCATATGTGTAATGGTAGGTCACGACATATTCGTCGTCGACATAATACCGTAAGGCAATTGCTCTCAAATGGAATAATCTCAATATATTATATAAAATCTAAAGAGAATATTGCGGATCTGTTAACAAAAGGTTTGACAAAAGAGCAAGTGTATAGTTCATCAAAGAGGATGGGATTAAAGCCTATTACATAAGAGTCATCATAATGGTAACCCTACTTATATGACTGGAGATCCCAAGAACTAAGTTCAAAGGGACAACTAAGTTATGTGTGGCTAGTCAAAAATCACCAAGGGATTAAAATTCCCTACCCATTCCTATGGTGAGAGTGATATCTGCCACATGTGTTGTATGTAGGGTCTAAGGATAAGCTTAGCTTTTAATGATTACTTATATCTTGATTTAGGCATAAAATCAAAACGAATATAAGAGATACTCACAATAAAAATCACCTATATGAGTGTCGAACTGGGGCCGATTCTATGAGAATAAATGAGTTAAATTCTCTAGAAGCACTCATGAAAACCAGGAGCGTTCAAGGCCAAAATGAACACAACAGTGAGAACCACGATGTATTAGAAGATATTTTATGTGAAATCTATTGTCTTGGCTTACACAAGCGGATGAACAATTCAAGGCATCGCGTCCATTGGTTAGCTAGTAAGTCCGATAAGTTATCACTAGGAAGGTTCAAGGCCGAAAGCTACCTATCTGATGCAAGATATTTTCGACTTATACTCTTTCGACAAATTCTGCATATTGTTGCATTTTCGTTGTCATCAAATTCCATTCATGTGGGGGATTGTTAGAATGGTTTTGAAAATTCTGGAAAAAAAAAAAAAAAAAAACATAATTTTTATTAAACTTTGGTCTAATTTTTAGGTGGGACCCATGCGTCGATTTTTGGGAGTCTTAGTGGTAATGCGTTCTATTCTGCGTTGTGATTCATGTGGTATATTTGGTTGCTCAAAACCATTATCGGGTGAATGAAAAATTAAAGCTAAAGTGAGCTCCATGAAAATGGAGTTTTTGGTGAAAATTCCTTAAGGTTTGGCTAATGGCTTGTCCCACATTGATTTGGTGGAAAGTTTTGAGTGGTTTATAAGGCATGGGATTGGAACTTAGGGTGGGCCCCAAGGGCACCCAAGTTTTGTAGAGAGAGAGATTATGGCAAAATGGGCTAGACCCATTGGATTCAAAAATTACCCCACGCGCACGCCGCGGTCGGTCGGGCTGGACTGGGCTGGGCCTGGGCTTGGGTACGGGTGCGTAGTATGAGGTTGGGTTGGGCTTGTCCGGCCCAATACCTATCTTTTTGGGCCAAAAACATTTGAATTTTATTTTTCTAAATTTAAATTCTAATTTTTTGAATTTGAATTTCGGAAATTAAATTCGAAATTGGGTCTATTTTTTCCCACCCGAACAGAATTGAATTTCAAAAAAACCGAACAAATTCAAATCTATGCAATTTGGTTTTAATCTGTTCAAGTTTGAACCCAAACAGTACCAATTTAAATCTAACAGGTACAGTACCCTATTCAAACAGGTATACTACATGTTCAATTCAAACTTAAAGGGTGCCACTACATCTATAAATAGACTAGCCCTCATTTGATGATTCATTCATTTTTTCCGTTCAAAATATTGTCTGCCTTCTCTGCATTTTGCTGCATGTAAATTTCTGTGAGAAAGAGTATAAACACTTTGTGTATTTGTTGTACGAAAAATTTGTAGTGCTGCTATTTTTCGTTGATTGATCATTTTATCTCAGGAGATAAACGTCCATATTCTGAAAGTACCGTGGAGATGACGAATCTATCTTAAGGGGACAGTGTCTAACACTGGACTTGATCAGAATATTGTTCAAGAATTTAATCAAGTAAGTTGTTTATTTATTTTCTATTTTTATTTATTAATATCAGATTTTGATTTTGATTTTGTTTTTGTAACAAAATAAAATCTGTTTTTGTAATCAAACAATCTCTCTCCTTTCCTATTTTTCTTTTGTATTCTATTTGTTATTTAATACATAAACAGAGTTTATTTATTTAAATACAGTGAAGATTGTCCAACAACTATAACTATATATAAATCTATTTTTAAGAAAACTAATATTTTTGAATTTGTCTTTTTGAGATTTGTAAAACAAGGTCAATACTAATTATTAAATATTAAATAGATAATTTTTTTGGTCTTATGTTTCATGATTTTATGTGGGGTTTTTTTTTTTTTTTTTTGGAAAAAATAAGCAGAGAAATTGTCTTTGGCATTCCAGATCGATAGATCTCGAAAAAAATATATGGAAAAAAAAAAAATTTTCCAAAATGGATCACCTAACGTAAAGTTGTGACTTATTAACACCAAAAACGATTTTATTTTATTTCTTATATTAATAGTTGAACAACTTCAATTTCTTTTTGGAGCATTTTAAGGTTTAGATTCTTTAAAAGCATGGAAAATGGATATATATATATATATAAACTTGAAAATAGACAAATAAGCTTTGAAATGACATAAAGGTCCTGTTTAGTAGGGCTTATTTCCAGCTTATTTCAGCTTTTAGCTTAATTTAAGCTATTTTGATGTGTTTGGTTCAGCTTAACAATACAGCTTATAGCTTTTTGTAAGTCAAAAATTAACTTATTCTTTGAGTGGGGGAGGAGAAGCTTAATTTATAAGTCAAAAATCAGCTTATGTTCACAGCTATAAGTTATAAGCTGTTAGGTTATAAGTTATAATCACTTTCCCACAACTCTACCAAACGGGGCCAAAATTAGACAGATATGTTTAAAAAATAAAAAGATAGGTCTTTAAAAATGGATAAATAATTCTCTGTGTTCCCATTTTTTTACTTAAAAATAGATATATAGACTTTAAAAATAAACAAATAGGCCTATTTTTAATTGATCTGTCCTCATATTTGAGCCTATTTGAATCTAGGGCCACTTACCAATAAGTCTCATACACAAAGTTTAAAATCCATCTAATTCTAAAACAAAATAATTGCACCAATTAGTCCTACATATTTTTAATTGTTACCAAAAATTTTTATTATTATTATTATTTTTTTTTATCACTTTAAAAAATGCTGCTACATCCAACGACTTCCGTTAGACTCATTGAAGACTCACCGAAATTTTAAACATCACCGAAAAGTCGTCGGAGCATCACCGGAAGTTCGCCGGAATGTTCTGAACGTCACTGAAAAATGTCAAGAACATCATCGGAGACTAACTGGAATATTCAGAATATCTAGAAAAAAAAAAGAATAAATGGAGAAATTATAATTAAAAAACATAATAACAACAAACAACTAAGCAAATAATATGTAATATTGATCAAACTGAAAAGTAAGTTTTGAAACTGTAAAATGTTACAGTTTCAAAGTATTATTCTATTAAGTTAGAAAACATGTTATAAAACTACAAAATTTTACAGTTCTAAAGAATGTTATGAAACTGTAAAATTTTATAATTTTAAAGCATGATTCATTTCAGCACCAAAAAAAGCTGAAACTGTAAAATTTTACAGTTTTCATTGCTTGTAACTAAAACTTAAAAACAGCTTATTCAAAACTTGAAATTTTTCTCCATTAAAACAAAAAAAATAGACGTGTGTAACAGGAAAAATGTAGAAAATTTGAGAAATCGAATGAAAGAATAGATATAGAAAGAATATTGTACTTCGACAACTATTTTTGGTTTAGATCTAGTCGGATCTCATGTATATCTACTTAGATCTAATGTAGATCTGAGTAGATCTATATTAGATTTAAGTAGATCTACTCATCTTCTTCACCGTCAATGAGGATGAAGTAACGAGTTGATGTCGATGGTTGGTGATTGTCGGTGAACCCCAATCAATAGTGGTCGTCTGTCACCGGTGACTATATATTAGAAGAAGAAAGAGAATAAGAATGTGTCATCACTGGTCGTCGGACATGACAAAGAGAATGAGAGGAAAACATAAAGAATGAGAAAAAATGCACACAGAGAGAGAGTGAGTGAGTGAGTGTAGGACTTTTGAGTCTACTCAAATAGTTATTGGATTAAGTAGTGTACACATATTTCAAACGAAACCTACAGGTAATTTTCCCTTGAATCTACCTATCATTTTTTACCTATTTGTTTCCATATTTGAACCCATTTGTCACTATATTTGTCTGTCCCCATATTTTTGACCTATTTGTTCCATATGAACCTATATGGACATATATATATATATATATATATATATATATATATCCCCATAATGTCCCCATATTTGAAATTGGGAATGGCTTCTCTCCAGTCCAATCACAGACTGAAGGGTACTGTTGGGTCTGTGGGGGCCCACCATGGGTCCCGTTTCGATAATCCGAACCGTCAATATATAGAACTCGTCGAGTACTATATATTCGTAAAAAATCAAATTGATTGGATGTCAATAGCTGTGTGATCAAATCAGTTTTGTATGAAAAAAATGGACGGTGAAAAATAAACGGCTTACAAAAATATGATTTAATCACATAGTTATCGATATTCGATCAAGATGATTTTTTACAGGCATATAGTACTCGATGAGTTATACACAATGACAGACTGGAGGGAAGCCATTCCCTTTGAAATTATTTTGTCTCTATTTTTAATTTAAAAGTGGACAAATAGACCTATTTGGAACTATTTGTTCCAATTTTTTTTCTTCCATTTTTTCATTTAAAAGCATACAAATAGGCATATATGTCATTTATTTAATTTGAAAATTTGTTATATTTTTTTTTTAATTTAAAAAAATTTAAAAGTCCATAAATAGGCATATTTTTTCTATTTTGAAAAAAAAAAAATAACTTCACATTCAATATGAATATTATTTGAAAGATTTTGAAAAGACAAATCTAAAAAATTAAAAATGAATTTGTAAAACTCAAATTATGAGATTTTAAAGTTTTTTAGTACAAAATATGCAATATGCCCTCTTTTCTTTTCTTTTTTATTTTTTCTTTCAAAATTTCATATTCAATATTGATATTATTTAAATATTTCAAAAATACGAATATAGAAATTATTAAAAACAGATTTGTACAACTCAGGTTATGAAATTTCAAAAAAAATTTAGGGCAAATTACATATACCTCTCGAGGTTTAGTAAAATTACAGATACCCCCTGAGATTTGAGAAATTACAGATATCTCCCTGAAAGTATTTTTGCATAACAAATTAGGAGACAAATTGTTATAAAAATATAAATCTCATGGGACAATTTGTTATGAAAATATAAATCTCATGGGGCAAAATAAACTCAAGGGGCACATCGATGCAACAGAAAATGCGTGTCCTTGCAGCTTTAGAGTTTAGCGCCTAAAGTGATTGTCAAGTTTAGGAATTGAATTTATGACTTGAATGGCCTATTTTTAACTTCTTTTCTTTCTTTCTTTCTTTTCTTTTTCTTTTTTTTTTTAATTTAAAAAATAATCTAAATTTGTTAAAGCTAATTTGTTATTATTATTATTATTATTATTATTTTTGTGATGGGCTTAATTATGTATATATCTCGTACATTTTTTTAATGTACTAATAAGTCCTAAAATCTTGTACAATATGAATATTATTTGAAAGATTTTGAAACAACAAATCTAAAAATATCAATTTTATTAAAAATGAATTTGTAAAACTCAAATTATGAGATTTTAATGTTTTTTTACTACAAAATATGCAATATGTCTCTCTTTTTTTTCTTTCAAAATTTCATATTTAATATTAATATTGTTTAAAGATTTCAAAAATACGAATATAAAAATTATTAAAAACAGATTTGTAGAACTCAAGTTATGAAATTTTTAAAATTTTTAAGTACAAAATAAACTCTAGGGGGCACATCTATCCAACAGAAAATGCATATCCTTACAGCTAGAGTTTAGCGCTTAAAGTGATTGTGAAGTTTAGGAATTAAATTTATGACTTAAGGGGCCTATTTTTAACTTCTTTTCTTTCTTTCTTTCTTTCTTTCTTGCTTTCTTTCTTCTTCTTCTCCCCTTTTTTTTTTTTTTTTTTTTTTTCAATTTAAAAGCTTAATAAGCTAAATTTGTTAAAGCTAATTTGTTTTTTTTTATTTTTTATGATGGGCTTAATTATGTATAAATCTTGTACATTTTTTCAATGTACTAATAAGTCCTAAAATATTTATTTTGTCTTAATACTCTTTGGGGATATTGATAAGTAAAAATAAAAAAGTAAGACATAGATAAATAAATCTAGTCAAATGGGCAAACAAATAGACATATTTTTAATCGATTGGTCTCTTTCTACCCATATTTGAACATATCTGTCCCTATATTTTTAAACATATATGCCCATAACGTCTCCATAATTGAACTTATTTGTCACTATTTTTTTTTTGAAAGTGGATAGATAGACCTATTTGGAACTATTTGTCCTTTTTTTCTTTATTTTTTCATTAAAAAGTGATTGAAAAGTTTACAAATAGGCATATATGTTTTTATAAATAGTTTAAAAGTGCACAACTAGGTGTATTTGTCCTATTTTTTTATAAAAAAAAATCACATTCAATATGAATCTTACATGAAATATTTTGAAAAACGTATATAGAAATATCAATTTTATTAAAAATATATTTGTAGAAGAATTCAAAGTTATGAGATTGTTAAATTTTTAAGTACAAAATAGGCATAAGGGCATTTGCCTTTGCCTTTGCCTTTTTTTTTTTTTTAGAGCATTTATTCATAAATCTCTCTTCACCTACTTATATATCATTTAGTTTAAATTATTTTCTTATCTTCCAATAAATTCTATAAATGATATAGTTACCAAAATACTTCTAATATTAATAGAGTGAAGTGCACATTAACAATGTAAATGTTTCATGATGTGAATATTCACATTGTCAACATGAATACATTGTCAAATTTATTTCATGTAAATGTTCACATCACCATTTTGCTAAAGACTAAAAAAATATTTATAAGGATAAAATTATCCTTAAAATACCTTCAATATAATAATTAAGATTTTGTGAACCAAATGTCCAAAATAATAAGACTTATTAAAATATAAGAATAAAGTACTTAAAAAATAATTTTCTAATAAATATATTTATTTTTTTCCTTTCAAAATTTTACATTCAATATCGATCTTTTTTAAAGATCTTGAAAAATGAATCTAAAAATTATTAAAATAAATTTGTAAAACTTAAGTCATAAAATTTCAAAAAAAATTAAGTACAAAATAAATAGGAAAATTGTTTAAGAGCTCTAAAATAATGAGCTCTAATAGCTCTAAAAATACTGTAGCCCCAATTGATGTGATGTTTTACTCTTTGTTTTTTTTTTTTTTTTAATTTTCAGCACTACCAGCTCATTAGAGTTGGCTTAGTGATCCCTTTTAATGGTACGTAGCACCACTGAATAAATAGAAGGGCACATCTATCCAACATTAGTGCCTAGAGTGATTGTCAAGTTTAAGAATTGAATTTATGATATTTTTTATTTTTTATTTTTTATTTTTACTCTCAATTTAAAATCCTAATAAGCTAAATTTGTTAAAGCTCAGTTGACTTTCTTTTTTTTTGGGGGGGGGGGGGGGAAATTATGGATTAGTCATATGTTATGGGCTTAATTATTTGCAAATCTTGTACACTTTTTAATGTACTAATAAGCATTAAAATAATTATTTTGTCTCGATACTTTTTGGAGATATTGATAAATAAAAATAAAAGAGCAAAACTTATAGAAAAACCTATAAAAGAGCAAAACTTTTCGTAAGTGTTTTTTTCTTTTTCTTTTTTTTAAAGTCAAACTAATATCTCTGTATTAAACAAGTCCTTATGTATTGCAGAGTGGAGACACAAAGCCAACTTGCTGATATGAGGAAATATTATCCGGAGCATAAAAATAAATTCACTACTGTTGGACTGAAGAAAATCATTAGGCTAGGCTCCCTTCAATTCACGACCGGATTGAAGGATACTATTGAGCCTGTACGATCCATCCCGTTTTGATAATTCAAATTGTTCAATGTGTAGAATCTATCAAATACTATATGCCTATAAAAAATCACGTTGATCGAATATCGATAACTATTTCATCGGATCAAATTTTTGTCAACTGTTTATTTTTTCGCCGTTCATTTTTTTATACAAAACTGATTTGATCACATAGATATCAACTATCCAATCAACGTGATTTTTTACAGACATACAGTACTCAACAAGTTTTACACATTAAACGATTTAAATTATCAAAACGAGACCCGTAATAAATCTCTACGGACCCAATAGTACCCTCTAGTCTGGAGGGAAGCCAACCCCAAATGATTAAATGCAGTACATATGTAGTAGTGCTCCCGACAAATCATAAAATATATTAGGCGAGAGTCATTTATTGTCTATCAAATAACTTACTCCAATAAAAGTGAATAAATATTATCTTATTCGTAAATATTTTCATTATCTCAACAGTGCCATGTGGCGTAGAGCATAGTTCTCTTTTCTCTCCGTCCCTTTTGCCAACCGTTCGGCTATTATTCTGTAAGAGTGTTCAAGAAGAAAAAAAAAATGAATTAAACCCCACTTTAGAATAAGTGCACTTTTTGACTTTTCTTGTATTATGTGTAGAAAAAGTAGAGAGGAAATGTTGATTGATGTGACCCAAAAAAGATAAAAAGATGAAATAAGTGCACTTATATTGGGATGCCAAACTTGGCCTTAGTGGTGGTAGTTGGTGGAGAAGAGTGTGAGTGGTGGTGGTGGTGGTGGTGGTGGTGAGTAGAGAGAAAAAAGGGTAATTACATCTCAATGTGTATCAGGAAAAAATATATATTGATGAAAAATTTATAATTTTAATTATAAATATGTATATAACTTCTCATTGATTTGTAATTATTTTTTCAAAACTACACTAATGTGATATTTTCCTAAAGATAAAGGGGTGCAAAGTGAAACATGCAGAAGAAAGTTTGGGAATAGTAATTTTAAAAAGGGATAAAAAAATACTAAAAAAAATATTAAAATAAAGGGTGCAATGAGAAAAAAAGTGTTGTGTAAATAGAATTTTCCTACTTCATAGGGTTAATTACACTCCCTTACATTTTCACTAAAATTTGACTTCAATCCCTCCGCTAAGGAAGGCAATGGGACGAGTTTGTTGTGACCCACTCCTGTCCCATATCATATCATATTAGAGGCGGGACAAATTGAGGGTGGAGGTGGAGGGAGCGAAGCAAGAGATAGGTTAATTTTATAAATTTAAAAAAAACACCAATAAAAATTATAAATAATATGATAGATTACAAATAATAATGAGAAGTTAAAAATATAAGATGAGAAATAAACAAATGAAAATAACTACTAAGTGTAATAGTAGTGTTTTAATTTTAGTATAATGAAAAAAATTACATTATAGGAGAACTTCAAAATGGCAGATAAGATAATGGCGACTGAAGAATGATAGATTAAATGCACTTGATGATAAACAAACAATAAATTGTATCTTTCAAACTGTGGTTACCTGATGCCCATACAGAAGGAATTATAAACTTCAGCAAGGATGTAATAATAATACCATGTCACCTTCGCATTCAATGGCGCTGTATGAAGATCAAGACTCGCACTACCAAAATGATGTGAATTTGATAAGACCTGAAACTACCAAGAATATCAAAAAGAAAAACATGGTATTACCATTGAATTTGGATGCCAAAAAATAAATTATAACTTCTACTCAGCATTAGACCTGCATTGCGAGCGGCCCTACCCTTATCCTTGGCAGAACCACTAGTAAATAACTAATACTGCTCTATTCAGGTGGGGATGGATTATCAGCGAGGCATGCATGCATCATTTCCTCCTTGCACTGTCCTTGATAAACCTTCTAGCCTTGGATTCTTGACTCACCTGACTTCTTCAAGCTCCCCAATATACCATCAATCAGCTTGTCCTTGTTTTCCACAAGCTGGTCTGAAACAAAAGAATAGCTCTTAAAAGGTTTTTGTTTCCGTCCACATTTTACCACAGGAGTTTCAGTTTTGAAAGCAGCCCCAGAGGAATCAGATGGTTTCAAGACATCTCGGGAACAATCGACCATCCCATCTACATTTTCTGACCCGTCCTTTCTATTGGTCTCCCCATTGCTGTACCAAGAGTCCAGAATCTGTAATAACGAGCTTTCTTCATCCTTTGTTCTAGGCTTCCCTTCTCCTTCTGATCCTCCTGTTAAAGATGCAGTCTCTTCTTCTGAATCTGAAATGGAATCATCTGACAGGGTTTCATAATCATGATGCATCCGTCTCGCAGTTTCTTCTTTTGCTCTACTGTTTGACAACAATATCTCCCTTTTATTTTGCTTGGGATCTACTTTGGCAACAGGCCCAAGTTCCCCCCATGGAGAGTCAAGATCATCATCTTTCCTTGATGCATCAGATACCTCACTGTCTGAGCTAGCTATTGCACCACTGACATTATTTTCTTGAACACTAGGATCAGCAGTTTCTAGGTAAGAACTCTTTGCAGCATTAAAACAAGGCACGATGTAAGTAGAGTCTATTTTCACCCCAGGCATTATCTGTAACAGGTTCACCAATTTTTGGTATCCAAGCTTTTGTATATCCAGAGGATAACCATATCTCTCAAGGAACAGTTTCCTAAAGGAGCCCATATTGAACCCTTCTGGGTATTCCTTCACAATGTCATCCACAAGCTTCTGACAATCAGCTAATATCTCATTTCTGGACTTGCCAGAGGGTTTCTTATTAATGACAGATGGAGAAACTCCAGAGTGAGTAAGATTTTGGTGTTTTCTCTCTCCATCATGTTCCACTGATCTTTGAGGATTAGACTCTGATGTTGAGCTTAGAAAGATAGAGCGTAACCCATTTGAATTTGGAGGATTACTCAAAGTGGAATTCCTTCCAGCAGGCCGAATGAGTTTGAAAGGATAATTTTGGGAGGGGCACTCTCCCACCCATCGCTTCTCTGAGATCAACAAGTCCACTAGGTGAAGAAGATCGTTTTGAGTAAGAGATCTGAGAACCAAAGGGCCTTGCTTTTGCAGATTCTGAACCATCTGTTCTCTGATACACAATAGCACAAAAAAACAGTTCCCACGTGATTCCAAATGCATCAATGAAATTCTAAAGAGTTACAAGCTCTAAAATTCAGCTTCAGCATGAAATTTGATCTGATCCATTCTAAGGATTTTAACAGAACAATTATGAGTTTTTTTATAAAATATTGCAGTTACTACCAAAATGCAAGAAAATTTAGAAATTATGTGATGAAAGAATGAAACAAAAAGTAAACCATTCACAGTGATAATTTACTCTGTATATATATAGAAAAAATATATACATGGCAACGGTAAGATACATCTAGACAGTTATTTTGCTCATCCATAATACAGGAGGAAAATAAACTCTAGAAATAAATCTTATTAGACATAGTACTTATGCTGGGGGAATAACCTTCACTCAGCTTTCCTCCATCCACATAATGACATGAGATTGACTTTTGAGTAAAAATCTAATTTATCAAAGCAATTGGAACTTAATCAACTGACGGAACCCTGTTATGAAGTATACAAGGTTGTGAAGAAAATCAAGCAAATGACAACTAGTTTGCAATATGCCAATGCCATTAACTAATAAGCATGGTCATGGACATGGGACATGGATAGGAATTAACTATTGCTTGCAACTGGCTAAATCTTTTTTTTTCAACCCCTCTTTCATCTGCACAAATTGCACATATTAAAAGTAGAGTTAGGTTTAGCTCCATTCATATGACTTTAATTTTGTGAACTTGGCCCTCTAGTATTCCAACAAGAAAACACCACAAAAATAAGGATGATAAAAGCTCTGGTCCCTCTTGATGCCCCTCTGATCATCAGGTCCACCTCGAATCACTCAAAATTCAATTCAACAAATTAAGATATGTGTTGACACAAATACAATTAGTGTTATATTGGTGACAACATAGCATCTATATAGATGTTTTTTCTCATGGAAACCAAACAGAGGAAAATAATTAGTATCCCTCTTTCTCAGCATTTTTCTCTCTACTATTTTCCCTTCCCTTTTCATCCCTTCAACCCCTAACCCATGTCCTCAAAGGAAGAAGAAAAAAAAAAATAAAAATAAAAAATAAGAAGAAGAAACAAGATAAACACAGCATTGGAAGAGTATTTGTTCACCAAAGAAGCATGGACGCGTGACACGATATAAACACGCCAACACGACAATTTTCAAAAAAATGCAGAATATGCCATGCGGGACATGCAAAATACATGATGTCATATATATGAATATTTCATTCAAAATTAATAAAAATATTTAACATAACTCAAATTTTAAAAGTTTAAAGGATGATAAGTAGCATAGACACGGACACACGATGAAACAAGGATACGACAATGACACACAAACAAGTTAATTTTCAAAAAATGCAAGACACGACACGTTTGGGACATGTTAAATTTTTATATTTTTACAAATGCATCGTATATATGAATAATTTAGGAATGTCCAAAGACTGTCGGTGTCGAACACAGCACGCTTACTCCATAGAATTGTATGAAGCTTCTTAGATGATATTTCAATAGGTAAGAATCAACAATAATTTTCATCATTAGATCATAAGTAGTTTTGTTCAAACTTGTAGGACACATTTGGACTTGCTCAAATCTAAAAATTTAAATAAAATCTAAAAAAATTTAAATTGTAAATTTAAAAATAATATAACATGTTTAGACTTTTGTTAGATACATTACACGAAGTGTCCGACAAGTGTTGGTGTTTAACACGGACATGCCACCTTCTTTGCTTCTTAGTTGTTAGTAAGAAACAGATTCCTATACTGCTCCGTCCATTGATGCCATAGATTTGTTCACCAAAAAGATGAATAAGAAGAAATAAAAATATTATTGGTTGAATCTACAATGTGCCTTACTTTCTTAGAACTTTTTGTGAAGAAAATACTAAAAATATATAGTTGAGCCATACTATTTTTTTGATACATTATGCAATACTAAGGCCTCGTTTGGCAAGTAGCTATTTTAGCCTAAAAGCCAAAAAGTTACTAAAAAAATCAAAAAGCCAATAACCTATATCAAAAAATCAAAGATTCCCTTTTCTCTCTACTTTTTGCACATCTTTTCGTAAAAAGCCAAAAAGTCACCCCAAACATACTAGTTTTTTTTACCTCATATTTTAGCCAAAAAGTCAAAAAGTTACTAAAATAGCCTGTTTCCAAACGAAGCCTAAATTAATAATGAAGACATTAGTAACAAAAGCATGATATATTCAGGATCAAGAAGCAAGATTAAACAAGGAAAAGCTTCCTATGGAATTTTTTCTAGCAATAAAACCAAGACACTATAAATAGATATGGAAGAGCACATCTGTACCTGCTCCTTGATTGTAAGACAAGGATCGAACCATTGGGAGGTGTATGTATAAATGCTTCCATTTCATTCCAGAAAGAATCCTTCAAGAATAGTTCATGCTTTCCAGAATCAACAGTTAGCTGGTTTAATTTTTCACTAGATTGTTCAGTTAAATTTTCAGAGTTTGGGCTCTTTCTCCAAAACTTACACCAACTTATTATCTGTGTAAAGAAACCAGGATCCCTGCTAGATTTATCACCATAAGCTTCACCACCCCCAGTAATGCCATCCATTACTACATTACTGGATGACGAAAATGACATTGAACCAGCTGGATCAGTACGCTGACATGGTGGTTTTGCACACTTCTCCTGAGTCTTAGAATTCTCAGTGTGACCACCAGAAGTAGAAGTTTTTCCTGGTATGCTAGCACTTTTCTTGTCAAAACCAACATCTTCACCAAACAACAATTTCCTCCACCACTTTCTAAAAGATGCCACTTCAGATGTGGAATTGCATTCTTCAACAGGACGCAAATGCTTCTCTGTTACCTCGGCATTGCTTACCTTCTCAGCAACTGGAGCGTTTTCTTGCAACTTAATTTGTGACTCTTGCAATTTTGTTGGAGGCTCTTTAACATTTAGTTCAGGGGTTGGTGGCGATGACGGTTTTTCTTCCATGCCTTCAGTACTAGAGCTGTCTGCACCATTTACTTTAGGAATTATTGCAGAATCTGGCTCTTTATTGTTAGTAACCAGTCCTGTAGCTATGCCTGGAGTGGATTCAACTGGATCAGGAATTTTTGGGGCAACACTGCATACCAAAAACTGACCATCACCCCCAGATTGAAGCTTTAAAATGTGTGGCATAGATAACAGAAAGCGAGAAAACTTTTTAAATCCGTACAAGTCTTTATCTATGCTCACATTACTCTTCCCCAACTCTGAACGAAGATCTGTAATGGAGATCCCTTTGGGGTAAGAATTTAATATATGACGGATATGCTTCACAACTGCTTTTGGAACTGGACGAAGCTTGTGATCTAAATTAGACTCAGACACCTCCTCAGCCCGTGAACAAGCTGTTTGCTCAGTCACTGCAAATGGATCATCGAGAGGCACCCTATAATGGCCATACCAAGAACCATATGGACCATCTGGGGGTTGGTTGAAATACTTTCCAGTGAGGTTTTCCCCTTTGACCAAAGCATTCCAATGCCACATAATACTTGCAGCACTGCAGAGAACACTAGGAACAGTTTCTGGACAAGCAAGCAAGATATTGTAATTGTTCATTCTTAATCGGTGTAAAATGCCAGCAAAATCTCTGTCACCAGAAATTAAGAAAACATGTGCTGGTGGAGGATTTTGAGAAACCCAATACATAAGATCTACAAGAAGAGATCTATCAGCACTGTTCTTCCCACCTGAATCAAAAGACAATTTGCATGGTTAAGGAGTTTGGAGTGATAACAAATAAAGAAATTTGAGATGAACAAAAATAATTGTTGTTGACAAAGTCTTCCACAGTTTTTTTAAGATAGAAATAACAATCATGATTGATTTACCAACTGGATGTAAACCTTGTCGAATTTCAGAACATAGTTCTCTTCTATTGATCTAACTGAACTTTCAAAATCTTGGGATCTTGAATCTGAGTCAATCTTACATTTACCAGCTATAAACTTAAAAAAGTATATTGTAGATGAAAATCCTACTAGTAGTAATGGTCTGGACAACCAGGTAACAACTTCTCATCCCGATCTTGAGGATATGCAAGAATATGTTACAAATAGTGTTTTAAAAAATACAAAAATAATCATGATTATATTAAGAAAGGTAATTAAAAAAATATCAAATTTTGGTTTTGAGAAAAAAATTATAAAAAAAAAAAATTTGGAGCTAGTAACTGAGAAAATGCACTATTCTACACATGAACTTGTCCACAAGGTTAATATAGCCATTAACAAAGGTAGTTTTTTTTTTTCCCCCTTTTTTGATAAATAAATATAAACATTACCAAGATAGTATACCACAACAATTCATCCTATTTGAATAGTAAACATCATATACAATGCAGGCCTAGTGTACAATAATCTAAAGTGAGACAAAATCATCATCACTACTTCTAGGACCTACAAATCAAAGGTCTAATTTCTTAGTCATAAATTCTTAACAACTGCTACCTTGATTCCTAGGAATACTTGCAGGAGAAAATTTGCATCCTCTAAATCAGTTGTCCTCTAAATTTGCATTCTCACTGCTTCTTATGGTTGAGATATGCAACTGTGTATCTCAACATCAATAGAGGCCTTGTTTGGGAAGTTGGCTATTTTAGCTGGCTATTTGGCTTTTGGCTATTTTAACCTGGTTAAAATAGTTGTTTTGGGAAGTTGATTGGCTTTTTTTTGTAATTGATTTGATAGTTGTGAGAGAAAAAATAAAATGATTATGGATTAGATATGATATTTTGTCTTATTGGTTATTTTAGCCTATTTTGTCTTTTAGTGGGCTTTTTTAGCCCAACCTCTTCCCAAACACCCCCAGAATGCCAATTATATAGTAGAGCCAGCCAACAATAATGGTCTCAGTGGACTGTCAGTGCTCTGCAGTCTGCATGATTCATAACACAGTGGATTCTAAAGCACTTTCCAGATCACTACTTTGCTGTCCCCAGCTCCCTACCCCTTCCTATGCCATTAATAATGAACAAAAACCTAAAAACTTCACCAAACAATTTAAACTAAAAAATGGCAGAAAACAAGGCAGCACATAAGTTGTTTAAATTTAAACAAAAACCTAAAAAATGCAAATGTACTGATCAAAGTGTTGTTACAGATTCCCAATATGTCAAGGAACTTAAAATACTCTCTAAGAAAAATAGCCATTGATAGGTGTCCAAAATTGAAAATGTACACATTTAGATCCCCTATACTACGTTTGCTACGTTCGTAATTGTTATTATTTGATTATTCTAATGAATTTTCATGTTGTGTGGGTTATTCGGGTCCTTGCGACTAAAGTGTAAGGCTAAGCAAAGCGAGGAGACTCAAAGTTAGATTTGAAAGTGTTGAGTTTTGCCCGGGCACAGATCATGGTGTGCCCAGACGCATGCCCATGTGTTTGTCATCTGAGTGAGCCTGGGAGCAAGTCATGGTGTGCCCAAGCGCACACCTGAAGAATAGAGCCTTGAGTGAGCCCAGGAGCACGTTGCACAAGGAAATCTGAAGAAGTGAATATTTATGCTCTTTTTGAGCTCATTCCAACCCTAATTGTTACGGGATTATAAAAGGATGACCTAACCTTCATAAATAAGGGTTCTTCACATATCAAAAGACGGCACAAGAGACAAGAAAGAAGAAACCCAAAGTTCCAAGATAGAATTCTCCACATCCATGGCATTCTTCACCTTCTCCATGGGTAACTAATCGTCTTCCTTCGGGTTAGATAAAACCCTGGCTAAGTAACCTTGTTTTGTTGTATTTTACTTTGGAATTGATTATTAATACAATGATTGTATAATTTTGAAACAATTTTCTATTCAATCGAATTTATTCTTCCAATCATGTTTGATGTATTTAATTTCTGTGATTTTAAATACATGGTTATACAATGGTAATCTTTGTTCATGTATTTAAGAATCTCTCACATATACTTACTTTTTTTTTTAATAAGTATTCATAAAATGATTGCCAGCACATCAGGTTCAACCAATATCTAAAAAAATTCAATCACAAATGACCAGCTATGACACAGGTAAGAAACAACATAAACGAACCGTGAGGAATGTGGGTTAGATTGATCCCAGTTGCCGATAACGCCTCCTGGTTCGATCTCGAAAGCTGCAAGACATCGCCAAACGCCGTGATATGAATGGGGCCCTTGATCCCATTTGCCCTAATCGCAGCAGTAACGCCCTGAGCGACCTTGAACACATTCGCTCCGGCCGGCAAATTGCAGTTCTCGAAGTCCCACCACACCGAAACCCTCACGTTCCTGCTCTCTTCCTCGTGTCGCCGTGTTGGGAAGGAAGAAGATGGAAATGCTGATGAAGAGTGAAACGAGTTTGAGGAAGTTGAGAAGCGAGAGTTTCGGAGGCCATGGTGGTGGAATTCAGCATTGTTGATTGGGTTTGTGGACAGTGAGCGTGAAGAGAAGAAGATAAAGAAGATTCTCGGAGAAAGAGGTTTCATGGTGGACGAGATGAGAATTAGGGTTAGAACTTAGGGTTTTGGACTGAAAATCGAAAGAGGGCTGTGTCATTTCATTGATGACACAGACACAGACACAGTCGCATACTTGCAGGTCGGTGAGAGGGGCGCAGGTTGGAGAGAGAGGGGGGAGGAGCTAAAACCCTCCTTAAAACCCTAGGTCTCGTGCGAGTCATGTGATTTCACCCAGCATTTGAAAATTTTCAAATGAGCAATAATTAAAAAAATATATATTATAGACACATTGTTAAGATTTACTTAAAATATAAATTGTTTATTATAATTTTAAAAATTACAAATAATTATTTGTCAAAATTGATCATTTAACAAAATTGATAGAAAAATAAAATTCATAACTATCGTTTTATACAACAATGAAATAATAATTATTATTAATTGAAATATATTAATGATATTATTAAAATACTATTAATTAATTTAATGTTGATTAATGAAATGAATTATTTGTTATGCGGTTAAAAATTTTAAGAAATAAAATTTGATTTTTAGAATCACCTAAGAAAATTAATGTTTTAAACAAATCTCAAAAATACATTTATAATTTATCTTTTTAAAAAAATAACAGAGTGAAAGAAAAAAGAAAAACAAAATTATCCGTTATTTTTATTTATATTTTTTTTATAAGGAATACAGTTCAGTGAAACAAATAAATAAATAAATTATATATGAAAAGGTATAACTCAATGTTGCCCCTACACCTACTTTATTTTTAGTGAGTTGCACCTCGTGTGTTTTTTTTTTTTTTTTTTAGGCCTATAACCTAAACTCCAATTCTATGGCCTATTTTGGGAATTCGTCTAAAAATTATTTTTTTAAATTTTTTATCATATTATCTATTTATTTTTTACACATTTTTTTAAAAAATTTCAAAAAATCAACTTTTAACCTATTTCCTGAAACAAGCCCATGTGATAGGCTAACTTGATTTTTTTTTTTTTTTTTGTATATTTTAAAGGAAAAAGCTTATTTACAGCCTAACCGTAAGTACAAAAATGGGCCGTGAGCTGGTGTGGGCCCAACCCAGTTAGGCTCGAACCGGAGCCTAGTCCGGGACCCTAGGCCTGGGTCGTCATTTTAAAGCCCGACATGGCCCGTAGGTCCATGGCCCGCTTAAGACCCATTCAAAACCTAGGCTGAGGTCCAACACGCCCATGGCCCAGTGTCATTTTTAGTGAAAAATAATAAAATTTTGATAGAAAAAAAAAAATTTAAAAAATGTTTAGGCCCGTTCAGATCAGGCCACGGCCCGCCAAAGACCCAAATACCCCCCGAGCCTGGGCCTAATTTTCTTGCATGTGGACTGGTCCAAGCTTGGGCCTGAGTGGAGTGGGCTAGGTCGGGCCTAATTAACATCCCTAACCGTGAATAAGAAATTTACAGACCTCCACTATAAAATTGACACCTCATTAAACTTTCAAGTAGAGTTTTTATTCCTTGCACTGAAAAATATATTTCATTTAACCATGGTTCATAAGTGAGTCTCAACACAAGTCTATGGATTATTACAGTAAAAGGAAACTTCTCTCCAGTATACATAATAGATTGGAACATACTGTTAGGCCTGTAGAGTCATCATGGGTTCCGTTTCAATAATTCGAATCATTCAATGTATAGAGCTTATCAAATATTTTATGTCTACAAAAAATCATGTTAACTAGATATTGGTAACCCCTAGATCAGAACACATTTTTATTAATAATTTATTTTTAAAATCATATTTATTATTGATAAAAATGTATTTCAATGAAGGGACTACCGATATCCGATCAACATGATTTTTTTTAAGTATGAGGTACTCGACAAACTCTACATATTGAACGGTTTGAATTATCGAAACAGGATCTGTCCTAAACCCCATTTACTCAACAGTTAATTCACTATGTGAATTGGAGAAAAGGTTCTCTTTTACGATAACCTATCTAGTCAATCAAAAAAATATATATATATATATATAGTGAGGAGCGTGAGAAGCAAACCGCTATGCCCAACATAGGGGTGGGCGTGGGTCGATTACGGCCACGAAACCTCCAATCTGTCATCCGTCTACTAGATTGGCAGATTAGAGAAAATCAATCTGCATCCGTCCGCCAATCCAGTTGATGTGGATTGAGCGGATTAGCGAATTGGCAGATTGATGCAAATCGGTTTGATGGTTTAAAATTTTTATTAATTTTCAACATAATTCAACTTGTGTACCTCTTAAAAAATAAAAAATATTACAGTCAATGACTAAAAAAGTATTACAATCACTGCATGCCTTATCTAAAGAAAGAAAGTTTGAAATTTTAGAATATTACAATCACTGCATGCTTCATCCACATATTACAATCACAGCATGCCTCATCTACATAAAATATTAGAATATGTGGTTCTTAAAATGTAAAAACAATTCAAACCACCAAAATCATGAACAGAGCAGTAGTAAAGATTGTATGCCTCTGTATTATTACATCTATATTGTTACATCTGTATCTGTTTTTTAAAATAAAAACCAACTAGCATATACCATCTTTTTTATTTATTATTTTTAGAGTTAGATTTAAAAATCAAAAAATATAGATAAATAATACATTTATTTTTTTCAATTCAAACAATATGTTCAAGTTGAAAACTCTTTTTCAATAGAATATTTAAACTCTTTTTCAATTAAAAACACAAACAGAATGTCTAAACAAATTGAAAATACAAAATCTTACAAATTACTAGGGATGCTCATGGTTTGGCGGTTCGGTTGCGGTCAAATGAACCTCAAATCCACCATCCGTCCAAAACTAGGCGGATTGGAAAAAATCAATCCGCAACCGTCCGCTCGTCATCACGTATCCGTCCAAAATGCGGCAAATCGGTTCGATTGGTCGGTTTAGGCGGATCGATATATCCGCTACTCACCCCTAGCCCAACATTGGAAATTGTGATTAATTGATTCTGGTGACTTATTGGTATTATTTAGTCCTTTTTTATTTGGTTCAATTTTCAAAATTTGTTTTAAGATTTAGTTTTTAAATCTTAAATATGTTTGGTTGAATTTTTAAAATAAAGTAAAAAAAAATATTTAAAATGTCACGCCCCACTTTTTATTACTCAAATAATATTACTATGTTCATTAACATAAATTCATTTCCATTAAGAACAAGCAGAACTATACATACATTACCTCCACAAATAAATGAAAGTCCTCTTAATCGTACATATATGGAATGCAACAGGAATTAAATTTAAACAAAATGTTCGTAGGCTTATATCTTTACATTAAAAGTAAGAGTTTAACCCTTTTACAATAATGGCGTTCCGCCAACAAGTATAGGCCCCGTGGCCAACAATTAAGGAAGATCACCGATCTTGAATCATCTCTTAACTTACACCTGAAAAATAATTAGTAACGTGGGATGAATATAAAATCCAGTAGAGATCTCAATATGATCCTAAACAATAACAAAATATAGATATCTATGATCATGAATGCACCATGACATACAATATAAATCATATGACAATTTAATATTCAAAATATACTTATATACGTACATTTTCTCCCAAAAACATCCATTTGAACACTACAAGGTGTAAAACCATATGTTTTCTTTCCAATTATCTAGTTTAGTTCCAAACATTTTTTCACAACACAACTTTGGTTATTTAAACCTCCATGTAATATAAAAGAATTATGTCTCCACATATGTTTTGAAATCACATTCACAGATACAAGTCATAACTCAATCTCATAACACAACCCATTACATACACTTATGCAACAACACATCAACTATCTTCCCTGGCCATAAGCCCAAAGACAAGGAACGCCTATGACAAAAATATTGAGAAACATATATTTCTAAATATAAATAACTAAACGTAAAACATACTTCCATTTCTACCGGCCTACAGCACAAATGACAAATAATACAACCCACATAACACATAATGCTTTACCGGCCTCACCTGGAGGAGAATGACCCCAAGGTCACATTTTACCAGATGCAAACCAGAAGGAAGATGAACCTATCTCAAGCGCTTTACTGGCCTCCCGAAGAGAAACATATCTTAATTTCTCATTTTACTAGGCGCAAGTTGGAAGGGAAAGGAACCTCTAGCAAGGCGTCACGCTTTATCGGCTTAACGGGAGAGAAACGACCTCCCAAATAACATCCAAGCAATAATACAATATGCTAAACTACATAAATTCCTTACAAGTGTAAAACATACACATAATCTATTCAATAACAACAATGTCACCCTTCATCGATGACCAAAACAAAATCTCTAACAGATAAATAAATGACTCTCATGAATTAGATTCGCAATTTCAAAATCTCAACATTACAAACAACTGCATTCCCATTTCATTTCATAAAAGAGTTAGACTCAACATTTTATGTTCAAAAACCAAACCGGTTATTCCAAACCATCAACATTTCCAAACTAGCTAAACTTGTTTTTGTTTAACAAAAATTTCATTTTTAGTAACCAAGTATTAATTCAATCCCCTAAGGCATTTGTTCAATCTCATAACTCATAACCCAATTATTACCCGACTTTACCCCTTTTTGTTTATTAATTCTTAAAAATAAATTAGGACTTTTTACCACAATCAATATAGACATGATTAACTACCTCCTAACATACTAAATCCACCATCAATCATACATTTCCAACTCCTAAAGCTCAAATCCCCAAATCCTCTTTCATGCTTTTGGAAAATCTCCTAACAAATATATTTTTAAATGCAATAAAAACTGCTACATATCTATCTATAAAGATGTATTAAAGAGGAGCAAAAGAATCCCTACCTCTTGAAGCGAAGAGGAGACAACTCAAAAATCACCAGCGACGAAACGACATCTGCTCAAATTAAAGGGAAGCCCTCGCCGAGTTCTATGTTTTGGTATATGGAACTAGGGGTCAAAGATTGTTTAGAAATAGATGAAATCAAGGTTTAAAAGCTTGAAAACTCAAAAATGGCGAAAAGAAGAGAAAAGGAGTGAAAAGTGAAGAGATTTGACCCCCAAAAGTGACTTTTAAAATATGACTCTAGACAGACCGCTCGAGCGGTCAAAAGTGCACTCGAGTGGTGAATCGAGACTTCTAGTATCTTAGACAATTTTGAAAAACAAAGCTGGAAGGGTCTATGGACCACTCGAGCGGTGAAAGTTGCGCTCGTGCGAAATATGCACGCATCACAAATTCGTAAACTTCAAACAGATGTAACTCTCTCATCCGGACTCCATTTAGGATCATTCTTGTGTCCAAATTAAAGCCCCAGAAGTAATCTCTCCAATGGTTTTAGTCTCACATGAAAAATCAAAGTGTGTAGAGAGAAAATGATAAAAGAGTAACAACTACTCAATAACAACTATTCGAATTTGGAGTTGTAGATCCAATATCGCCCAACCACTATGGTAATACCTCAACCAAGGCTTAAATATCGACTAAGAAGGTTCTCAATCATGACAATCAAAGAGTCAAATATAATTCCATTATACCAAGAAGTATAGAGTGCTACATAAAATATTCATTATTTTCATATAATTTTTCCTTTTTTGGGTAAGAATAATTTTTAAAAATTAAAAAAGTATTTTTGAGTATTTGTTTTCACATGTTTGGTTAAGTTTTTAGATTTTTTTAAAAAAATTAGTTTGTTGAATTTTCTTTTTCAAAAACTCATTATTTTCATATGACTTTCTCTTTTTTTTTTTAGGGGGGAAAATTAATTTTGTAAACTCATAATTTTCATATGATTTTATCTTTTTTGAAGGCATAAATAATTTCTACAAATTTAAAATTATTTTTTTAGTATATGATGAATTTTACCTATATACATATTGTTTGTTGCATTAATATATAAAAGAGATTATATAAAAAGAAAATTTACCCATAATATGCCTATTCTAGTTTGAACCCGAACTATTTGATATTTTCGATCCATGTTTCATTGCCTTGTATAGTCATTTATGTCTTATTTCCCTTATACCTCTTTAAGTTTGGCTTTAGGTTGTGTTGGTTGCATTTGGAATGAGCTGGTACCCTATTTTTCAAAAATCTTGTAGCCCAAAATTTTGCTTCTACGCTCGAGCATCACTTCTTGTGCTCGAGCGATCTTTGTGAACGCTCAGTACTTTTGCAAGTCTGCAAAACTACTAGGAGTTGGTATTCTTCACTTGAGCGAAGCTTCTTGTGCTCGAGCGGTCTTGGCTTACGCTCGAGCGTTGGTCTTCTGTCTATAAAACTAATGGGAGTTTGTATTTCACGCTCGAGCGACAACTTCTTGCACTCGAGCGGTCATATCTTTTGTGTCTTACGCTCAAGCGTCACTTCTTGCACTTGAGCAGACTGCGCATATATCAGTTCGTAAAAGACACTTTTTACATCACTTTTTCATTTCACTCTCTCTCTAAACTTTCTAAAAATCCTAGATCTACACACTCTCTCTCTCTAAAACTTATCGTCTCTCTTCTAAAACACCTAGATCCATTGATTTCTCTACCCTACTCCCTTTGAGAAAAAAAAGTAGAGCTCACTTGGAGCTTCATTTTCATCTGAACAAAGTTGGGTTTCGGCGTTGTTGAAGTTTCTTCACTCTCTCTCTTGTCTTGTAAGCTTGAGGTGTGGATTCTTCACACTCTTGTATAAGTTTTAATGCTATTTCAAAAGATTATAATGGTTTGGGGGTTTTTGGTAAAACCTAGGGCTTGAAATCAAAATGAAAAAGAGGGGTTTTCAAATGATTTCTTGGAAAAGTTTGTGGGTATGAAATTGGAGTTGATATATGTTGAAATGAGGTATTTCCTACTTTGAAATTGATTTTTAAAGAGAAATGAATTTTGCCCTAAAATGTGAATGTTTGAGATTGTAAAGAGAAAATGGAGTTGATGTTGAGAATTATGAAATTGAAGTAATGTTGATGATGATGGCGGAGTTGGATATGTATTATCACTCCTACCTTGAAATTCTGGAAAAGTGTATCTTTAATTAAATTTATTTATCTTAGAGATATCTGTTTTGGGCTATCGGTGGAGGATATTATGAGTGTTGCAGAAATTACATGAGAATTAGGTGAATTAAAACTAATTTCCCATCCATGTGCATTGAACATTGTTGCTCATTTAATACATTAAAAATGTATATGATTTTGAGAAAAAGGGGTGAACGCAGAAAGAAGTGTGTATCACCAAATCAAGTTGGCCTGTGTATCTAGGGTGAAAGTCCTGAAAAACGCGCGTATACATGGGTGCTAGTTCCCACGGATGAAATATTCATAAAATGGCAATAGTAGCGCTTGTATAGGCTACGTTTACATAGGCGTCGTTTAACGATTTTTTGCGGACGAAATATCTATGAATGGTTGTACTAGTTTAAGATTTCCCTCTGTTTTCTATTGTAAAGGGCATGGTTTTGAGAATTATAATATAAACCTGGCATAGCACGGCTTTTGAAAAAGATTATAAATATTTTGATACTAGCATTGCATATGCATAAAACCTTATAACTTTGTTAAGATTTATACATTGTGTTGTAGTGTTTCTATTAGACTTTGGCTCACTCTATGTGGGAAAACCATTTTCAGGTGCTGGTGATATACCTTCACCAAGGACTTAGCTTGGGAGGGTTGTGAAGCTGAAGACTTATTGTAGTTATTTTGTATTTAATTTTGTTCAAGCCTAGGACTTTACTTGTATTGAGTTTAAGACTCACTTTTGATGTACCCAAGCATTAACTTGGAAAGATGTAAGCCTTTAGGACATATGATTATTTGTTTAGCTTTTATTTCTTTTCACAATTTTGTAACACGTGTTGTAGATTCAGGATGTACTGTTTATAAATGTATATTGCATGTGTCACATTTTGTATATTAAACTCTGATTAATGAAAGTTTATCATTTCATTTATGTTATTGTTTATTAGTTATTATGAGATGGGTATGTTGTATTTAGTTCGGGGCGTTACAACTTGGTATCAGAAGCGTATCGGGTTTGAATACTTTGGGTGTGTGGGAAGTGGTTATTATCATAATGGGTTTGTCTCGCTTGACAAAGACATTTGTATGCACAATATGCTTTTGTGATAACATGCTTATGTGGTTATATGGGTATGAGATTTAATTCTTAAGATATTGATTGGGTCTACGAATTTATAGAAGTCTTATTAGAAGAGTACCTGATCACTATTGTTTCTAATTGAAACTCTGGTAATGCCACGAGACCGTCATTATCTAGGAAGGAAATTCGTATGTGTTTATGTCACTATGTGCTTATGTGGAATGAATTATTGTTGTCCACTGCATTAGGACTTGAGTGAGTTAACTTCGGCACATTTGTAAATGTGCTAATCTCTTTTGTTACCTTCATTAGGATGTCAGGATGTGGACGTGGACATGGACGTGGACGTGGTGGTAGGCGTGGTAGGCCTAAAAGGCATGAGGTGCCTTTATCGAATAAGATTCCGGCGCAAAGGAAAGGGTTGGTTAGGCCAATGTGGCCAAACCAATTGGTCAACAAGCCATGGGCGCTTTGGCCTGTGAGATGGCCGAAGCTTTGCGGGAATCTATGAACATTCTTAAGGCTGAGAATCAAGTCCAGGCCCAAGTAACTGAGGCAGGATCGTTGTTCTTGAAGAGGGAGTTCTTTCGGTCTAACCCGGACGAGTTTTTGGGTGATCCTAAAGAGCCTTTGAAAGCGAATGAATGGCTCGAACAAATGGTAAAGACGTTTGAGATGCTCGGCATCGAAGACGGTGGTTTGAGAGTGACCTTGTAGAAATTGCATGAGATTACGTAAACTGAAACTAATTTGTCATCCATGTGCATTGAACATTATTGCTTATGTAATGAATTAAAAATGTTTATGATTTTGAGAAAAAGGGGTGAATGTGGAAAGAAGTGTGTATCACCAAATCAAGTTGGCATGTGTGTCCAGGGTGAAAGTTTAGAAAAACGCGCGTATACATGGGTGTCGATTCCCGCGAACAAAATATCCATGAAAGGTTGTACTGGTTTGAGATCTCCCCCTTGTTTTCTGTGGTAAAGGATATGATTTTGAGAATTGTGAAATAAACTTGTCATGGCATGGTTTTGAAAAGAAATGTAAAACGTTTTAGCATGGGCATTCCATATGCATTCAACTAATGACATTGTCAAGATTTATACATTGTGTTGTAGTATTTCTATTGGGCTTTCGCTCACCCTATGTGGGAATATCCATTTCAAGTGTTGGTGGTATGCCTTCGCCAAGGACTTACCTTGGAAGGACTGTCCTTGGAAGGACTGTGGAGCTGAAGGCTTATTATTGTTATTTTGTATTTAAATTTTGTACGAGTCTAGGGCTTTATTCATATTGAGCTTAAGACTCACTTTGATGCACCCCAAGCATTGATTTGGAAAGATGTAAGCCATTAGGGCATATGGTTATCTGTTTAGCCTTTTTTCTTTTCACCATCTTGCGACACATGTTGTAGATTCATGATATACTGTTTATGAATGTATATTGCATGTGTCACCTTTTTGTATATCAAACTCTGATTAATGAAAGCTCATTATTTCATTTATGTTGCTATTTATTAGTTGTTATGAGATAGGTATATTATGTTTATTTCGGGACGATACAACTTGGTATCAGAGCGTACCAAGTTTGAATACTTTAGGTACGTGGGAAGTGGTTATTACCAGAAGGGGGTTGTCTTGCTTGACAGAGACATTTGTGTGCACAGTATGCTTATGTGATAACATGCTTATGATTATATGGGTATGAGATTTAATTTCTAAGATATTGATTGGGTCTATGGGTTTTTAGAAGTCCTATTAGAAGGGCACTTGATCACTGCTACTTCTAATTGGAACTATGGCAACGTCGCGAGACGATCATTATCTAGGAAGAAAATTCGTATGTGTTTATGTGATTATGTGCTTATAGGGAGTGGATTAAATATTGTCGATTGTATTAGGACTGGAGTAAATTGGCTTCGGCACATTTGTGACTTTGCTAATCTTTAGGTTACCTTTATTAGGATGTCTAGACAAGAAAGTGACAATTTCCCTCATTCCACACGGGAAGAATTGAGGAAACAATTTGTGGAGTTACGCCAAGGCACTACACCTTTGGTGCAATTTAAAGCATGGTTTACTAATCTATCAAGATTTGTTCTGGAGTTGGTAGGACTGAGGAACTTCGTTGTTCGGAGATTGAGAGTAGGTTGTGTGACGACATCCAATGAAGGATTGCCGGGTCTTGGCATAGAAGTTATAGTGTGCTTGTTAAAGTTGCGGCTCATGTGGAGGCAGCGGTCTTAGTCATGGGACGGAGTAGGGAGGAAGCCATTTGGCGACCTTTGTAACTCGGGGTGGTAGATCTTTTAAGAGACAGAGGGGTTCCAATCCATAGTAATCCCAGGGAGCATATTCTAAATCTACCTTTCTAGTGCTGAGTTCGGGCTCGGGAAGAGGTAATCGGAGAGGTTTCACTTGTTACAAATGTGGTCAGCTGGGCCACAAGTCTCTGGCTTGCCCATAGAGGAAGAGGGCGAGGTTGGTGGCTCAATTAGTAGTTGCACCACCGGGATCAGCTAGTCGGCCGGGACTTGAAATGATCGAGTGCTCGCTGGGGGAGCACTCATTGGGATCCTCACTAGTTCAGACTTCGAACCAGTCATGTATTCGGGGACCACTTATTTGTTGGGTGTGTAATCAGTCGGGTCATGCTAAACGTTTTGTACCCAACCGGGGACTTCTTTGGACGTTTCATAACCTAGTCGGGTTTAACCTTATTCATCCGGGCAGGGGCAACACCGTTATGGGAACCAAGCAGGCTAGATTTCGAGGGCCTCAGGAGAGCTAAATTCTCAGACCTCTAGTGGGAAATTACGCGTTTGTTTCAGGTGTGGCCAGCTAGGACACATCAGCAGTTCTTGTTCGTGACTTGTAAGCTATTAGGGTATCTCGGGTTTGAGAATAATCAACTTTAGCGGTCCAGTGAGGGATGGTAATGGTGGTAGTACCGATGGGGTAATTTCGTTTTGGCTATTTTGTTTTGTAATCGGTGGGTTATCGTTTTGTAATCATTAGGTTATATTGTGTAACCAATGTGTTTAGGGGATGTTGAGACATCATAACTGCTTGTTTATATACCTTTGCTTGTTTATTTCCATGGATTGGACGGATTGAAACATGTAATGACTCTAAAGTTTTGTTGTGGAATCAGAAAACTTTCGTATTGATGCGTATATACGATTGTGATTTGGTTTGGGAAAGTGATTGCTGGTGAGCCATATTTTGAAATTAAAAAGGGTTATTGAGTGATGCGTGTTTTGGTTGGGGTTACCATGGGGCTAGAAGAGTTATACTTGACGAGTGTGTGTAATTTCGTGAGTATTCCTTATTGGGTTTTATGTTTGTGGTAGAGGTTTCAGTCTACTGTCGTGAGAATTCCTCGAAAGGATGTGAAGTGTGCAATTGGCACTAGGTTTTGTATAATATAGCGTGTTGTTTTCAAGGGTGAATAGCGTATAGTTTCGTTGGGTATAGACTTGCACCTTAATGGTAGATAATGTTAACGGATCTTCATATTATCTGGTTGGTTGTTTTTTGTGAAGGGATGTTAGTCCTTTATCATAGTATTGGTTGTTAGCATTGGTGGGTGGTGTGTTCTGAGTAGCTGGTATTATATTTCGAGTAGTGGTATAGCGGACGTTTCCTAAGTTCTAGGATTCCTTTATTGTATTTAGGTGCGAGAGGTGTGTACCTCAATTCTGGGTAAGTTAAGAGATGTTGTCGGAAGGGTTGGTCGGGTATATAACCCATGGTTAATATGTGACCTATGTGTAGGGTCACAGTGGTTTTGTGTTTATGGGTTGAGGTGGAGGTGATTGTTTTCGGAGATGGGTCGTGTTTTGGCTCACGTAGCGTTCTAGGTTGGTTGAGAGAGTAGTTGGGAATGTAGCGTTCTACGACTCGGGTGGAGGAGGTTGAGAACTTCTTTTGTTCTTCTATAGAGTTAGGATGGTAAGACTTTGAAAGAGAAAATGTGAATGTTTGAGATTGTAAAGAGAAAATGGAGTTGATGTTGAGAATTATGAAATTGAAGTAATGTTGATGATGATGGCAGAGTTAGATATGTATTATCACTCCTATCTTGAAATTCTGGAAAAGTGTATATTTAATGAAATTTATTTATCTGTTTGGGCTATCGGTAGAGGATAACTATGAGTGTTACAGAAATTGTATGAGAATTAGGTGAATTAAAACTAATTTCTCATCCATGTACATTGAACATTGTTGCTCATTTAATATATTGAAAATGTATACGATTTTGAAAAAAGGGTGAACATGGAAAGAGGTGTGTATCACCAAATCAAGTTGACATGTGTGTCTAGGGTGAAAGTCTCGAAAAAAGCGCGTATACATGGGTGCTGCTTCCTACGGAAAAAATATCTGTAAAATGGCAATAGTAGCGCTTATATAGGCTACGTTTACATGGGTGCCGTTTGACGATTTTCCGTGACAAAATATCTGTGAAAGGCTGTACTGGTTTGAGATTTCCCTCTGTTTTCAATTGTAAAGGGCATGGTTTTGAGAATCATGATATAAACCTGGCATAACACAACTTTTGAAAAAGGTTATAAATATTTTGATACTTGCATTGCATATGTATAAAACCTTATGACTTTGTTAAGATTTATACATTATACTGTAGTGTTTCTATTGAGCTTTGGCTCACCCTATGTGGGAAAACCATTTTCAGGTGCTGGTGATATGCCTCTACCAAGGACTTAGCTTGGGAGGACTGTGGAGCTGAAGACTCATTGTTGTTATTTTGTATTTAATTTTGTTCGAGCCTAAGACTTTACTTGTATTGAGTTTAAGACTCACTTTTGATGTACCCAAGCATTGACTTGGAAAGATGTAAGCTTTTAAGGCATGTGATTATCTGTTTAGCTTTCATTTCTTTTTATAATTTTGTAACACATGCTGTAGATTCAGGATGTACTGTTTTATAAATGTATATCGCATGTGTCACCATTTTGTATATCAAACTCTGATTAATGAAAGTTTATCATTTCATTTATGTTACTGTTTATTAGTTGTTATGAGATGGGTATACTGTATTTAGTTTGGGGCATTACACATAAATCCTATATGGGGAATGCTGATCCATTTAGTCTTAAAAGTTTTCTTATGAACCAATTACTTCTTTTTATTTTAGAAAGTTGTATTTATTTAATTTGGTGCCATTTGGGTGTGAATGCCCTTTGCTGATTCATTTTTCCAATTTTCTGATTATTTTTAGGATAGGAATGAAAATGTGAGGTATGAAAAAATTCTTTTTGGGGGATTGGTTGCTGAAATATTAATTGTTGAGCGTTGAAATTTACATTTCTGTTAGTGTGATTTTTTTGGTGTTATATTGGAGTGTTACATTAGAGTACTACGTTTGGAAAAAGTATACTAAGGAGTTTTTTTGTGTTACATTAATTGGAGTGTTATGTTTAAGAAAAATACACTAAGAAATTTTTTTGGAATGTTATGTTTGAGAAAAGTACATTACGGAGTTTTTGTGTGTTATGTTGATTGGAATGTTACGTTTGGGAAAAAATACACTAAAGGGTTATGTTTGAAAAAAGTATATTAAGAAATTTTTTTGTATGTTACGTTGAAACGTTACATTTGGGAAAATATATACTGAGGAGTTTTTGTGTGTTACATTGATTGAAATGTTACATTTAGGAAAAATACACTAAAGAGTTTTTTTGGAATGTTACATTTGAGAAAATTACACTAAGAAATTTTTTTGGAATGTGACGTTTGAGAAAATTACACTAAGAAGTTTTTGAGTATTACATTGATTGGAGTGTTACATTTGAAAAAAATACACTAAGTAGTTATTTGAAATGTTACGTTGTTACGTTTGAAAAAAATACACTAAGGAATTTTTTAGTATATTGCATTAGAGTGTTACGTTTGATAAAAGTATACTAAGGAATTTTTTTTTGTTATATTGATTGAAGTGTTCTGTTTGGGAAAAGCACACTAATTAGTTTTTTCGGAATGTTACGTTGTTACGTTTGAGAAAAGTAAATTAAGGAGTTTTTTAGTGTATTACATTTTTTAGTATTACATTAGAGTGTTACGTTTGGAAAAACTACACTAAAGAATTTTTTTTTAAGTGTTACTTTTAATAATTTCACCATTATTAGAAAATTTACATTTTTTCCTCAACACATAACACATGCAGTCATGCTTGGCCTTTCATATAATTCACATTAGAATAGGACCTTTGGATCCATTAAAAAAATGGAATGATCAAATAGTTCATAAGATCACTATTTGAGATTTATTGATACTTACCCTTTTATACATACTAGCAGTAACCCGTGCTATGCACGGGCAAGTAACAAAAAAATGGTAAATAATGTTGAACATGTTAAAAATTAACAACTAGATGGGTATTTAAATAATATATTTTAGTGATCTCACTATATTTATATTGGTATGCACCACTAATTCAATTTTTTGAAACACACTCAATCGGATAAACTCAACTGAAATGAAGAGCAATAGTGGAATTCTATAAATATAAGTTTAAATTTGAAAATAAACTATAAGAATATAGAAAGTGAAAATCAAATAATTTTTTTTTTAAAAAAAAAAGTTCAACTAAAAATCAAGAGTAAGAGTGGTTCTTATAAATATAAGATAAAGATAAAAACAAATTAAGTTTAAATTCGAAAATAAACTATAAAAATATAGAAAAAGAAAATTAGATAAATCCTAGAAAAATGAGGTAGAGAGAAATTCAGTAATTGAAAAAAAAAAAAAAACCAAGTTGAAATTTAAAAATTCAAAAATAAAATAAGATAAACTTGAAAAGAAAAATAAAATCTAATATAACTCTAATAACAGAAGAACCGAAGAGGGTAATAGTTAAAAAATTGGATAAGAGTGAAATGCCTCTCATAATTTTTTAAAATTTTAAAATTTCTAAAAAAAAACTTTAAAAAAAAAATTGAGGTAGTATGTTAAAAATTGGATAAGATTTAAGTGCCATTTATAATTTTTTAAAATTTAAATTTTATGTAGTTAAAAAATAAGCGATTATATTATCTTATTACACAAATTTCAACTCTATTTTGTGTCTACTACCTATAATTTTGAACAATTTTTGTATTCTAAAACTACTTAATTAAAATAGAAAAGAATCAAAGGATTACCTTTTTGATTTTTTAATTTATTTATTTTTGTATTTATAACTTATAAATTTTAAATTTGTATTTTGAAGCTACTGAATAAAAAAAATAGCATCACTTTTCTTTTTAAAATATTAATTAATTTTATTTTTACTTTGTGTTATATGATAATATAATCATTCATTTTAAATAATATTGTCTTGCGCATAGAATGTGCATGATTAGAATATTTGTCTGATGGTGACACATGTTATACATGTGAATATAAAATTCAACAATCATAGAAAAAAATTATTACCTATGATTTTTGTTCAAATGCATAAAATATATTTATTTAAATTAAGTTTTAAATTTTTGATTATGATTATGTAATTGTTTATAATTTCAACACAACATAGTTGAATAATAATTTTATTTATAAGAAATTAACCAAACTTTTATTGAAGATTGAATCCAATTTGTTTAAAAATTCAATAATGCTTGGTAATCCGAATTTTCATGACCCAAATGGCTTAAAGTCTCAAAATGACGTTGTTTTAGGGGTAAAACGAAATCGTTTTAATACATTCGAGCTATTCGGGCCACACAAGTTCGAGCTATCAAGCATTTTTCATAAAAATTATATTACATTCAATAACGTAATTGAAATTAACTATTAGATAATAATTAAGTAAAAAACATTGATTTTTTGTTATCTATATGTAAAGACTATTATAAGTTGAAAAAAAAAAAATAGTTTATTTGCATATTTATTAAGGAATTTGAGATCCAATATTGCGATTCAAATGTTCTTTTGTGCAAAAAACTTTTTACTGTAAAAGAGAAACTCATCATTTAAAAATTTAATCCTACTTAATTAGTGTACTCACTACGTATATGCAAAGAAATAAATTTAAACCCATGAATATATCAAATTATTAAAAAATAAAAATGCAAGCAAAAATATAGTAGAGTTACATAATTAAGTTTAGTTACATTTGAATTTAAATCGAGTATCCTCCCTATGTATTACAACAAATAAATTAATATAATTGAAGAGAAAAATATACTAAAAAATAAATGGAATTGAACAAAAACTTTCTTTAAACTCGTGAATGTGTTCCAAATATCATTCTCAATTGGTAATATTTTTCTTGAAAAAAAAAATGTGTGAACTCCAACTTCATCGCAAAATATCACTCTTTTGTGTTTGGCCTTTCGTTGCCACTGTTATTTTTATTTAATTTCATATTGTCCTGGAAGTTGAGTTTTGAGATTTAAAAGTTTATTTTATTTATTTATTTATTTATTTTAAATATCCTTGCGTGAGATTTATAAATTTGATGAAGAAATTTGAATTAGACTCAAACTCTTTGATGAAGAAATTTGAATTAAAGTTAAACTAATCTTTTATCTTTAAATATTTTGAAAATCTCTTAACTTTAAATATTTTGAAAATCTCTTATATCCATGCCGTAACTAATTCAAAAGTGAAGTAAAAGATATAAAATAGCTAAGAAAAAATAGGAAAATAGAAAAACATAATGAGAGAATAATGGATGTATCACGTAAGAAATAGTTTCATGAGAGGTTAGGATTGAGAGTTTTTTAAGAGACCACTATATTTGTTTATATATATAGGGGTGTTTTGGGTATATAGTAAAAAGTCAATTTTTTGGCTTTTTAATTTTTTTAAACAAAAAAGTTAGTTTTTTTTTAACACAAAAAAGCTAAAAAGTCACAAAAAAACAAAAAATCAAAAAATCAACTTTTTACCAACTTCTCAAAATACCACATAGTATAGATATGACATAAAATTAACAATAAATAATATTAATTATTTCCAAATTAAAAAAAAAAATGCAACTGACTGAGTGATGCAATAACATATTGGTTTTTGACTAAGAAGGTGTTTATGATGATTTAAATAAATATATTTTTTGATTTTTTATGAGAAAATGTAGTAGCTACCGAGAATCACAATTGATAAGAAGTCTTTGTTTGGCATATAACTTTTTTGGGCTTTTTGGTTAAAATAATTACAAAAAGACAAAATATGCTAAAAAGTTAATAAGACAAAATATTATATCTAAACCATAATCATTTTTTTTTCTCACAAAAATCAAAAAAATCAAAAAGTTTATTTCAAATAATACTTTTTAACCCCAGGCTAAAAAGGCAAAAAAAAAAATCTACATTCCAAACGAAATAATTTAATCCGCATTAAAAAATAAAAAATAAAAAATTGAATAACTTAATCATGGTTAACTGATTGTAGGTGCATTCTGGGAGTAAAAGTCCTTAATGTATATTCATGTAGTCATTAGTATAACCTGTGTTCCATAAGCACTTGATCAAAACTTTAACGAGGCGCCAGTTTTAAAGGTTATTAGGGGAAGTGTTGAATTAGTATATTTTTTTAATTTTTTATAAAAAAAAATATAAAATTTAGGTTGGGATTGAAGTGATGTAATAGAGATATAATATAACTCAAATAAAATAATATGTACTATTTTAACACATGCAAAACAAACCCTAATAGTGAGGTCTGTAAATTCTTTATTCACGATAAGCCGTGAATAAGCTTTTCTCTATATTTACCTGTTACGCCCTGAAAAAATAACACAGTAAAGATTCACCAATTTTCCATTATTTAACATAAACGTAAATGAATCATAATATTAACATCATCTACACATCTCTAACATTTGTATTCACTGATCATTAAGAGAATTACAAATAGTATTCCACATGCAAATATACATTTAACATCCCTAATATATGAATCTATAATATGTGGTATAACAGGTCAAGTACAATCTAACGCCCTCAAGGCTACAAATTTCAAGGCTTAAGCCTAGTTACATAAAAGTGATTTCAAACCCATACACATAAAGCCCTTGGCTTGTCAAAAATAATTACAAAGAAAGATAAGAGCCTTGTGCTCTCAAAACAAATCTCCACGCCTCTAACATGGCGGGATCACTACATTATTTCTTGCACAAAATCCCATAGAGGTAATCAAAAAGCCTAGTAGGAAAAACTTAACAAAGTATATACATTTTATACAATCTCATGTGATGAATGCATATACCAAACCATGTCTCGAAAATATATATCTTTATCTTTTGAAACTTTTGTGCACAATGTAATCTAGAAAATTTAACAATTCAATAATTTCAATGTAGTTTAACGGGGCGGTAAATACGACTCAGGTAATTCTTAGATTGGTGTCTGTAAGTAGGCATAACTAGCACTACCAAATCCCACTTCACCGGTTGCTAACTGAAAGGCACGTGGTACCTTCTCCACATGTGTTTTCGGTCTTTCACCATGGACACTCAGACTAACTTAACCAATACCAACTATATCCCCTATTTGGACTTACTAACGTATTTACCCCCAAAACAAATCAATATGATCTTGTTTCACAACACAATTTCCTTTCTCAAAACAATAGTTTTCAATTACAATTCGAAATCAAAGATAACAAATGAAATGGAATGGCAATGCGATATGTAACAATGTACTTGAATAATTCCAATTTCAATTTCCACCACACAATCTTCCATTGTGATAAAAAATTTCCATACCTCTTCACAAGGTAATTTCATAATAAATCTATCGAGAGGTAAACAACAATACCATTTACATGCATTTTCCACATGTTAATCAACCATTTCAAATTCGCCACTTCAAGACAATTCAATTATAGCGTTTCTGTCTTAGACCCAACCCATTGTATGTTTTGGATCCGAGTTTCGTTGTTTTTTATAGTTATTCATGTCTTGTTTCCCTTATACCTCTTTGAGTTTGGCTATTAGGTTGTATTGGTTGCGTTTGGAACATGTTGGTAGCTTGTTTTTTTAAGTTGTTAATGCCCATAATTTGGCTTCTACACTCGGGCGTAGCTTCTTGCGCTCGAGCAGTCTTTGACAACTCCCAACACTTTGATAGGTTTGCAAAACTTCTAATAGTTTGTATTTTTCGCTCGAGCGTCATTTATTGTGCTCGAGCGGTAACGCCTTTTTCCTTGTGTCTTGACGCTCGAGCGTCACTTCCTACACTTGAGCGGTAATTATTTTTGTGTTTAGACGCTCGAGCGTCACTTTTTGCGCTCGAGCGGTTTGTGCGTATATCAAATTGCAAAACCACCTTGTTGGGTCACTTTTTCATGTCACTCTATCTCTAAACACTCCTAAAACCCTAGATCTAGACACTCTCTCTCTAAAACTTACACTCTTCTACAAAAACACTAAGATCTAGTGATTTCTTCACCCTACTCCCTTTGTTAAAAAGGTAGAACACTCCGTGAGCTCTATTTTTATTAGAACAAAAGTGGATTTCGACTTTTTTGAGGTTTCTTCACTCTCTCCTTGGTCTTCTAGCTTCGAGGTAGGGATTCTCCACACTCTAGTATGGGTTTTGTCTTTGCTATTTGCTATTTCAAAGGATTATGGTGGTTTGGGGGGTTTTTGGCAAAACCTAGGGTTTAAAATCAAAATGTAAAAGCGGGGTTTTCAAATAGTTTCTTGAAAAAGGTTGTGATTATAAATTTGGAGTTGATATATGTTGAAACAAGATATTTCTTGTATTGAAATGGATTTTCAAAAAGAAAAGGGTTTTGCCTTATAATGTAAATGTTGAGATTGTAAAGTGAATATGGGATTGATATTGGAAATTGTGAAATTAAATAGATATTGATGATGAGGGTGGAGTTAGATATGTATTATCACTCTCATTTGAGATTTTGGAAAAGTATATCTTTAATGAAATTTATTTATCTGTTTAGAGATATCTGTTTTGGGCTATCAATGGAGGATAGCTATGGGTGTTGTAGAAATTGCATGAGAATTAGGTGAATTGAAACTAATTTCTCATCCATGTGCATTGAACATTATTGCTTATTTAATACATTGAAAATGTTTATGATTTTGAGAAAAAAAGGGTGAACGTGGAAAGATGTATGTATCACCAAATCAAGTTGGCCTGTGTGTCTAAGGTGAAAGTCCCAAAAAACGCGCGTATACATGGGTGCCGATTCCTGCGGACGAAATATCCGTGAAAATTGTACTGGTTTGAGATCTCCCCCTTGTTTTCCATGGCAAAGGACATGATTTTGAGAATTGTGATATAAACTTGGCATGGCATAGTTTTGAAAAGAAATGTAAAACGTTTTGGCATGGGCATTGCATATGCATTCACTTTATGACATTGTCAAGATTTATACATTGTGTTGTAGTATTTCTATTGGGCTTTGGCTTACCCTATGTGAGAAAACCATTTTCAGATACTGGTGATATGCCTCCGCCAAGGATTTAGCTTGGGAGGACTATAGAGCTGAAGGCTCATTATTGTTATCTTGTATTTAAATTTTGTACAAGCTTAGAGCTTTATTTGTATTGAACTTAAGACTCATTTTTTATGCACCCAAGCATTGACTTGGAAAGATATAATCCATTAGGGCATATGGTTATCTGTTTAGCCTTCATTTCTTTTCACTATCTTGCGACACATGTTGTAGATTCAGGATGTACTGTTTATGAATGTATATCGCACGTGTCACCCTTTTGTATATCGAACTCTGATTAATGAAAGCTCATCATTCCATTTATGTTTCTATTTATTAGTTGTTATGTGATAGGTATATTGTGTTTATTTTGGGGCATTACAACTTGGTATCAGAGCGTACCGAGTTTGAATACTTTGGGTATGTGGGAAGTGGTTACTATCATAATGGGTTTGTCTCGCTTGACAGAGACATTTGTGTGCACAGTATGCTTATGTAATAACATGCTTATGTGGTTATATGGGTATGAGATTTAATTTAAGATATTGATTGGGTCTACGGGTTTCTAGAAGTCCTATTAGAAGGGCACTTGATCAGTGCTACTTCTAATTGGAAATCTGGCAACGTCGCGGGACGATCATTATCTAGGAAGAAAATTCGTATGTGTTTATGTGATTATGTGCTTATGTGGAGTGGATTAAATGTTGTTGATTGTACTAGGACTGAAGTAAATTGGCTTCAACACATTTGTGAATGTGCTAATCTTTGGGTTACCTTTATTAGGATGCCTAGATGAGAAAGTGACAATTTCACTCCTTTCACACGGGAAGAATTGAGGAAACAATTTGTGGAGTTACGCCAAGTTACTACACCTTTGGTGCAGTTTGAAGCATGGTTTACTAATCTGTTGAGATTTGCTCCGGAGTTGGTAGAGGCTGAGGAACTTCGTTGTTCGAAGATTGAGAGTAGATTGTGTGACGACATCCGAGGAGAGATTGTCGGGTCTTGGCATAGAAGTTATAGTGTGCTTGTTGAAGCTATAGCTCATGTGGAGGCAGTGGTCTTAGTCATGGGACGGAGTAGGAAAGAGGCCATTTCAGCGACCCTTGTAACTTGGGGTGGTGGTAGACCTTTTAAGAGGTAGAGGGGTTCCAATCCACAACAGTCCCAAAGAGCACGGTCTAGATCTACCTTTCCAGTACCGAGTTTGGGTTCGGGAAGAGGTAATCAGAGAGGTTTCACTTGTTACAAATGTGGTTAGTTGGGCCACAAGTCTCCGGCTTGCCCACAGAGGAAGAGGGGGGGTTAGTGGCTCAACTAGTAGTTGCACCACCGAGATCAGCTAGCCGGCCGGGACTTGGAGTGATCGAGTGCTCGTTGGGGGAGCAGTCATTGGGATCCTCACTAGTTCAGACTTCGAACCAGTCATGTATTCGGGGACCACTTATTTGTTGGGTGTGTAATCAGCCAGGTCATGCTAAACGTTTTGTACCCAACCGGGGACTTTTTTGGGCGTTTCGCAACCTAGTTGAGTTCAACCTTATTCGTCCGAGCAGGGGTAATACCGTTATGGGAACCAAACAGGCCAGATTTTGAGGGCCTTGGGAGAGCCAAATTCTCAGACCTCTAGTGGGGAATTACGCTTTTGTTTCAAGTGTGGTTAGCTAGGACACATCAGCAGTTCTTGTCTGTGGCTTGTGAGCTCTTAGGGTATCTCAGGTTTGAGAATAACCAACTTTAGCGGTCTAGTGAGGAATGGTAACGGTGGTAGTACCGATGGGGTAGTTTCATTTTGGCTATTTTGTTTTGTAACCGGTGGGTTATCATTTTGTAATCATTAGGTTATGTTGTGTAACCAATGTGTTTTAGGGGATGTTGAGACATCATAACTGCTTGTTTATATATGTACCTTTGCTTGTTTATTTCCATGGATTGGAAGGATTGGAGCATGTAATGACTCTAAAGTTTTGTTGTGGAATCGAAATTTTTTTCGTGTTGATGCATATATACGATTGTGATTTGGTTTGGGAAGGTGATGGCTGGTGAGTGTAGACACCTCATTTTTGACCGACCTTAAGACTCAGACGTCACCAATTGAGCGCTTGGTGATGTCGCATATTGTGCTCGTTCTGAGGTTGCGGAGTCTCGGCTGCAAGCCTTGCCTCCGAACTTCCGGACTCTTTTGTACCTTGCCTCGGTTTGTGAACCAGGTCCCGTTTTCTCCGTTTTCTTTTCCCGAAGGGAGGGAGAGGTCTCGTAGATCATCTCTTAGTGGCCGTAGGCTACGTTTCATGGTCGTAGGCCATTTTTCCCGTTTGGAGCCCGGTTTCTGGTTTTTTCGGAGCCGTCAGCCATGTGCCTCGGTTCGGGACCACTTAACCACCTCTGTTTGCTCCGATTTTTGGCATACACCTTATTTCCTCCCTTTTGAGGGACATTGTGGTCCGAGAGACCAACTTCGTGGTCAAACGCCACTTCCGGTGCCTAACAGCCTGTTTTCGGGGCCCCGAACTGTGTGTTTCGGCCCCTAAACCTCCGTTTTGCATCCGTCTTGGTTCATTTTTGGTAGAGACCTTATTTTCATTGTTAGAAAGGTTGTAGGAGAGTGGAGGCCAGCAATTTTTCTAAAAAAACCAGCTTTTTTGGTCAAAAGTGGTTCAGCATGAATCCGGGAAGGAGGAAAACATCTACGCGGCTTCACCGAAACAGGCATAACTCTTTGCACAAAAGGAATTAAGATATGAGGCCACCACCGTTGGAAAGCTTACTTCTGGGGCTTCATTTTACACACAAGAATCTCCTGAGGACAAGTCCGGGCGGGGGTGATATGATTGGTTGAAGTAGGGGATCAATCCGGTTGGACCGAATCTGCGCGGCTTCACCAAAACTGGCATAACTTTTTCCACAGGAGGAATTTTAATGCAAGGTTTATGGCATTGGAAAGCTAACTTCTGGGGCTTCATCCTAGGGGGTGGCCGGCCACCTTTGACCTTTTTGACCTGGTCGGCCGACCAGGTAAAGTGGCCGGCTGGCCACCTGAACCTTTTGAATTGGCCGGCCGACCAGGGGAGGTGGCCGGCCGACCACCTGGCCTTTTGCACCTGGTCGGCCATTTTTGTCTCCGTGAGTGTATTCCAGCTGTGCCAGCTGTTTCCACTTGACCCACTGTTCGAGGGTCTCCATTTTTGGGGGGAAATTTGAATTGGTTTTTCCCCCTTTTTCCCTTGGCCTCTCCTCTATAAAACCACCACCCCAGCTCCATTTTGAAGGGTTACAAAAATTGTTTAGAGCCTTTGCATACAATCCTCCCTCTCCCTCTCTTCCAAGCTCCAAAACCCTAAGCTTCTTGCACCATTTGCACTACAACCCATAGCACCACACCACCATCATCCATTTCAGCACTTTGGAAGCCATTTGCAAAGGTTGGAAGCTCAGATGGTTTGCTGCTCTTCAAGGGTGAGTCCCCTTCTTCCATTTTCTAGTCTTTTCTTGCTTCATCTATAAGCCATATTTTCTTACATTTTTGGGCTCCAACCCGAACTAGAAATAGTCTTATTTTGAGCTCATCTAAATGTTTGGTCAAGGGATTTTCTCTGTTTGAGGCCACCTGCTGTCCCTTTCCCTTTTATCTCTCTTTTGCCCCTTTTCTTGCATGATATATTAGCCCTATTTGTAAGCATTTCTGAGCTTCGAGCCAAACTGTAAAGTGCTTTATTTTGAGCCTCTCTTCAACTTTGTTGAAGGTCTCTTCACTGTTTGAGGCCAGCTACTGCCTCTTACTCTCTGTCTCTCTTATAGGGCCATTTTTGCATCATATTGTAGCCTTACTTGTGAGCATATTTGGGACTTTCCATAAACTGTAAAGTATCTTGTTTTGAGCCCCTCTTCAACTTTGTTGAAGGAATATTTACTGTTTGAGGTCTTTTACTACCTCTTGTCTCCTATCTCTCTTTGTAGGCCTATTTTTGCATGATATGTTAGCCCTACTTGTGATTATTTTCGTGACTTGCCATAAACTGTAAAGTGTCTTTTTTTGAATCCCTTTTCAACTTTGTTGAAGGGATATTTACTGTTTGAGGCCATCTACTGTCCCTTGTCTCTAATATCTCTTTTAGGGCTGTTTTTGCATGATACATTAGCCTTATTTGTGAGCCTTTTTGGACCTCGACCTAAAATGGAAAAAAGTCTTGTTTTGACATCATATTCATGTTTGATTAAGGTCCATTCTCTGTTTGGGGTCTTCTTCCCCTATGCATGCTTCATTCTTCCATGATTAGAGCCATACATGTGAGCATTTGCATTGGCCTTGTTTTGGCCTCTTAGCCACTGAAATCCAGTGGCTTTGATGTATTTTTGAGCCTCAAAATCAGAGGGGGGTGACCCCCCTCTCACCTTGTTTTGTTTGAGGGTCTTTTTGGCCTTCCAAAGAGGCCCTATCTTGCATGCCTTGTTGACTGATTTCAGGGCCAATTTGATGAGTTTTAGGACTATCATATTTGATTTTCAGAGTTTTTTGTGCCATGCTAAGTGTCCTTGATGCATGTGCTTAATAACCCCTTTGTATGCCCTCTAAAAGAACCCATCATTTGTGCATGTGTTGGTTGCATTTTAGAGGTTATTTGGGCATATTTTGGCATGTTTTATTCACTGATTTTTGCTGCTTTGATGAGTTCTCACTTGCTTCATATACATGCCATGTAAATCATGTTTGCTAGTCGAAATTGCATGCTATTTTAGTCCATCTTGCTAGCATCTTTTGGCCATGCTTTGAACTAGAAATGTTCATATTTTGGGACTGCCTTGGTTCTGTCTTTATGCTTCATGATCAAATGATGCATGCTTTGTATAGCTATGGGTCAATGCATGTGCCTAGTTTTGTGTTTCGGGACCATTCCATGCATCGGGTGCCATGTTTCCATGTTTCGGGTCCATTTTGCATCACATTTCAGTGCTGAAACTTGCATGTTTGCATGCCATATTTTGTGCCTTGCCATGCCTTGTTAGAGTGGCATTTGTGCCTTAGGATCGGTCCTCGGTTTGCATGCATGTGTGCACGCATCTCGAGTGTCTCATTTTCATCTTATGGCCGGTGATGTGAGTGTGGCTGAGGTCCACTCATGTTGGTGTAAGTCCATTATGCATTGTGTATGCCATTTCAATTCATAGCATTGCGTATGCTAGGTTGCATGTTAGAGCATCGTGTATGCCATGTTACATCATGCATTGTGTATGCCATTTCATAGCATTGCGTATGCTAGGTTGTATATTAGTTGCATAGTGCATGCCATCTCATTTGCATTGTGTTTGGGATAGGAGTTAGCCCGAGCACGGGAAACGAGGGACGTTTCGTACACCGAGTGACGGAACGTGTCTCAATTCCCTGTCGCCGACACTCCGGATTATCCATGATGGAGTCTAGGCCTTGTTATGTTTTCATGTGCATTCATTCCATATTGAGTCGTGCAATTCGACTCCTCGGCCATCATGCATCGATATGCGTGATTGGTGGCACGAGGATCGAGGACTATGCTCTCTGAAGAGTAGTCAAGCATACATATGTGAAAATACATTGCCATGCCCCTTTCCTGTTCTCTGTTGCAGCAAATCAGAAACCGGCAATCTTTTGGGGCTTCGCGCAACATTCCGGGCTTAATTGTAAACAGAGGCTAATTGGGGCGTCGCAATGGATTTCTGCGCCAAGCAACCCGAGCATGCATCATTCATCATTTGGAATAGAGCCGAGGCGGTCCATGGATTTGCGTGCCATTTATTGCTTTCCTAGATTAATTTGTTAATTAATTAGGATTTTGTATTTATTCGGACTGTAGTTATTTATTCGGGACTGTATATTATTTATTCGGACCCTCCGAGCGAGGGCAATGTTGTAATAAGTGTGCGTGTGTGTGATGTATGTCTTCCAACCCACGTCTTTCTCCCTTTTATTTACCAGCTTATGATGGTTAGATTAGGGCATGTTTCAATTAGCATACAGTATGATAGCATGTTTGTATTCATTTATCTGTTTTGGATGCACCGGGCTCGGCGCATCATACTAACTGCATTTGTATTTCAATTCTGAGTTGAGTACATGTTAGCTGTAGCATTCCATATGCCATGTTTAGAATAGCCGAGCCTGCTATAGTTACATTCTTGCATATGTTGCATTAGGCATTTCTGTATAGTTAGGATCATGCATGGATTTCTAACGTAGTTTTTGTTTTGGCTTGGAGTACTCGGTAAGTTTTTACGCTTTAGCATCCTTGCATGTGTGTGAGTGACTGCCTTGATAGCATGCTTACTATGAGGCTATTTGCTTATGTGATATAACTGCCTGAATGCCTGTGGGTGAAGGTTGGGTTATTTGGATTGGAACAATACATTGACTGTGAGTTTTAAGCCCACTAGATAGTGGCAAAACCATCTTTTCTAAGCCCACCTGAGGGTGGCAAAACCTGCATTTTAAGCCTACTTGCGAGTAGCAAACCATCTTTCAAAAAACAAACATGAAATGTTTTGTTCAAATTCAAGCGACCCGGTCTATACTTGTATGCTGTGCGCATCACATAGTAAATCTAGGCTAATAACCGGAATAAGAATGCATAAGGTTTTCAAAACTCGATATCATGGTTAAGAGACCGATCTTTTATCGGGCGAGCGGGGGTGCTCACGAAGTGACCTTCCCCGATCGTACCCAAGTTCCCGAGCCGAGGCAACTTTGGTGATGACGGACACGTGGCCTTAGGCAACGAGTCAGGGTTTCTTAAATTTCCCAAAAATAAAATATTTAGGTAGCGACTCTGTATCTGGCAAAGCAGTCCATGTTTGGCACTTCTTTCAAAAATCTGTTTTCTCAAAACGATTTGTCGGATTTGGACTCTTTGGTTCAGATTAAGAACCGTGACATTTGAGTCCTGAACTGTAGTGAGCCCAAAATGAACGGAACGGGACTCATTCCTCCGGGGCGTTCGGGGACGTCTACAGTGAGCCATATTTTGAAATTAAAAAGGGTTATTGAGTGATGCGTGTTTTGGTTGGGGTTACCATGGGGCGAGAAGAGTTATACTTGCCGAGTGTATAATTTCATGAGCGTTCCTTATTAGGTTTTATGTTTGTGGTAGAGGTTTCAGTCCACTGTTGTGAGAATTCCTCGAAAGGATGTGAAGTGTGCGATTGGCACTAGGTTTTGTATAATATAACGTGTTGTTTTCAAGGGTGAATAGCGTATAGTTTCGTTGGGTATAGACTTGTACCTTAATGGTAGGTAATGTTAACGGATCTTCATATTATCTGGTTGGTTGTTTCTTGTGAAGGGATGTTAGTCCTTTATCGTAGTATTGGTTGTTAGCATTGGTGGATGGTGTGTTCTAAGTAGCTGGTATTATATTTCGAGTAGTGGTATAATAGACGTTTCCTAAGTTCTAGGATTCTTTTATTGTATTTAGGTGCAAGAGGTGTGTACCTCAATTCTGGGTAAGTTAAGAGATGTTGTCGGAAGGGTTGGTCGGGTATATAACCCATGGTTAGTGTGTGATATGTGTAGGGTCACAGTGGTTTTGTGTTTATGGGTCGAGGTTTGGAATGACGGTGTGAAGGTGATTATTTTCGGAGATGGGCTGTGTTTTGGCTCACGTAGCGTTCTAGGTTGGTTGAGAGAGTAGTTGGGAATGTAGCGTTCTACGACTTGGGTGGAGGAGGTTGAGAACTTTTTTGTTCTTCTATAGAGTTAGGATGGTAAGACTTTGAAAGGATTGTAGGTGTAGGAATGGTAACGGGGCGAAGCGGGATGAGGCCGGGCACCACACTCCCCATCCTCGATCCTCGATGGTGAAAATTTTCCCGTCTCCGACCCTGATCCCTGACGGGGAACCTATCACTGTCCCCGTCCCTATCCCCAACGGGGATCGAGTTTCCCCGATCCCGAAAATTTCCCGATCCAAATTGTTCAACAACATCATCAACAACAACCCTAGTCCAAATCTGTTCAGCAACATCATCAACAACAACTGTGAACATCAACATTGTCAACAAAATCATACACACAAAGAGAGACACACACATACATGTATACATTTACACAGAGAGACACATATACATACATATATACATACACACAGAGACACACACACATACACATGTATACATACACACATAGAGAGGACGATAGAGGAGCTTGGCGGAGATCTGCGGCGATGACGGAGGAGATCAACACAGATCTGAGATCTATGTATTTGTGAGATCAACACAGATCTGAGAAAGAGAGAGTGGTGACTGCGATTGCGATGGTGGTTGCGACGAATGATCAATGACGGAAAATGACGGCGATTGAGACGAACGACAGAGGACGATGGCGACTCTGGCATCGCGGACAGTGACGGTGGCACTGAGGAAAAGGTGAGGTGCGAGAGTGAGAGAGAGTAGAGAGAAGTGAAGGAGAGGTGCGAGAGTGAGAGAGAGTAAAGGGAAGAGAGAGAGTGAGAGAGAGAGACAGGGGTCATAAATTTTTGAGGGATATATATATTAAGTTTACTTCGGGAGGTAACGGGGACGAGGTCGAGGCCAGGGCTCGAAAATATATCACTTTCCCTGGCCCGAAAGTCAACGGGGATTTATTTTTTAATACCATCCCCGGCCCGTCGGGGTATTTTTCGAGGAAAAACTGCTCTAATCGGGGTCAGGGGGTCGGGTCCCCGTCGGGCCAGGTTTAAATTGCCATCCCTCTGTAGGTGTTGTGTGTATGTGTCAGGGCTTGGTTCAATGTAATTGTTCAATAAGTATCAACAGCTGGTGGATTGACTAGGAGACTTAGTATTTTGGTTGTACTGGTGTAATGAGTGACGAATAGAATGTGGATTAAAGAGTTGACCTTATTGGTCACTGAGGGATGGAGGTGTTGTGTTTGCTTGTTGTTCGGTTCGGGTGGTTACGTGGTAACGATGGCGCTGTAACGTAGTAGGCCTTTGCGAGTTGACTTGGTACGAGAGAATAAGTACATGAATGTCGTTATTGTGAATTTAGTCGTTATTTATTATAAATATTTATGTGAACCTTATGACAAGGGATGGTGTTTTGATTATCAATGAAAAATGAGGGAAAAATTTTCTTGCTCATTATTGATCATTCTTGCTGTGACATTTTTTTTCCTACACGCTTCGCTAAGAAATATTATCGTGTGCACCCCTAAACATATGGTATGTCATTTATAACAACACCATAAAATTTTGTAGCATAAATTAAAAAAAATAATATAACTTTTCTTACTATACAAAGCATAATATTTTACTTACCACAAAACACAGTGTTACTTATTATTTTAGGGTCCACTCCCATAAATTTATTATCCATAACTTTTTACCACAATTAGACATAACCAACCACAAGCATTCGTAAATTTGACCATAAAAAATCAATAACTTTGGTGCAATACACATTATAGACTTTTCCATACATTATATACCATAATTCTAAGAACTTATTCACAACTGGCAACTAGAGCAACAGTTAGAGCACTTGCTGTGGTTACAACTTCATAGACAAGAACAAATTCATTAATCCACTTGCTTGCTAGAATAGATTCCCTCTTTATTCTCAAAGAGAATTTTATAGAATATTAATTGTGGAAGTTGATTTTTGATCTCATAACCAAACTACATCTCCTAATTGAGATCTAAGAAACTTAGTTATAGAGCACACGGAAGAACAAATTAATCCCAACACCTGCACATAAGAAGACAACAAATACCATGATGACTCATCCATTCGAAGGCACTCCAATGATCAAGTCAATCAACTTATCTCTCAAAGATAACAACTCAAGGAAACAATTTACAAGTTAAGCATACTTTAGACCTACGGAAATGTCTTACTTTTATAGTCAACAATGCCTTCGTCCTCTAAAAACATTACTTTATAGGATTCTATCCTCTAAGGATATCATCTATCTCGAACTCCTCTAATCCAGATTAGGATGAACCCTCCTAAGAGTCTCATCTCTATTCAAACATAGAACCGCAATGTGTCTAGGACTCGTACCCTCTATCTGAATATCTCACATTCCGATATGGTCGCACCATATCTCGGCGACTTGGTTCATCCATGTGGCATCTCGACTATAAACCTTAGCTACATGGACAACGCTAAAAATATGTCCCCACATTAATGTACCTTTCTTGCAGTTGCTTATCACCAATGAATTTTAACTTTATATGTGCAATTGCAGTGACAATTAATTTGACAAGCAAAACAAATCAAAGCATATGAACATGGAAGAAAGTTAGAGCACTTGCTGTGTTTACTGCTTCATAGACAAGAACATATTCATTAATCCACTTGCTTGCTAGAATAGATTCTCTATTTATTCAATGATAAAATCTTGGCCTAATAACCTTGAGGTTGTGGGTTTAAATCTCGAGACTACCACTTTGTGCACTATATCAAAGGTTAGGTATGTACTCAATCTTTCCCCTCCCAAACATACATTGATGCGTACTATTTGGGTATTGTTCTATTAATGTACCTTTCTTGCAATTGCTCATCATGGATTACTTCTAACTCTATATGTGCAATTGCAGCGACAAATAATTTGACAAACAAAACAAATCAAAGCATATGAACATGGAAGAAATGAAGCCTTATTTAGGTGCTTTAATATTTCAGTCCATATCTGCAGGCATGTTTATATTGTCAAAGGCTGCCTTGAATAAGGGTATCAACAGTTTTGTGTTCATATTCTATAGACAATTGGCTGGAACTATTGTCTTGGCGGCGATCATCATTTTCAAACGGCAAGACTTATATATATATATATCATCTTCTTTGATTTTTCTATTTCTATATCTTTTTGTCTGTCGGTGTCCTTGTCATGTGGGGTCGATTGCTTCATGAGCTCCCTGTTCTTTTTATTGTTGTTCTTCTTCTTCTTCTTTATGGACAGATGATTTTAACATTGTCTTTTTTCTCTTTGGCATTTTTAGAGAGAGTGTGACACCAACTTCATTTGTGGCCTTGTGTAAAGTTTTCATGCTTTCACTAATTGGGTATGCTTATGCTTGATTTCAATTCTTCTTATTTTTTTAAAATTTTTTTATTGCAAGCCACATCTTCTTCTATCTTATAATAATTTTGATATTGTAAATTAACAACTATATATATTGAGTAGTTGAGATTCTTCACTGTTTGTTTATACATTTCAGCATTACTTTAGGCTTCAATATTTATGGCATCGCCCTTGTTTATACGTCTTCAAGTTTGGCTGCTGCTATTAATAATTGCCTCCAGACCATGACATTCTTCCTCGCTGTTTTGCTCAGGTCAGCTTCCTCTATAAATATATAGTTATTACTATTGCTTTTCTCCCTCTTTGTTTTGCTTAATTTCTTAGTCAATTTTGCAATCAAGCATTATCCTAGAAAAGGAAAGAAAGTGAAACTCTGTTTAGACACCACCACTAATCTTAGTATACACCATTTGCCAACCATTTAATTAGTTCACACCAAACACAAATTGAAAATTTTAATTTTGTCTCAATACACACATACACATACAAATATATATATATAGAGAGAGAGGGTTTTAAGCAATGGGAAAGAAGAAGAAAATGTGGCGAATGATCGTGGGAGGAGATAAGGAGGCTGAAAAGGCAAGAGTATGGAGTGATTCTGGGGGGGGGGGGGGGGGGGGCATTGGAGCCGAAGATGCAACGGTGGGTGGTGGTGGTTGGTGGGGTGTACTAATTTAATTTTAATAAAAAGAGTAATTCCTTTGAGGGAAAAAATTATACTAATAATAAACAAATTAACAGATGGAAGGTACTGAGAAAATTAGCGGTGCAACTTGGTTATGATATTTTCTTAATGCCTTAAGAGTGATCAACTTCCCTGTTCCGGAATTTTTTTGTTATTAATTTTTAAAATTGTGATTCAAAGGGGAGTTGATTCACTCTAGTTGCGAGCCCGTTAAATTTATGTTGTATTCTGATTTCAACCATTTATCCATTTGGTATTTTATTTTCATGAAACTAGTTCATATGTATTTTGAGTTAATGGTGGGGGAATGGAATTGCAGGATGGAAAAGTTAAAATTGAGGACAATAGGTGGAGTTGCAAAGGTTGCAGGTATCATGTTGTGCATGGGAGGTGTGGCAACCCTTGCTTTCTATAAGGGCCCCTATTTGAAACCATTTCTCCATAATTATCACCCCTTTGATAGCAATAATAACAGCAGCCAACAAGGGCATGATAACTCTCCTGGTGAAAATTGGATAAAGGGTTGTTTCCTCATGTTTCTTTCCAATCTTTGTTGGGCTCTCTGGATTGTTTATCAGGTTCATTGTTTTTTCTATTATTGATATAGATGCATACATATATATCATTCATTTGTTTCACTACTTTCCTCTCAATTAAGCAAGGAATAAATGAACCTTAATTTTGCTCTGATTTTTCTTTGGTACAAAATAGTTTTACTGGCATATGTAAAAATCATGTGAAACGTTTAGGACACATTTTGATAGATGTTGATTTCAAATTAAGGAATTTGGCCTTAATCATTCAAGACAAACTCAATTTGAGAAAGAATAATTAGGTTTGGATCTTCTCCAAATCTTTCTATTATTGATATAGTTGCTACATGTCTTCTTGCTGTTAACAGGTTTGGTAGTTGTTTGGAGAAAAAGGTTTGGAGAGGATCCAACCCATGATAATTAACTTTTGAATTTTAAGATTGAATTAAATAGTTTTAACATGATGGATTTGAAATAGCTATATAAAATTAGTTATATGAAATCATACTAAAGATTCTCTTTCTAGCTATATATATCATACTTACATATATATATATTTTTTATCAGCAAAAAAGAAAACTTTACTGATGAAATCAACATATAATATATACGAGAATACATCAATAAAGCAAGGTCATAACAAAGAGAATCATAGCAAACTTCCAAATCCCAACAAGGTTGGTACCAAGAAGAAAGTCTAATCATGTGCTAACTCAAGTCAAGAGAGTTGGCGAGGAACCAACAAAGAAAAAAACAGAGAAAACACCAAAGCCCAATAGGCAACATACAACAGCAACACTACAAAACAACAGATGGTCCTAACAGCAAGCCACACTACTCTGTGCACACCCAATAGAGCAACCCATAGGATACTTCCCACTGTGTGCTGCAATCAAATTAGGGGATAAATCTGATTTGTTGCAGGTTGGTAATAATCTCCTGTACAGTGTAGAAGCATTCCTTAGATTGAGCTTTTACCCAAAAAGCAATTCTAACCTTGCTCAACTCACAAATCTCCTTCAGCTGAGGCTGTTTTCCATTAAAGACCACATCATACTTAAATATATATATACATATTTATCTCTATTTATCTTCTTCCATTATTTTTCTATCCATTTAACCTCAAATCTCTTAATTTGAAATCCTTATCAATCCAAATGGACCCTTAGATTTGTATAAGAAAAAATAATTAAGAGAATTATAATTAGGTGAGAGCAATTGAAAATAATTACACTTTTATAGAGGTGGGAGTTCAAACAAATGATATTTGTTTCCCATGCCATATGACTTACACCTCTATGAAAATTTAATTATTTAAATTAGTTCACCTTTAAATGCATGTTCCCAAATTTCAATTATTGATTGGTAATCATTAAAATTGGTTGAAAAACAAAGGTAATTTTTCTAAAAAACGAAGATTTGGTTTTTAACTCTATTTTTTTCAAATAAATAAACTCATAATTTTCATATGATTTTACTTTATTGGGGGGCAAAAATAAATTTTAAAAGTTCAAATATATCATTTTGGTGTTTGTTTTTGTCAAATTAATTTTCTATTTTTAAAAAAAATATTTCAAAAAACTTATTCTAAAAATGAAATCAAACATACTGAAATGGTATTCATTATATTACTTACCATTAGAACTGATCTTACTTACCATATAATGTGACCCTACTTGCTACTGAAACTAATATTATTTACCATGCAATATGACTATCTTCTTACCATTGGAATTGATTTTACTTATCACTAGAATTGACTCCACCTACCACATAATGTGACGATACTTACCATATATATTTTTTTCTATGTTACCCAAAACCACCATTTTTGTATCATAGTTGAAACCCTTTTTACTCATATTGAACAGATTAACTGTACTTTATAATGTTTTTTTCTACATCGTGTCCTCTGAAGTTATATTTGCATAACAAATTAACCATTTGTTAGTCCACTATTAGTTGAGCTCACAATTTGTGTTCATATCAACAATATAGTTTTATAAAATACTCATCTACACTCATGTATCAAAATCGACCAAACCTCCACTCACACTTTCTCTCTGTTTCACCCAACGACACCACAATTGTGGCACCCATTAACCACTACATCTATCACTCACCCCCTTCTCTTTGCTTCACCAAACAACACTACAATCCTAGTGCCATGACATCTATCACTCACCCATTTTTCTCTTTCCTTTAATCCTAACCAACATCTCTTTCTAACTTTTAGTTGACCAGTTCTCTGTACGATCCTAGAAATGACATTTTAGCAGGGGAGACAATGGGAAAGAGAGCTAGTGTGTTCATGGAACTCCTTAGCAACACATCTTACCCAATGTGTTCATAAGATTGAAGTTGTCTCCTCCCCTTTGATATTATGTTGTTAGTTGTGGTTGTTGGAGATTATGGTGGTGTCAGGGTTGGGATCTGTGAATGTGTGTAGAGAGAATTTTTTGGTGTTGTTAATGGTGATCATTGGCAGCATTAATGGTGGCCGACTATAGTACTTGTTGGCAAGGTAATCCTTGGAAGCAATTTTTGTCTCTTTAAAATCTAATCTAATATCTAAAAGAGGATCATGCACCCTGTTTTTTTTTTTCTTTTTTTTTTTTAATTAGCAAAAGTCAGTGGTTAGTTGTTAAATTATTTGAAACTCATACCTATACACTTTGTAAGAAAATCTTGTGTTTCTATTCCACTCCTAAGAGTGAACTCAAGACCTCCCCTTTAGAAGAGATTTGGTGGCCAAAGAGCCAGCTAACTAGGCTAGAGCCCCTTGGTAGAGAATCATGCACCCCTCCTGAAATGCTTTCAACTTGTTCGATATATGTTTCCATTACGTTCCTCTTTGCTTCTCTTTGAAATGACAAAAAGGGAGTTTAGCATTGGTAGGGGCTGTCAAATGAGGGTAGAGGTGCGAGGGGAGGGTGGAGGTGTTGACTGAGGGTCAGGAGGGGTGAGAGTGGCATAGAAGGAGAAAGGTAAGAAAGTTGACTGACAATAATGGATGGTGAGGATATCAACTGAGGGTAGGAATGAATGAGACTACACAAAAGGGATCTTGGTTGAGATTGAAGTTAGAGAAAAGCAGTAAGTGATAGGTGCAGTGGTGATGGGCACTACGATTGTGGTATTGTTTGATGAAGTAGAGAGAAAGGGAGTGAGTAGGGGTTGTCTAGAGGTTTGGTCGGTTTGGGTGTATAAATAAAAGATTATTTTATAAAATTATATCGTTGAATCGAGCACAAGTTGTTAGGTTAGCTAACAATGCACTAACAGATGGGTTAATTGAGGTTGGGGTGGTAGGGGAGGGCCAAGGTGTTGATGGAGGACTGGTTTTGCTCCCCCTATACCCTGCTCCTGATCGAGCCCAATTATATTTATTATTATTTATATGTATATAATATGTATAATTTTTTTTCAATATAATAAGAGTAAAGTACAAAAATATTACAATTAACATTTATTTTCATTCATTAATTTATTTCTCAACTTCCATCTTTTATCTCTAATTTTTATAGGTATTCCTATTCTCACGGTGGCGAAGGCCATGGTGACCCAGTACAACATCTCTCTCTCTCTTATTTATTTTTTATGTGGCTACTTTTGTAATTGTAAGGTTGTGTGGAGGAAAGGGCTAGTGAATTAGAGTGGCAGAGGGGTAGGGTGTTTTAGGGATGGGTGGCGTAGAGTTGAGTGGCAGTTAATAATGGTTAGGAAGGGTGGAGGAATGAAGTGTTGGTCGATGATAGAGGAGTGTCAATAATATTGGAATAAGGCAAAGGTAGTAAAGTAATTTTATTTTGGTAATAAATGGTAATTACTTTTTGTTAATTCTATTAATAGAAAATTTCTGATAAGGGTAATTCAAAATCCAAACTCAGAGTTCATTGGAAAATGATGTTGAGCAATTTTTGTTCCATCGGGAGCTGAATTATTTTTTTAAGAGAATAGACTAATTGATTTTTTGAACAAAAACAGGCTCCAGTTTTGAAAGACTACCCTTCGAAGCTGCTCATCTTTACAAACCTCCAGTGCCTTTTCAGTGTAATTCAGACAGGCGTTGTTGCCATTGTTGCGGAAAGAGATCTTTCTAAATGGAAACTAGGTTGGGATGCTAGACTTGTTGCAATTGTTTATAGTGTAAGCAAACAAAAGGCTCTTTTTTAATCTTCTTCCTTTAATATATTTGTTATTGTTTTGCTTTGTTGCCAACTAAATAAAGGAACATAATACCAATGTGGTAAATTTGGAGCTCTTAATGTCATAATAGCAATTAAATATTTCAATAGCCAATGAACAATTGCCAATGAGCAATCGAATGGGTAGCGTTGTTGATACCCGATAATATTTGAACATTACATACATTAGTAATTTAGTATGTAATAAGTGTTCTGTTTGTCCAAACAGAAGAGTTCATATTTAAACTAAGCACACTGTGTTCAAACGATGAGTACTTGAAGAGCTATTACAAAAACACAAATCATTTTTATTCAAACTGATTGAAGTGTTTTCGAAAGTGAACATCATCATAGAAATAAACACATACTATACAAATGTACTAAGCCCACTAACTAGTCTATGAATTCTAAAGTTAAGCTCAATAGATAATTTAGCCTATCGAATAAAACTTAACAGTAACGTCCCAATTTTCACAAGATTAATTAGGTAGAAACTAATTAACCTAAGTGTAATTGATTAAGTAGAAAACCTATTTCTTATTTCCATTAAGCTCGTGAATTTCCACTAATGACAATAAAGTAACTGAATAACAACAATGAAAGTTAATTTCAGTAATTAACTGTTTGATTTATAGACCCAAGTTTAATTACGTAACAAATAAAAAGGTCTTAGCGTCTAGTTAACATAGGTCTATAATATTCAGTCCCAAAAAGGTATTGCCTCTCTCCAAAATCAAGGCACTGACCCTCCAACTTGTACTTGAAATATAGGAGGTGAGCAAAATAATAACGTGTTTATCAATATTTCAACTCTACATGTATGTATTCTATGCTAGGTGTGTTAACAATTTACATCAATGTCAAGATTAATAAAAGACATCTGAATAAGTAGATGATCACATGCCAATAACCCGTTACAATTCCGTAATAATTCAACCCAATAACATACCACCCACACAATCTAACTCGATCCCTCTCACCCGTTAGGAACGCAACCGGAGGTTACTAGCCCCTAACACTGTATACCTTCTTGGTCTCTAACCGAAGCATGAACCTCTGCACCACCAAATCAAACTTACACAATTCTGGTCTCATATCGTCCATCGAACAACTTTTTGTTACGAAATTAAGTTAACAATACCTCATTACCTTTTTTTAGATTAGTTTTATTATTCATTGACCAGGTAAACACCGGTAACTCACTTACTTTCCATTTCATTATTATTAATATGGGCGAGCAAATCAACAGAACTATAGATTCACTAATAATTCAACTAATCTGAGAGAAAAAAAAAAGGATTTAGAAACCACCCCAAGGGGTCTTGAAACGAGTCCCCAGTACACAGCACTGCCTCTCCTAGGCCAATCAACCGGCGAGGAACCGCAGTCAATTCTCTCTCTACCAAGGCTAATTCTCTTTATTTCTCACGTTTGAACCTTTTGGCATGTTGACCAGTCAATCCCTTAAGTCATTTGTTGCGATTTTAGATCACAACCTTCATCTTGTTTTCATTTAATGTTCCATGAATCTCAAGTATAAAAGATTTATGACTCTAACCACGAATAACAATCACTAGAACATAAGTTTTAAGCAATCTAAATAACCCAATATCACATATATACTTGTAGTAAGGAGATGAACTCGATCGCAGAGATTTCTGATATCAAATAAAGGAGAAGATGATGATGGTGGTGGAGATCTAAGGTCTCAAGCCTCCAAGGTTCTCTTCATAGCCTACAATGAGCTTTACCCAAGCTCCAAATAGCGATCAAACTCTCTCCTCTCAAATCCTAGCTAAAAGAGTAAAGAGAAAAGATGAGAAGGAGGGAAGGGGAGAGAGAGAGAGAGAGAGATCACAACGTATAACTAATAAAGATGGTAGGGGAAGTGTGCCTTAATCTCTCACCATGAGAGTAATCCTAGGGTGAAGGTGAAAGTGGTGGTTGGCCAAAGGGTGGAATGACCAAAGTACCCCTAATTCAAAGTATCTAACCCAAGTCTCCATTTTCTATATAGCACTTTATTTATAGGTTTAGGAACATAAACATCTAAATTACACAACTCCTTGGGCATAGTTATAATACATGGTTAACTAAACCTTTAACATTTAATTAATATTAAATAAGTTTCAAAATAACCCAAACCTTACATTATCGAACCATGGACATAAACTCAATAAAACCAACTGAAAAGAGTAATAAAGATACAAATTTTATATGATGCTAGTGCTAATGCATAAGTTTTACATTTCACACAAAAAATTCTATATCGGCTTGTTCGAATTCAAGTCTCCAACTTCTATTTTGCTTTGGAATTGTTCAATACTCAACTAAGTCAAATATTATTAAAGAATATAACTTTTACATCTCCAAGCTTAACAACTTTTACACCTTCAATTTTTCTTCATCTTTTTCTTTCAATTTTGTTATGGCCAATGATAGGGATTCTTGACAAGCGCTCTTGGAACCAACTTACTAGCATGGTTGATTAAAAAGAAGGGGCCAGTTTTTCAAGCCATGTGGACTCCATTGAGTTTGGTCATTACAATCCTTTTCTCCACATTCCTCTTTGGCGAGGTCATTAGTTTGGGAAGGTAATTAATTTAATTTGTCTAATTAAACCTGACCCTTTAATAAGATTACAATGTTTGGTATGGTGTCAACTATTTTCCTTTTTTTCTTTTTCTTTTTTTTTTTGAATCTATAAATAATGGAAAATAGTGTCTCAGTTCATCTTCATCTAAACTTGAATATTATTTCAAATTGAGGTTAGTACCAACTACTTTACAATATATCTATGAGCTAGTAATGATATACAAACATACGAGTCTTTGAGTTGTTCCTATCATGTTATTATGGTGAGTCTAATTTCAAATACCAATACTTTATTATTGTATGTCAGATCTAGGCGAGTAGGAGTAGTTTGTGATTTGTATAACATTTTTAAGTATTTACACTCAAATTCACATAGTTTTCACACATTGGCTAAACAATTTGAACATTTTGTCTAAAAATAAATGGAAAAGCATTGTGCCATGTAAATTGATACAACAAATTGTCAACAATAATTGTAGTTTATGTTGTATTCTTCTTGGTTGGTGTTAATGCCTCGCATGATTACTACACTATACGTCCTCTTACTGGGATATTTTGATCTTTTAGTCTTTTTAACTTGTTCTAGGTTGATACTGCAACAAAATGTCCTTTCATTACCGTTTTCCAATCATCTATCTCTTTTCATTTGTTTAACCATTTTTTATCTTTTGAATTTAGTGTTCTAGGCGGGACCTTATTGGTGGGAAGCCTCTACTGTGTATTATGGGGAAAGAGCAAAGAAGAGAAGGCAAATAGCTTGAACAATCAAGAAATTTTAAAAGTTGAAGTTGAGCAAAGTCGCTAGGAACAAGTAGTGATTATAAAAACTACACCAACATTACATTTGTAACATGCATGTTAATGTGGTTGTAGGATAAAGATCTATTTAAACTAAATAGCAAACTGTGTGTATTTAATAAAACACGACTGGAAATAAAATTCTAAATCTAAATTTCAGAATGTAAATTTTAATTTCCAAAACTCAGAAAAGAAATGTTTCTAAAAACGAAGGAAGGAAAGAAATTTCTTATTCAAGTCTAAAACTAGAACCAGAACATACACTGAAATAATACAGAATTAATTTACTTACAAATTGCAATATTGAAATGCAGAAAGGAAAGACAATCAAGGTGTGTGTTGGACACACTTTCCTTAAGGTTGTTACGTCCTCGCTACAGTGCTCGAGAACAGATGATACCAACCTCCCAGGATACAACGACTGTATTCTAGAATTACAACACTACAATCTCGGTCTAGCGAATAAACTAAAGTTGTATATATATATATATATCTCTCTCTCTCTTACAAAAAATATATGAACAGTATGTAGAAAAGCAATACAGGAGAAAAATGAAGAAAAACGAATCAGAGAATTTGTTGGAGAAGGTCTGTATTTATAGGCAATAAGGTGATTGTTCGAATGGGTTTGGAAGCCTTCCGAACAGGTGCAAATCTGAAAAAAAAAACTGCCGGAGTGAAGAGAGGTGACTGGAGAATGAAGGGATGCCACTGTTCAGGTTTGAATTTGAAATTTGGCGCAAGTGTTTGAATTTTCCCCGTTAGGAATTCAAATTTTCCTGCAAGAATTGTGGAAATAAAAAATTCAAACAAATTTTGTCAAAAAATTAAAGCTAGGACCCGACCCACAACCTACTCCCGTGCCCGACACGACTCAGTCGGCCGATCGGGCGGACGACGGCGGTGCGCGCGCGCGTATGGTGGTTTTGGGCCAAGCCCACTCTGTTTATAACTCCCCTCCTTACAAAACTTGTGGTGCCCCTTGGGGCTCAACCCAAGTGTGTCCACCTAGAGCTTAGATACTCATACTAGCTCAATTAAAGTTTCAATGTGGGACAACCAATTTAAGAAAACCCACATTTGACTCTTCAACTTCCCACTTCACAAACTCAAAAACGACGTTAACTTCCCATTCACTTATAAATGGTTTTGATGAACAGTCTTTATTGTGTGACTTGCCACGCTACAAGGAACACGTCACCTTTTTGGACCCACCCCAAAAGACGTGTGGGCCCTATTCAAATTTGGGCTCAAAGGTGGCCCAAAATAAGCCTATGAAAATCATAATTTCCAACAATCCCCCACATGAATGGAGTTGACAGAAACGGATATGCAACAATATGCAAAAAAAGCGAGAGTATACATTAAAGAGATACCCTGCTTCGGGATAGGTACCTTTTGGCTTTGAACCTCTCCTAGTGAAAATCTATTAGACTTACTAACTGTCCAGTGGACGTGATGCCTTGAACTGTTCAGCCATTGGTGTAAGCCAAGACAATAGATTATACACAGAGTATTACCAAATGCAGTCTTGTTCTACGGTTGTGTTAATTTTGGCCTTGAACAATACTTGGTTCAGTGAGTGCTCTAGAGAATTCAGCTTTTTAATTCTCATAGAACCGGCTCAGTTCACACTCACATAGGTAATTCTTATTAAGAATGACCTGCCACACTCCACTTAGATAACCAAGATATAAGAATCATTAAAAGCAAAGTTTATCCTGACTATGCTGTAGGGATCACTCTTCTTATCATAGAAGATGGGTAGGAGAGAGAACCTCTCTAGTGATCGGGGAATCTCCATAATTCGGTTGTCCCATTGAACCTAGTTCTTGGGATCTCGAGTCTTCTAGGTTGGGTTGCCATTATGGCGATTCTTTGTTAATAGGCTTTAATCCCATTCCCCTCGATAAACTAAACACTTACTCTCTAGCTAGCCCTTTCGTTAACGAATTCGCTATATTATCTTTAGACCTTATATAGTCAATGGTAATTATACCATTTGAGAGCAACTGCCTAACAGTATTATGTTGGCGACGAATGTGTTGAGACTTTCCGTTATACATATAATTTTGTACATGTTCTATTGTTGTTTCACTGTCACAGTGTATGCACATAGCTGGCACGGGGCTTTGGCTACATTGGAATATTTTCTAGGAAATTTCGAAGCCATTCTCCTTCTTCTCCTATTTTATCTAAAGTTATAAATTTAGATTCCATTGTGGACCTTGCAATGCAAGTCTGGTTGGAAGACTTCCAAGAGATTGTTGCGCCTCTTAGAGTAAAGACATATCCACTAGTGGACTTTGAGTCATTGGTATCTGATATCCAATTCGCATCACTGTACCCTTTAAGTACTGCTAGATATTTTGTATAATACAAACCATAATTTTGGGTATGTCTTAGTTATCTAAGCACCCTAATTATAGCTGTCCAATGATTCTTCCTTGGGTTGCTTGTGTATCTACTTAATTTGTTGACTGCAAAGGTTATGTCAGGTCGTGTGCAATTTAGTAAGTACATCAAGCTTCCAATGATTTGGGAGTATTCTACTTGTGATATGCTTTCTCCGGTATTATTTAATAAATGAGCATTAGCATCTATAGGAGTCTTAACAGGATAGTTGTCATGTTTCCCAAATTTTTCTAGAATTTTCTCAACATAGTAAGACTGAGATAAGGCATACCCATAAGATGTTTTAGAAATTTTCATTCCAAGTATGACCTCTACTACTCCCATATCCTTCATGTTAGTCCTTTTGTTTAACAATTTCTTGGAAGTCTTTATCATTTTGATATTGCTACCAATGATGAGCAGATCATCTACATAGAGACAAATGATGACATAACCTTTGTCGGTATTCTTGACATAGACACATTTGTTACACTCGTTTATTCTAAACCCATCCGAAATCATAGCATGATCAAACTTTTCATGCCATTGTTTAGGTGCTTGCTTTAATCCATATAAGGATTTGATAAGTCTGCAAACCTTATTCTCTTGGCCAGGAACTTTGAATCCCTCGGGTTGTTCCATGTAGATTTCTTTATTTAAATCTCCATTTAGAAATACGATCTTAACATCCATCTGATGTATTTCAAGATTATATAATGTTGCTATAGAAATTAACATGCGAATAGATGTTATTCTTCTTACAGGGGAATAGATGTCAAAATAGTCAAGACCTTCATTTTGTCTATACCCTTTGATTACAAGACGAGCCTTGTATTTATCAATTGACCCATCCGCTTTCACTTTTCTTTTGAAAATCCACTTGTATCCAAGTGGTTTGCACCCTGGAGGAAGATCAGCCAATTCCCAAGTATGGTTTTGTAGAATGGACTCAATTTTGCCATTTATAGCCTCTTTCCATAATGGTGCTTTCAGGACCTGACATTGCTTCCTTAAAGCTTTGAGGCTCATTTTCTAATAGAAAAGTTAGAAAATCTGGACCAAAAGACTTAGATGTCCTTAGTCTCTTTCCACGTCTAGGCTCATCTTCTTGTTGGTCTTTGCCACTTTCCATGACATCAGTAAAAGTTCGTTTATTAGAACTTGGCTCTTCCAATTCAGATGACTCGGCTTGTTCAGCCATTGTCTCTGTATCTACATGAATTTGATTTTCTTCATCCTTTTCTAAGTAATGATATGTTCGAAAAAGGATGCATTTCTTGACTCGATAATAGTATTGGTGTGTATATCGCAAATACTTGATTTAACTACCAAAAATCAATATACACTGCTATGATTGGCATAACTAATGAATACCTAATCAACTATTCTTGGTCCAATTTTAGTCTTTTTAGGACTAGGGACCGCCACCTTTGTCAAGCACCCTCACACTTTTAAGTAATTATAAGAAGGTCGAAGGCCTTTCTATAATTCATAAGGTGTTTGGTTAGTTTTTTTGTGCGGTATCCTATTTATGATATAATTTCCTGATAAAATAGCCTCCTCCCACAAGTTATGGCGTAAACCTGAACTTCAACATGGCATTCATCATCTCTTTAAGAGTGCAATTTTTCCTTTCAGCCACTCCATTTGATTGAGGAGAATAAGGTGCAGTGGTTTGGTGAATAATACCGAGTTCTGAGCGAAACTCTTCAAATAGTGCATCATATTCACCGCCTCTATCACTTCTTACAACCTTAATCTTTTTTTCAAGTTGATTTTCAACTTCTACCTTATATTGCTTAAAAGCTTCTAAGGCCTCATCTTTATTTCACAATAAGTATACATAGAAATATCTAGTGCAATCATCAATAAAAGTTATATAGTACTTTTTACCATCTCTAGTTTGCACAAATTTTAAATCATCAATGTCAGTGTGAATTAAAGCTAGTGGTTCAGTACTTCTTTTAATTTTATTAAATGATACTCTAGTCATTTTAGCTTCAACACATACTTCACATTTATGATTAGGATCAAGATTAAATTTGGGTAAACATTCTCGATTAACAAGTCTACGCAAAGAACCATAATTTACATGTCCTAATCTACCGTGCCATAAATGAGAAGAATCAACAATATAAACAAAAAATGTGTTTTTATTATTAGAAGTAATAGTTGGTACAACAGTTAACACATTGAGCTTAAAAAGCCCATTAGTCATATACCCATGACCTACATACATTTCAGCCTTAGTAAGAATATCTTTTTCAGATTCAAATACTAGCCTAAACCTGTTCTTAATCAACAATGACCCAGAAGTTAAATTTTTGTGAATTTCCGGAACATGGAGTACACATTGTTAAGAGTGAGTGAGTTCCCTGAGGTCATTTTTAGCACTATCTTTCCTTGTCCCTCTACAATTGATGTGGAGGAGTTTTCCATGAACAGTTGTTTGCCATTCTCCACCACTTTGTAGGTTGTGAACATTTTCTTATCGACACAAATGTGGCGAGTTGCTTCAGTATCTACCCATCATTCTTTGGGGTTGCCAACTAAGTTAGCCTCAAAGACTACTGCTGAAAGGTTGATGCCTGCCAATCCCTTAGAAAGATTATATCCCTTAGTTATGTTGGCTTGTGCCAGTTTCTTGCTAGAACTTACTCCATCTTTGCGGCTTCGACAATCCTTTGCTCGATGCCCATCACCACTACACACATAGCACTTGCCTTTGAATCTTTTGTTGTTCTCATCTTTGAAGCCTTGCTTGGACCCTTTGTTATCATGCTTTTTCTTTTTGTTATTGAACTTCGAACTCTGTCCTTGTTCCACAACATTCGCCTTAGCCTGCATGACTTGGTTTCCAGACTTCTTCTCAGATTTCCGGTTGTCCTCTTCAATCCTCAGTCGCATGATAAGTTCTTCCAACTTCATTTCCTTGCATTTGCATTTAAGGTAATTTTTGAAGTCTTTCCATGTTAGTGGAAGTTTCTCAATAATAGCAGCAACTTGAAATGATTCACTCAGAATCATTCTTTCGGAAATGATGTCATGTATGATCAATTGAATTTCTTAGACTTGGCCAACCAACATTTTGGAATCTAACATTTTAAAATCTAGAAAACGTCCGACAACAAATTTCTTTGCATCGATATCTTCAGTTTTGTACTTTAATTCAAGAGATTTCCAAAGTTCTTTGGTCGTTTTCTTTACATAATATACATTGTATAAAGAATTATCAAGTCCATTTAGTATGTAATTTTGACACATAAAGTCACCTTGCTTCCAAGCATTTATTGTAGCAACAAGTTGACGACTAGCATCCTCTCCCTCTGTCTGTTTTGGAGCCTTCTCACGGATATACCAGGCTAAATGCAAAGTTGTAAGATAACATAGCATTTTTTTGCAGCCATCTCTTAAACTCTGTTCCATTGAATTTTTTCGGTTTCTCTCCATGGTTTATTGGCACCGTAGGAGTCACTGGCGGTGGTACCGAGACTGTTGGAGTCATGGTCAGAATAGTCTCAACACTATCCGTTGCCATTTTTTTTTTCTTATGAAAATCACAATTTCATAAACGAAATAAATACACACAAAGCAAAACAAAAATAATAACGATCTTAAGCTGTAGGATAAAGATCTATTTAATTCCCTCCCCCCCCCCAAAAAAAAAAAAAATCTAAAACTAAATTCCAGAATGTAAATTTTAATTCCCAAAACTCAGAAAAGAAATTTTTCTGAAAATGAAGGAAGGAAAGAAATTTCTTGTTCAAGTCTAAAACTAGAATCAAAACACACACTGAAATAATACAGAATTAATTTACTTACAAATTGCAGTATTGAAATGCAAAAAGAAAAGGCAGCCGAGGCGTGTGTTGGACACACTTTTCTTAAGATTGTTGTGTCCTCGATACGGTGCTCGAGAATAGATGACATCGACCTCCCAGGATACAACGACTATACCCTAGAATTGCAGCACTATAATTCGGGGTCTAGCGAACAGACTTAGTTGTATCTCTTTCTTTTACAGAAAATATAAGAACAACATGCAGAAGAGCAATACAAGAGAAAAATGAAGAAAAACGAATCAGAGAATTGGTTGGAGAAGGTTTGTATTTATAGGAAATTAGGTGACTGTTCGGATGGGTTTGGAAGCCCTCCGAACAGGTGTGAATCTGAAAAAAAAAACTGCTAGAGTGAAGAGAGGTGATCGGAGAAGGAAGGGATGCCACTGTTCAGGTTTGAATTTGAAATTTGGAGTAAGTCTTTGAATTTTTCTTGTTGGGAATTCAAATTTTCCCCCAAGAATTGTGGAAATAAAAAATTTGTCCAAAAATCCCGACCCGACCCAACCGACAGACAGTGGCGGCGCGCATGTGGTGGTGTTGGGCCTAGCCTACTTTGTCCATAACTCCCCTTAAAGTTTCAATGTGGGACAACCAACTTAAGGAACCCATATTTAACTCTTCAATTTTCCATTTTACGAACCCGAAATCTATGTCAACTTTCCATTCACTCATAAATGATTTTGACGAATCGTATTCATTATGTGACTTGCCACGCGGCAAGGAACACGTCACTTTTTTGGACCCACCCTAAAAGATGTGTGGGCTCCACTCAAATTTGGGTTCAAAGGTGACCCAAAATAAGCCTATGAAAACCATAATTTCCAATAGTGGTTTTAGTTCTACTTTTGCTTAAGGGTTCATTGGAATATTAATTACATAGAGACCGTGAAAAAAGAATTATTATAGATGTTTATGGCATGAGTAAATGGTATTTTTCCCTTCGAATTATTTCTCAAAAAATAATTTGACGCTTATCCTGTTAATTAGATCAATTTACACTTAAACTATTTCCATTTAGATCAATATGACCCTTGTTGTCATGTATCATCTATAATCAAACATAATCCCTTCATGTTACCCCCAAACTACCCCTTAAAAATTAATTAGACCCCTATAGAAGGTTTTTTTTTTTTGTTTTTGTTTTGGGTGGGTAAACCCTATAGAAGGATTGTTGGGGAGTAAAATGAATATTTCGTCCAATCATAGTCTGCAGGTAACATCATGGGTTAAATTGATCGAAATCAGAATAGTGTAGGTATAAAATTGATTTAATTCAAAGGAAAGGGTCAAATTATTTTTTTAGGGATAGTTTGATGGGAAAAAAATGAAATTTACTCTTGTTTAATTCCATGTTGGTCTCTCAAGTGCTTGAATTTTCTTAATTTTGCATTGGGCAATAATAAATTATAAAAAAGGCTGCGTAAATTTATGAACTTTTTTTTTTGGATAGATATGTTGTACAGTAATAAAATTTTGAAATTTGAAACAAAATCCATCAATATATATACGCCATTTCCCTCTCTCACAAAAAAGTTAAAAAAAATCAAAAAACAGCTTTTAACCATCTTCCCAAATCACCTCATAATATAATAGGTACTACTCATGCGAGCGCACGAGATCTTTTGTTTCAAATTTATGTATTCCCTTGTATCAATATATTAATAAGTGTTGGATCATGTCTTGAGATTTCGTACCTCAAAATATTAACAGATGGAATATTTTGAGACACGGAGACAAAGAGATTTAGGGACAGAGGATTCTTAACTCTCATATGAGAACAAAAGGTTTATAAAATTTTGGGGAAAAAAAAAAAAAAAAACCCTAGAGTTTTACTATTGTAACAAAATAAACCCAAAGTTTTTTTTTATTTTGTCAATTTAAATCATAATATTTTATTTGTTTTCAATCAATAATTTGCCTATTTTTGTTAAGTAAAACCAATAAAAAAATAGTATTTTAGCCATTAATCTCAATGTAGGTGTGCTTAAAATATCTAAAATATCATTTTTCGTTAAGTTTAATGACTAAAATACTATTTTTATGTCAGTTTTACTTAACAAAAATAGGCAAATAGTTTAGATTGAAAATAAATTAAAAAATTAGAATTTAAATTCCTAAAATTAAAAAAATAGGATTTATTTCATTATATGGTAAATTACAAACACACTCCCTGAGGTTTACTTAAATTAAAAATTACCCTTGTGGTTCTAGAAATTATTTTATGCCCCCTAAGGTTTCTAATTTCATAACAAATATGTCATTTTATAAATAAATCATCACGTTAATTAACAGTTTTTAATAATGTTAAAATTTTATTTCAATTAATAATTTAGATAATTTTATTATTGTATAAGTGAACAGTTAGAAATTTCACTTTGTCAATTAATTCTATTAAAAAAAAATTCTGATAGGGAGGTTTTTATAATTTTTCAAACCACAGGAGGCAATTCGTATTTTAAGCAAATCTTAGGGGGTGTATTTGTAATTTACCCTTTATTTATAATAGTCAAACTTTGTTTTGTTTTTATTTTTTTTGTAATTTTCCCTAAAATTTTCTATTGGCCAAGTATATTTTTTTATTTTATTTTATTATATGTTAGGTAGCTTTGAAGCTTCAAATATAGTAATTCAAAACAAATCATTCAGGAATTTATCACTTTGCATTGTGGTTATTCGATCTTGTTAGCTTTGAAGCTTCAAATATAGAAATTTCACTTGGTATCTACAACAATTTGTTTCTCGTTTGTTAATTGAAAAGGAGGGTTTACTATTGAGGAGACAAAGAAATGTGGGTTAATATAATTTGGTTCTTGGAATAATTACATAGTGAGCAGTATATGATCATATTCTAGTATTGTATTTTTGGTTGTCCACTACTTATTCTATTGTCCATGACAATTTTGAAGAGCATCTAAATTTTAGGGAAAAAATCCTTTTACCTTCAAGTGATATTGGTCATGTGCACAAAATATCAAATATACCAATTTCACATGCCATACTTTTACGGAAATTAATTTTCAATTATGATAAAACAGGGTAAATATATTTGGGTTGCGTAAGTCGTATGCAAAGCCAAGAAAAAGATAAATACATTTGTCAAAACTCATTTTTGTATCTCAAAAAAGTATTTGATAACCTCTTAATGTTTATATTTAGACGATTTGTCTCATTGATACTAACTAATCGAATTGGCTCATATCTATCCTTGCACAAAAATAAATTTGTTTACACACTTTTGATGTGTGAACAAAATATCATTAATGATTAGTGGAGAATGTGAGCCACCTATACCAAGAAGCTCACTTTTGTATCTCAAAAAAGTAATTGACAATCTCTCATTATTTATATTTAGACGATTTGTCTCGTTAATACTAACTTTGATTGAATTGACTCATATCTACCCTTGCATGAAAACAAATTTATTCACACACTTTTGATATGTGTGAACAAAATACCATTTATGATTAGTAGAGAATGTGGCCTATCTATACCGAAAAAGTGTATTAACTCCATGGGACCCACCACTCCTCACCAATAAAAAAAAAATGTTTTCTTCACACATTTTAAGAATATTAGTGGTTGGACACTTGCGTTGCACGTGACACACAATTTTTTTATTAATTGTTAATACTGTAATTATGCGTATTTTTTAAATTAGTATGTGATATGTATACAAAGTATAGATGTCACGACCCGCTCCCCGTACCCAAGGGTTAAGTATCGTGATGGCCAGTAACAGAAGTTACCTACGGCTAATTCTTAAACAAATAAATAAACGCGAACGGAAGTAATATTTAAATAAGGGTACCAAAATAATCATTGGAGCTTCTATTTTTATTACAAAATTATATTGACCAAAAAGGCTGATATTTACATAGAAAAATATCATGAAAGTGTTGTGTGTGTCTATTCCGCAGCCCCGCATCTAAGACTTTCCAAAAGCTATTTCTAAATTGTGTTGTTTCTTGAAAATTGGTAAAAAAACTTTAAGCACATGGCAGAGTGAGAAATATTATACCAAGAGTATAGGGGACACGAAATAACCATGGATAGTTAGTTAGGCCAAAACATTTAAGATAACTTAGTCGGAACAAATAATCTTTAAGTAGCAAAACTGAGATTATGTAAATAAATCATTTAGGTGGCAGAAACTGAAATACAGAAATTATGTAAGTAAATGAACATAACCACGGTACAGAACAGAACAAAACAGAACAGAAGTCACATGAGTAACAGTCAGAACAGAGGTACGGATTCAAGAGGTGGCTTCCACAATAGTGTAGCACTTAGCTCCGCACAGCACTTTGTTCCGCACAGAACAGAGGTACAGATTCAAGAGGTGGCTCGTACGGATTCTAGAGGTGACTCCCACAACAGTGTAGCACTTAGCTCTGCACAGCACTTTTGTCCGCATAGAACAGAGATCAATGGATCCATGACAAACAGAGGACCACAAAGTGGTCAAACAGAGGCCAATGGTTATTTAAGTCCCCCAAGGTGTGGACTCCTGTAGTGGTACTTACAAAACATAATTGTATATAAGGTCATAGTCAAATATTCTTTAAATATAAAACAAACATATCCATGGATTTCCTTTTAACAAACAGGGTTCAGAAATAAAACCACGTAACTGAAATGTTTATATATTTTATAATAGTTTATAAAATATAACTTCTATAAAATAAGTATGGTAAGTCAAAACATAAGTAAAATACATTTTGATAACTCAAGGTATAATATAACTCACCTTAACTTTAATACCTTACTTTTTCTTTCCATTATCAAAGACCCTTTCAACTTTTATTATTTTTTCCTTTATTTTCCCTCTCTTTCTTTTCTTTTCTTTCTTTCCTTCTTTCTTTTACTTCTTTCTTTTCTTTTTCTCTTCCATAGATTGAGCAACTTCTCCCTATAAATAGTGAGATAAGACCACCCATCAGTCAACACGTGGCCGAAACACGTGGCCGATTCAAATCCCTCCCCATATTGTTTCTGATTCACTCCGATTCATAGTTATCTTAAGAAATAATTAAGATAATTACACTTTTACCTAAATTTTTAATATAATTATATAAATTAATTAATTCCTAATTAAATTACACTCTATTATATACTAATAGAAAATTAATTAATTATTTTACTACTACATCCATTATTATTATTATTATTATTATTATTATTTTGACCCCTAAACTTTTAATAATTATATTGTTTTACAAAATTACACATAATAATATATAATAAATTATATATTTTTCGAACTGAAATTAAAGAATATTAGTATAAATTTTACAGAATAATTAAAAATCTGGGTTGTTACAATAGAGACTTGTGTGAGTAAATTGATCTGTATCCAAAATACAATTAAGCAAGAAATGAATACATACTCAACTAAAGAATTTAAATGATAAATGGAAAATTTTATAAACATAAATATTAATTTATAGTTAGATTGTTGAGATCATAATATTATCTTAAACAATAAACAATAAACAGGTCTTTTAAATATACAGTATTACACAATTTTTTTTTCTTCTTTTTTTCATACTTCAATTTTTCATAATCCGTACATATAATACAATTGAATGTATGAAATTAATTACGCAATTACACAATTTTGTTTAATAGTTCATTTCATAATACAAATGCATTGAACTCACTATTGCATATTATTGGTGTAAGAATACATTAATATCAATATATAATATATTTTTATATATCAAGAGTTGTTGAATTTTGTTTCCTGTGTCACGAATATTCTGCATGATGAAAAATATAATATTAGTTATTATATATTTTTATTTATGTAGAAAATGAAGAATAATTTTTTTAAGAAAATGAAATGATATTATAGCTTAATATTTCGATCGATATATGAATTTCATAATTGTTTTCATGATATTTATAGATCCATGCTTATATGTTTTACATAGTCACTTTATGAAACTGTTAAGTTACATAATTTATTATGTCAACTGTAAATAATTAGTATATGACAAAAATTGATCGAAACTTTTTATGCTATAACCTTACCTTTACTTCCGGTGCTTGTTTGGCCTATCTCAAGCTTATTACCAGGGTGGTGGTGACATAGAAAGGCCATGACCTTCCACACAGGTGAGTACGGCTCGATTCATGAGGATTCGACTAGCCATCCATTGATTTGGTGAACGCTAGTACTACCATTTAATTTGGTGAACACTGATACTGTTATACTTCGATCGTGACTCTGTCTCCTATGTTGGAGTTGGTGCATTTCCCGCTTATCCCAGTGGTGAGTCCCTTCTTTTGGATTGAGTTAAATTTAGTTGTCAACCGATTACCACAGGTCAGGTGCCTCCTATGTTGGGGTTGGTGCATTCCCTGCTTATCCTGGTGGTAGGTCTCTTCTTTGAATTAGGTTAAATCTAACCATCAATCGATTACAACGGGATCAATGATATTCTCACGGAGCGTCCTTCTTTGGCGTTCAATAATAATAACAAAAAAAAGCTTACTGCACTTGTATTTTATTTTTTTATTAGTCTTTAATAATTTTTTTTTTTATAAAAAAAAAAATTACTAACGAAATGGCCTTTGATAGGGCCGCGTGAAGAAGAAGGATTCATGTAGCCGACTCCATTTGATGGGACTTAAGGCTTGGTTTGGTTTGGTTTATCAATAAACAAAAAAATTTGGTAGAAATCCACAATCTAGATCTTTAAATTCACTCACACTGATGTGACAAGATAATGAGATTCTATATAATTGAGTGTATGATAAATTAAAAATTAATATTTATCATACCACATTATTATGAGTCAAATTTAAAAAAGTTTTTTTTAAGATCTTAAACATTTTCTTAAAAGAGAGAGAAAAAAAAGTCATGCCATTTTTTCTTTCATCAATTTTGCGCACATTTTGCACGTAGCCAAATGTTTATGGCACAAGTCCTTGTAATTATTAGCGGACTTTTTTTTTAAAACAAATTATTAGCGGACACTTCTTTGTACTTGTGGAATCAAAATGTCAAAAACGTTTTCCTTGTGCTTTTGATACTTCTAATGAGGTTTAGGAAAAGGGAAAATAACTGTACAGTGGTACAGTAAAATATAATATTTTAATTATTAAATTATATAATTTTATTACTAATTTATAATTTTTTCTATCTACCCTGTTGTTATTTTCCTAATGAAAAAGCCAAGAAAGCCTCTTTTTTTTATTATTTATTATTATTAAATTTTTTTAGGCATGATTATTCATTAGCTCCAATTCTTAGAGAAATATGCCATCTTATATAAAATTTTTTAAAAAAAATTGTTACCTTATAAATTTGAATCATAAATTAATATTTTTAAATATAATTGAAGGTAAACTTTATGAGATTATAACATTATTGATATGAAATGTATTAATGACAACTTATGTCTATCTACAGGTTTGACAAGTTTACATCTGTACTTGGACTTTTGGTCTAATGATGGAATAGTTTGGGTTTATGGTTGTTTTGTTGGGTTTTGGTGTATTTGTTAGACTGACTTTGGTATTTGACTTTAATTATTCAGTTAAATATAATCTTTCACGTATTTGTAACCAATAAAAGAATTTACATGTGAGTCAATTTTGAATTCATCAGGTTGATCTAAATAGTTCAAAACATAGTGTATTCTAAATAAATGATTCATAAAAAATGAAGTTGATCAAATATTAGTAACTATATTTATTAATTACTTTTGTTTATAAAAAAAAAAAAAAAAAAGACAACAAAATAATATTGTTTGAAATAGATTATCTAGTTTTTAATAGAGAAAATATAATTTTACTCCCTAAATTATTACTTAAAAATCAATTCAACTTTTATTCTTTTATCAATTTTATATTTCAATTTTGTCTCCATCGTCAATTGTCGTCTATTATCAAACGAAAGTTGCTAAAGTGGCACCCAAATTTTGTTTGAAATTTCATTTTATATCCCAAATTATTCCCAAAATATCAATTAGACAGTGGAATAAAATTGATTTAATCGACCCATCTGCTTTTATTTTTCTTTTGAAAATCCACTTATATCCTAGTGGTTTGCACCCTGGAGGAAGATCAACCAATTCCCAAGTATGGTTTTGTAGAATGGACTCAACTTCGCCATTTATAGCCTCTTTCCATAATGGTGCTTCAGGACCTGACATTGCTTTCTTAAAGCTTTGAGGCTCATTTTCTAACAGAAAAGTTAGAAAACCTGGACCAAAAGACTTAGGCTCCGTTTGGTGGAGTTTTCAAAATCTAGTTCCACACTCACTTTTGAGTGTGGTGTTTGTTTAGGATTTTCAAATCATAATTCTACACTTTTTCTCAAAACTCAATTCAAAACATAATCATTACTTTTCAAAACTCATAACCAAACACATAATTCAAAACTTCATTCAAATCAATATTTTAAAATATTTTAATTTTGTTAAGATTTTAAATATTTTAATATTTAAATATGTTACGATTTTTTAAAATTTTTAATTTTTTTAATTTTTTGAATATTTTTAAATATTTTAATTTTAAATATTACGATTTTAATTTTTTAAATTTTAAAATATTTTATAAAAATAAATTCAAACTCTATTTTATAAAAATATTTTTAAATATTTTAATTTTTTTGTTATGTATTTGGTTACGATTTGAGTGTAGAGTTGTGAAAGTAGTATGGAGTTTCGAATTATGTGTTTGGTTATGAGTTTTAAAAATAATTTTTTAATTGAGTTTTGTTTTATGTGTTTGGTTACAATTTGAGTGTAGAGTTGCTTTTAAATTTTAAAATATTAAAATTTTAAATTATTTTAATTTTTTGAATATTTAAATTATTTAAATTTTTACGATTTAAAATTTTTGAATATTTATTTTAATTTTTTACTTATTAAATTTTTTAGATTATTTAAATTATTTAAATATTTATGATTTAAATTTTTTGAATATTTATTTTGAAAAAAAATTATTTCCTTTGTAGTATTTTCAATTAAAAAATTGATTAATGTTATTTTTGTTAATAATAAATTTTTTTAATTGAATTTTAAAAAGAGTTTGGTTATGATGTTGATTAAAATTTTCAATAATGTGAGTAATGTGTTTTGTTATGAGTTATAACAATTTGAATTAAGTTTTGAAAACTGTTTTCAAAACTCATAACCAAACAAATTTTCTTACTTCACATGTCAAATCAAACTTTCAAAACTCAATTCTACACTCAATTCAAAACTCAATTCCACACTCAATTCAACATTTTATTCAAAAATCATAACCAAACAAATTTTCTACACTCAAATCATAATTCTAAAATCCACAAACTCAAAATACAACTCATATTCTCAAATCATAGTTACAAAGCTCTACCAAACGGAGCCTTAGATGTCCTTAGTCTCTTTTCACGTCTAGGCTCATTTTTTGGTTGGTCTTTGCCATTTTCCATGGCATCAGTAAAAGTTCGTTTATTAGAACTTGGCTCTTCCAATTCAGATGACTCGGCTTGTTCAGCCATTGTCTCTGTATCTACATGAATTTGATTTTCTTCATCCTTTTCTAAGTAAAGATATGTTCTGAAAATCCTAAGTGATTCGTGATTAGATCAAGATTTAATTCCTTCAATTCCCAATTATTCAAAAACCACAATCTAAATCAACAAGCACTTACGAAAGTGGTTTAGATTGTTATTTTCGAAAAATAATAAATTAACATAAACGATTTTTACGTGGAAAAACCACAATTGAAGCACCTCCAATTGTGATAAAAAAATCACGGGCGAAACGCCATTTAATCAATCTATTACTGAAGAAAGAAAGATTACAAAGACAATCAACAAATTACCAAACGCATCAAATTTGTCTTCAAACCTTCTGTAACTCTTTCGCTACAACCTTCGTCTCGGAATTGATCAGTATGAAGTTGAATCCACAACTTCTAATGTCGAATCAACGACCACGTACAGTATCAAACTCCTTTGATGCTTCACACTTGAATCCCTGGATTCCACCGAAGAAGAACACTCTTAAATATGAAGTAACAAACTCCTTGATGTATGTATCTTAGATTATAGGTTTCAAACCCTCTCTAATATATCAAGGAAAACTAGCAAACACCTTCAGAAGAAAACCTCAAACGAAACCCTAAGACTCTTAAAGAAGATCTAGGAAAAGTAACCCTAGAATTGGACCAACATGCGAATATATAGAAACAGAGATCGCGCCGTTCGCTCCAGCGTGGGAATGGACGCTCGAGCGGGGACTCTATATCGCGTGTTCCAAACCAAGATTCACGCTCGAGTGGAAGATCCCACGCTCAAGCGTACAAACATATCACTCAATATTTTTTACAGACATGCGAAATACTGTGAGTGTGTAAACTCTGCTCGAGCGGCCCTTTCCCCGCTCAAGCGGGAAAAACAAAACTGGAAAATTACAATCTGATTACAACCTTAGTTTTTTTCCATGGATTTTGACCACAAGGGTCCTAACACTTTCCCCCTTTGTCAAATCCCGGACAAAACCATTCTAAAACAATTTTCCTAACAAAAACACCATAAAAAAAACAAACAAAACTAACACAAAAGACCATCCAATTCTATTATCAATGTCTTTGAACAATCCTCCTGGAAAAAAAAACAACCACACAAACCAACCAAAAACTGTGGAACTATATTAAATAACCAAATATAAAAGAACTGAGAAACCTACTATCCATCCATCAAAAAAAACAAAAAAGACAATATACCCATCTAGCCAACTGTATCAAATATCAAGTATATAAAACTGTATCAAATATCAAGTATATAAACAAGTATATATAAAAAAAAAAACCACTCCCCTTTTTTGTCCGGGAGGGATCAAGATAAAAAACAAAGAGAACTAGTAGCTAAAAGCAGGGCTGAATAACAAGGATCATGGAGCGGGTGGCTGTGACTGTGATTGTGACTGCATGTGGAGAAGTGACAAGATCTGAGATAACTGAGTAGAAGACTGGGCAATGAAGTCCTCAATACGCCTGGATGAGGCCTCCAATGCAGTGAACCGAGCATCCGCAGTAGTCTCGAGATCCGTGAGTTTGGCCTCAAAAATGTTCATCCACCCCTCGAGTCGATCAAAATGCGAAACAACAGACTGTGCGAAGTGCTGAAGCTGGCCCCGAACAGTATGAACTGGAGGTGGCTGCTCCCCCTCACCAACAGCATCACCTGCAGCAGCTGCGTCGAACTCAGCCTTATCTGCTATAGCAGCAGCATCACCTGTACCTGAACGACCCACCCCAGTAGAAACCCCCCGAACATGAGACTGACTCTGGGAGACAGTCTTTTTGGTAAAAGGCAGGGAAGGTGATGCAAACTCATCCTCATCACATGTGGGAACCTCAAACTTGGCGAGAAGCCGGTTAATGAGGCACCCATAAGGGAGACCAAGGTTGTTACGCTCATACGCAACAACCATCTTTTGTATTATCAAAGTGGCAAGATCAATGGAGCGATGTTGTGCAAGACACTGAAGAATAAACCCTTGGTCCTGGTTGATTTCTGAGCTATGGGTGGTGATGATAATATTGGCACACACAATGAGGTTGAGCAAGCGAAATTGGGATAGAAGCTCATTTTGTTTGATTAAGGAGTCGGAGGGCTAGGACGAGAGGTACCACAGAGAGTAGTAGCCACCTCATTGAAATCGCAAGTCGTACGCACAGGAAAAGGATAGAAGATAGGAAAGACTTTACTAATCCCCAACAGCTCTCTAATGAGATCAGTGGTGACTGTGACTAACTTAGAGTGGACCCAAGTCTTGAATGACGGACCAATGTCATCAAGACTATCCATGTTACAGTAAAATTCACGAATCCAGTTGAGGTTTTGAGGACCTAAGAAAGAGATGACAGAATCCCCATCCAAGGGATCAAAAAGAGGACGAATATGGATAGACTCAAAGGTGTTAGGCTAAACATTGCGTTTGAGATGAGCAGTATGAGATGGATAAGACTCTCGAAACAACTTGGCTTTCTCAGCCGAGGGAAATCGGTCGGAGTTAAATGTAGGTCAAGGGCAGTAGACTTCCTTCTCTTAAAAGTAGACATGACTAAACCAAGGACAATCCAAAAGCATAAACACACAACCCCCAACCCAAGACAAAAATGAAACAAAAAAAAAAAAACAAAACATTAGTAGCACAGTTAAATCTATCAACATGAGTCAGGCAAGTAAAGCTATAAGGCAATATGAGCAAAGCATAGAAAGCCCAAGAGAGCAAAATGCAGCAAGGATGAATCATGGTGAGCAAGGCAGCCAGACCCAAAAAGAACAAATAGACTTAATGGAAAACATTGATACAAAACGACAGTAACAAACCTTAACCTATCATAATATGCCAAAGACTCAATAAAATAGGACAAAATGCATACGACTAATAAAATCCAACAACTATGAAATCAATCATGAAAACAAAGATGAAACAAAAGATGGACATACCTTAGGTGTACGAGAAGAACAAAAATCAACAATGAAAGGGCCAAGGAAGACAATGCACAGAAACGTCAAGGAGCCCTAGGAGAGAGAATGAAATTTGGGGAAGAATGAACTGAAGGGTCGAGGGAGGAAGTATTTAAACCAAACCAGTCTGCTCGATCGTGAGATTTAACGCTCGAGCGGGAGCCAAAACACACATGGATACCCTTGTAGATCTACAAAACCCTAGACAAAATGCTGGAAGACTGAAATTCACGCTCGAGCGTGATATCTGCCGTTCGAGCGGAGACAAAACACTAAGCTCTAAACCCTCCCCCCCTTTTCCCTCAATGGAAATAAAAACAAAAGCAGCTCAATCATAGAAGGGTGAACTGTAAAATAAGGGAGAGTATAAATGGAAGACTGTAACACTGGGATGAAATGATCCACAACCATGAAGCCTGTAAACTTGTTTATTTTTTTAAAAAAAAAACTATGAACCAGAAAATCATGAGTAAGTCAGATAATATTCAATCAATGATCATAAGCAACATGAGAATACATAACTTAACGAAAACATGAGAGCTCACATATAAAATGTGTGTGTGTGTGATTCTTAAGAGGCCATAGAGCTAGAGTTAATCCTCGTAGTAATCGGATGGCTGGACCTCCGGCAAGAGTAACTGACCATCACAGAGAAAAGTCAAACCACTAGGGATCACGAGGTATTTGTTGAGTAAACGCGGAGGCTCCCTCTCAGTCAATGATTCCTCTTTTTTTTTTTCTTTTTTTTTTTTCTTGTGGGCACTCACTGGTGGCTTGCACGCTCAAGAGTATGGAGACCAAACCAGAGAAGGATGAAATAAAAAAGGATGGCTTGGTTGGTGCCTCTAAGGTAGCCTTTTCCTAATGCCTGGACTTCAATGAACTGAAAGAGAAACCGTGGAAGTGAAAAATGATGGTAGATGGCTAAGAAACTCAACATCACCCATGATATACTAGTATAGGTCAATTCCTCTGAAAAAAGTACAAGAAACACTATTAGTGGTCCATAGAGAACTTTGATCGCTTGTGCGGAAACCCCTGCAACCGTTTATCTCAATGATGTATACAAAATGAGATCATGAAGTAAATGAGTATGGGCATTCAGAATGAGCTATGAACAAAAAAGAATGAGATCTTGTAAGCAGCATGAGCTGTGTTCATATAAATTTTTTGATGCAAAAATAACAGGAATCAATGACTATGAGATTATAATATCCAAGCACACAAAAAGCAATCACTCACTCCCCTTCAAGTAACAGGTAACACCCTAGTGACTGAGCACGACACCCAAGGTCTTTCTAAGGAACTCAAACCGAAGAAGATCAAGGGGTTTTGTAAAAATATCAGCTTTTTGATGCACAGTGGGTACATGTTCAAGAACAACAAGGCCTTCTTCTACTAACTCTCGAATAAAATGATGACGAATGTCAATGTGTTTGGTGCGAGAGTGTTGGACAGGATTTTTTGAAATGTTTATGGCACTTGTGTTATCACAGAAAAGAGTGAGAGTGTTCTGATATATCCCATAATCATGAAGCATTTGCTTCATCCACAGTATTTGTGTACAACAACTTCCTGCAGCAATATATTCAGCCTCAGCAGTTGAAAGAGAGATGGCATTTTGCTTTTTACTAGGCCAGGAAACCAAATTATTCCCAAGATAAAAACACCCCCTCGGATGTACTCTTTCTATCATCAGCACACCATGCCCAGTCGGCATCAGAAAAACCAGTAATTTTAGCTGTAGCATCAATAGAAAACCAAACCTCATATCCCAATGTCCCATTAACATATTTAATGATGCGTTTCACAGCAAGAAGATGAGATTCTTTAGGACTGGCTTGGTAACGGGCACAAACACCTATACTGAAAGCAATATTAGGACGACTGGCTGTCAGGTAAAGAAGACTCCCTATCATACTCCTATAAAAGGTATGATCAACATTAATACCAGAGGAATCTTTGGAGAGGTGAAGACTGGTGCTCATGGGAGTGCGTGCATGTTTGGCAGACTTAAGACCAAACTTTGACACAAGATTTTTGGCATACTTAGTCTGATAAACAAACATACCCGACGGAGACTGTTTAATTTGTAGACCCAAAAAATAAGACAACTCTCCCATTATGCTCATCTCAAACTCATGTGTCATGCAATCCGAAAAATATTTCACAAGATGATTAGCAGTGGATCCAAACACAATGTCATCAACATAAATTTGAGCAACAAGAATATGAGATTTAGTATGCTTCACAAATAAAGTCTTATCCACACTACCCCTTTAAAAGTCATTATCAAGAAGAAAGATAGTAAGTCTATCATACCAAGCCCGAGGGGCTTGTTTCAATCCATACAAAGCCTTGTCTAACTTGTAGACATGATTTGGACATTTAGGGTCTTCAAACCCTTTTGGTTGCTCAACATACGCCTCTTCTTTCAAGTACCCATTCAGAAAGGCACTTTTCCCATCCATTTGATACAATTTGAAACCAAGAAAACATGCAACACCAAGTAAAATACGAATAAATTCGAGACGTGCAACTGGGGCAAACGTCTCATCATAGTCAACACCCTCTACTTGTGTGTAGCCTTGAGCAATCAACCTGGCTTTATTTCTAACCACAGTACCATTCTCATCAGATTTATTTTTAAAGATCCACTTAGTACCTATCACATTCATGTCTGTAGGTCTGGGAACTAGAGTCCAAACATTATTACGTTCAAATTGACCTAATTCTTCATGCATAGCATTGACCCAACTATCATCTAGTAAGGCTTCTTTAATATTCTTAGGTTCAATTAATGAAACATAACACATATGAGATACCTCATCCTGAATCTGTCTTCGGGTTTTCATTCGATCCGATACACTTCCAATCACCTGTTGAACTGGATGATTCAGTTTCACCCTTGCTGATGGTTTGAACTCAGGACTTGTGGTGACAGAAGCATCAGGAGTGATGTCTCTCTGTGCACTCTTTGGACTCTGACTTACCTGTAAGGATGGTGCTGGCTCAAATTTTTGTGCTTAGACCTCAGCTTCTCTTTGACTTTGTGGTTCAGTATCCAGGATTAGAGACTCACCATTGTCATCCTCATTTGTCGCTGGAGTAGGGGAACATGTGTCATCTATAACCACATTGATTGATTCCATTAACGAAGAAGTTCACAGGCTATAGACTCGAAAGCCCACTAGTGGTTGAATACCCTAGAAAAATACCTTCATCACTTCGAGAGTCAAATTTGCCCAAAGGCTCTCTATCTTTGAAAATGTAGCACTTACTCCCAAAAGTTTTAAAGTATTTTACATTAGGCTTCAATCCATTCCACAATTCATATGGAGTTTGTAAAGTGCCGAGCTTTAAATACACGCGATTTATGACATAAACAACAGTATTTAGGGCTTCAGCCCAAAACTTTAGAGGAAGTTTCTTACTAAGGAGCATGACCCTAGCCATTTCTTGAACAACTATGTTCTTCTTCTCAACCACTCCATTTTGTTGTGGACTAATAGATGTAGAAAATCCATGCTTAATTCCATGCATATCACAAAAATCCGAAAATGAACTATTTTCAAACTCACGACCATAATCAGTTCGGATTCTTATTATACGCCCAATGGAAATACCCTGTTCATTTTGGATTTTAAGGACTAAGGCCTGGAAAGCATCAAACGTATCAGATTTTTCCCTTAAAAATTTTACCCACGAAAATCGAGTAAAATCATCAACAGTTAAAAAAATGTATCTTTTACCTCCAATGCTTTCAGTTCGAGTAGGTCCCATTAAATCCATGTGAACCAATTCAAGAGGACGTTTGGTTGTAAAGCTGTTCATTCTTTTATGAGGGGCACGGGTTTGCTTCCCAAGTTGACATAGTCCACACACATGATTCAGATTCTTACCCAGTTTAGGTACTCCTCTCACAAGCTCTTTGTTGGCTATCTTGGTTAGGTCTTTGAAATTCATGTGACCTAATCTTTGATACCACAAATCAATGTTACTTATGATGGCTGAGTGACAAGTGAGATCATTAGTAGTAACAATCCCATAACAGTTATCAGATGTGCGAACCCCATGCAAGACAGTATTTCCCTTTTTATCCAAAATTTCACATTTATTTTTTGAAAATAATACTTCATGATGGGAATCACACATTTGACTGATGCTCAAAAGATTTGCTTTAAGACCATCAATAAGTAAAGCATTTTCAAGCTTGGGAAGACCAACAACACTTATAGAGCCCCTTACCAATGACTTTAGAAGTGCCACTATCTCCAAAGATAACAATTCCTCCTTCATATTTTTCAAGGGGGGTGAAGTAAGATTTGTCACCTGACATGTGACGAGAGCACCCACTATCCAGATACCACATGTGTGAGTCACGTGCTTTTAGGGCAGTGTGAACAACTAAAAAAGTCAAATCATCTTTTCTCACCCAAATCTTTTTGGTCTTAACAAAATCAGGTCTGGCGGTCTTGGTAAATGTCTTGGCATTGTGAACACTCTCATGAATCTTGGTATTCCGCCTAGACATGTAAGGTTGTCTCCTAACCCAAAGAGTATTCGAATTTCTACCCTTTTGAGACACCTTACTAAACAATTCAAAGCAATAAGGACAAATGTGGCCATACCTACCACAATGATGACAAATAATGACAGGTTTTACCTTCCTTTTGTTGATCTTACCCCCGTTAGGTAGATGAAGAGAGGGATCACTCTGGTGTACCTTCAGCTTTCCATTTGCTTGAGTTTTCAGGTCATGTGATGTAGAGGCCTGTCCCTTGTGAGCTGTTGCATTCCCATAGCCTAGCCCGCTTTTGTCACAACCCATTTGTTGAGACCCAAGAATGTCTTCTAATGATTTAGAACCTTTGTTCCACATAGCAATTGTTGCTCTAGCAATTCGGAATTCTTCATCTTTCTAATAAACCAGCTCTTTCAATGTAGCTTGTGACATCTCAAGGCTTTCAAGCTTCTCTTCATATGTGGAATACACTTTCAAGTGTTCATTCCTTTTGGTTTCACAAGATAGAAGTTTCCCACATAGGTCTTGCTTGTCACTGGAGATCTTGATGACATTCTGCTTTGCTGTTACAAGTTCTCCTTTTAGCTTAACATTCTCGCTTTCACATGCTTTGAGCTTGAGAGTGAGTTTGTCATTGATTTTGGACAAATTTAGAGATTCATCGTAAAGCTTTTCGTAAGCTTGTTGTAGATCATCACCATTAATCTCATCATTGTCTTCTGATGTTTCATTATCCTCTTTTTGCTCCTTATTCTCCTTGACCTCATCCAATCTAGCAACTAAGACTGGAAAGTTGCTAGATGGTGGTGAAGATGAATCTCCTCTTTCATGAAATTGGCTCAGAATGTCCCATGCATCTTTAGCCTTTGTGCAGTGAGCAACCGTTGTTGTTCTTCATCAGAAATTACTCCACGAATAATAATCAAGACTCTCGGATTGCTCGGATTGTCAGTATTTTCAACATCCTCTTCAATGGCTTGCCAGCCTTCTGGGTCAAAAGCTCTCAAACGCCCTCATTCTGATCTTCCAATACAAGTAATTACTCCCATCAAAGGTGGGAGCATGATGCAGATTCTGACCACGAGCAAATTCCACTGGTTTCGGAAGAGGTTGTGTGAAAGTGGACCAAAATGCCATGAAGCACTATCCTCGTCTTCAACAGATTCAGTTTCTTCGGGTTCTTGCTCCGACCTGCTTTCATCATCCCAAGTTACTGTGTAAACTTTCTTCCGATTCTTTTTCGAAGGACATTCAAGGGAATGTCACTAAGTTTAGCATAGAAATCATCAAACGTCTCATCATCATGCATAAAAAGGGTTTCAAAGGCAGATGTGAGACGTTGAAGTTTTGACCTTTTTACAGAAGTAGCACTTTCGTGAATCGTTTCAAGAATGTCCCAAGCCTCTTTTGCTATCTCGCACGTGTAGATACGACGAAACTCTTCAGGTGTGACGGAGCAAAAAATGGAATTGAGAGCCTTACTGTTCCAACTCGAGTTTTGATAATCGGTTGTGTCCCATTTATCAAGGGGTTTGGGAATCTCAATGCCATCAATGGTGACAATAGGTTCACTCCACCCATAGAGTACACAGTGCCAAACTTTCTCATCGATGGATTTTAAAAATGCTCTCATACGAGCTTTCGAATAAGAATAGTTTATATCATCAAGTAATGGAGGTCTATGGATCGAGTTACCTTCACGAATTGAATCCATATCACCAATCACACAAAATCACACTCCTATAGTTTTGATAAAAACGAAGAGTGACCTGCTCTGATACCAATTGAAAATTCTAAGTGATTCATGATTAGATCAAGATTTAATTCCTCCAATTCCCAATTATTCAAAACCCACAATCTAAATCAACAAGCACTTATGAAAGTGGTTTAGATTGCTGTTTTCGAAAAATAATAAATCGACACAAACGATTTTTACGTGGAAAAACCACAATTGAAACACTTCCAATTGTGATAAAAAAAACCATGGGCGAAACGCCACTTAATCAATCTACTACTGAAGAAAGAAAAATTACAAAGACAATCAACAAATTACCAAACGCATCAAATTTGTCTTCAAACCTTCTGTAACTCTTTCGCCACAGCCTTCGTCTCGGAATTGATCAGTATGAAGTTGAATCCACAACTTCTAATGTCGAATCAACGACCACGTACAGTATCAAATTCCTTTGATGCTTCACGCTTGAATCCCTGGATTCCACCGAAGAAGAACACTCTTAAATATGAAGTAACAAACTCCTTGATGTATGTATCTTAGATCATAGGTTTCAAACCCTCTCTAATATATCAAGGAAAACTAGCAAACACCTTCAAAAGAAAACCTTAAACGAAACCCTAAGACTCTTAAAGAAGATCTAGGAAAAGTGACCCTAGAATTGGACCAACATGCGAATATATAGAAACAGAGATCGCGCGGTCCGCTCGAGCGTAAGGATGGACGCTCGAGCGGGGATTCTATATCGCGTGTTCCAAACCAGGATTCACACTTGAGCGGAAGATCCCACGCTTGAGCGTACAAACATATCACTCAGTATTTTTTGCAGACATGCGAAATGCTGTGAGTGTGTAAACTCCGCTCGAGCGGCCCTTTCCCCACTCGAGCGGGAAGAACAAAACTGGAAAATTACAATCTGATTACAACCTTAGTTTTTTCCATGGATTTTGACAACAAGGGTCCTAACATGTTCGAAAATGGATGCATTTCTTGACTCGATAATAGTATTTGTGTGTATATCGCAAATACTTGATTTAACTACCAAAAATCGATATACACTGCTATTATTGGCATAGCTAATGAATACCCAATCAACTGTTCTTGGTCCAATTTTAGTCTTTTTAGGACTAGGGCCGCCACCTTTGCCAAGCACCCCCACACTTTTAAGTAATTATAAGAAGGTCGAAGACCTTTCTGTAATTCATAAGGAGTTTGGTTAGTTTTTTTGTGGGGTATCCTATTTATGATATAATTTGCTGATAAAATAACCTCCTCCCACAAGTTATGGGGTAAACCCGAACTTCAATATGGCATTCATCATCTCTTTAAGAGTGCAATTTTTCCTTTCAGCCACTCCATTTGATTGAGGAGAATAAGGTGCAGCGGTTTGGTGAATAATACCGAGTTCTGAGCAAAACTCATCAACTCATCAAATAGTGCATCATATTCTCTATCACTTCTTACGACCTTAATCTTTTTTCCAAGTTGATTTTCAACTTTTGCCTTATATTGCTTAAAAGCTTCTAAGGCCTCATCTTTATTTCACAATAAGTATACATAGAAATATCTAGTGCAATCATCAATAAAAGTTATATAGTACTTTTTACTATCTCTAGTTTGCACAAATTTTAAATCATCAATGTCAATGTGCATTAAAGCTAGTGGTTCAGTACTTCTTTTAATTATATTAAATGATACTCTAGTCATTTTAGCTTCAACACATACTTCACATTTATGATTAGGATCAATATTAAATTTAGTTAAACATTCTCGATTAACAAGTCTACGCAAAGAACCATAATTTACATATCCTAATCTACCATGCCATAAATGAGAAGAATCCACAATATAAACAAAAAATGTGTTTTTATTATTAGAAGTAATAGTTAGTACAACAATTAACACATTGAGCTTAAAAGGCCCATTAGTCATATACCCACGACCTACATATATTTCAGCCTTAGTAAGAATATCTTTTTCAGATTCAAATACTAGCCTAAACATGTTCTTAATCAACAATGACCCAGAAATTAAATTTTTGTAAATTTCCGGAACATGGAGTACACATTGTTGAGAGTGAGTGAGTTCCTCGAGGTCATCTTTAGCACTATCTTCCCTTGTCCCTCTACAGTTGATGTGGAGGAGTTTCCCATGAATAGTTCTTCGCCATTCTCCACCACTTTGTAGGTTGTGAACATTTTCTTATCAACACAAATGTGGCGGGTTGCTCCAGTATCTACCCATTATTCTTTAGGGTTGCCCACTAAGTTAGCCTCAAAGATTACTGCTGAAAGGTTGATGCCTGCCAATCCCTTAGAAAGATTATATCCCTTAGTTATGTTGGCTTGTGCCAGTTTCTTGCTAGAACTTGCTCTATCTTTGTGGCTTAGACAATCCTTTGCTCGATGTCCATCACCGCCACACACATTGCACTTGCCTTTGAATCTTTTGTTGTTCTCATCTTTGAAGCCTTGCTTGGACCCTTTGTTATCATGCTTTTTCTTTTTGTTGTTGAACTTCGAACTCTGTCCTTGTTCCACAACATTCGCCTTAGCCTGCATGACTTGGTTTCCACACTTCTTCTCAGATTTCTGGTTGTCCTCTTCAATCCTCAATCGCATGATAAGTTCTTCTAACTTCATTTCCTTGCATTTGTGTTTAAGGTAATTTTTGAAGTCTTTCCATGCTAGTGGAAGTTTCTTCATAATAGCAGCAACTTGAAATGATTCATTCAGAATCATTCTTTCGGAAATGATGTCATGTATGATCAACTGAATTTCTTGGACTTGGCCAACCACCATTTTGGAATCTAACATTTTAAAATCCAAAAAGCGTCCGATAACAAATTTCTTTGCATCGATATCTTCAGTTTTGTACTTTAATTCAAGGGATTCCCAAAGTTCTTTGGTCGTTTTCTTTACATAATATACATTGTATAAAGAATTATCAAGTCCATTTAGTATGTAATTTCGACACATAAAGTCACCTTGCTTCCAAGCATTTATTGTAGCAACAAGTTGACGATTAGCGTCCTCTCCCTCTGTCTGTTTTGGAGCCTTCTCACAGATGTACCAGGCCAAATGCAAAGTTGTAAGATAACATAGCATTTTTTTGCTGCCATCTCTTAAACTCTGTTTCATTGAATTTTTTTGGTTTCTCTCCATGGTTTATTGGCACCGTAGGAGTCACTGGCAGTGGTATCGAGACTGTTGGAGTCACGATCAGAATAGTCTCAACACTATCCGTTGCTATTTTTTTCTTCTAAAAATCACAATTTCATAAACGAAATAAATACACACAAAGCAAAACAAAAATAATAATGATCTTAAGCTGTAGGATAAAGATCTATTTAATTCCCAAAAAAAAAAAAAAAAAAAAAATCTAAAACTAAATTCCAGAATGTAAATTTTAATTCCCAACACTTAGAAAAGAAATTTTTCTGAAAATGAAGGAAGGAAAGAAATTTCTTGTTCAAGTCTAAAACTAGAATCAGAACACACACTGAAATAGTACAGAATTAATTTACTTACAAATTGCAGTATTGAAATGCAAAAAGGAAGGACAGTCGAGGCGTGTGTTGGACACACTTTTCTTAAGATTGTTACGTCCTCGATACGGTGCTCGATAACAGATGACGTCGACCTCCCAGGATACAACGACTATACCCTAGAATTGCAGCACTATAATCTGGGGTCTAGCGAACAGACTTAGTTGTATCTCTTTATTTTACAGAAAATATAAGAACAACATGCAGAAGAGCAATACAAGAGAAAAATGAAGAAAAACAAATCAGAGAATTGGTTGGAGAAGGTTTGTATTTATAGGAAATTAGGTGACTGTTCGGATGGGTTTGGAAGCCCTCCGAACAGGTGTGAATCTGAAAAAAAAACTGCTGGAGTGAAGAGAGGTGACCGGAGAAGAAAGGGATGCCACTGTTCAGGTTTGAATTTGAAATTTGGCGTAAGTCTTTGAATTTTTTTTGTTAGGAATTCAGCATTTCCCGCAAGAATTGTGGAAATAAAAAAAGAAATAAAAAATTTGTCCAAAAATCCCGACCCGACCTGATCGACAGACGGTGGCGGTTTGCATGTGGCGGTGTTGGGCCTAGCCTACTTTGTCCATAACTCCTCTTAAAGTTTCAATGTGGGACAACCAACTTAAGGAACCCACATTTAACTCTTCAATTTCCCATTTTACAAATCCGAAAACTATGTCAACTTTCCATTCACTTATAAATGATTTTGACGAATCGTATTCACTATGTGACTTGCCACGTGGCAAGGAACACGTCACCTTTTTGGACCCACCCTAAAAGATGTGTGAGCTTCACTCAAATTTGGGCTCAAAAGTGACCCAAAATAAGCCTATGAAAACCATAATTTCCAACAATGGTTTTAGTTCTACTTTTGCTTAAGGGTTCATTGGAATATTAATTACATAGAGACCGTGAAAAAAGAATTATTACAGATGTTTATGGCATGAGTAAATGTCATTTTACCCTTTGAATTATTTCTCAAAAAATAATTTGATGCTTGTCCTGTTAATTAGATCAATTTACACTTAAACTATTTCCATTTAGATCAATATGACCCTTGTTGTCACTTATCGTCTATAATCAAACATAATCCTTTCATGTTACCCCCAAACTACCCCTTAAAAATTAATTAGACCCCTATAGAAGGTTTTTTTTTTTTTTGGGGGGGGGAGGGGGGGGGGTGGGTAAACCCTATAGAAGGATTGTTGGGGAGTAAAATGAAGATTTTGTCAAATCATAGTCTGCAAGTAACATCATGGGTTAAATTGATCGAAATCAGAATAGTGTAGGTATAAAATTGATTTAATTCAAAGGAAAGGGTCAAATTATTTTTTTAGGGATAGTTTGAAGGGAAAAAAAATGAAATTTACTCTTGTTTAATTCCATCTTGGTCTCTCAAGTGCTTGAATTTTCTTAATTTTACATTGGGCAATAATAAATAATAAAAAAGGCTGCGTAAATTTATGAACCTTTTTTTTTTTGTGTGGATAGATATGCTGTACAGTAATAAAAATTTTAAAATTTGAAACAAAAGCCATCAATATATATAGACCACTTCCCTCTCTCACAAAAAAGCTAAAAAAAATCAAAAAGTAGCTTTTAACCATCTTCCCAAATCACCCCATAATATAATAGGTACTACTCATGCGAGTGCACGAGATCTTTTGTTTCAAATTTATGTATTCCCTTGTATCAAAATATTAATAGGTGTTGGATCATGTCTCGAGATTTCGTACCTCAAAATATTAACAGATGGAATATTTTGAGACACGGAGACAGAGAGATTTAGGGATAGAGGATTCTTAACTCTCATATGAGAACAAAAGGTTTATAAAATTTTGGGGGAAAAAAAAAAAAGGGTAAAGTTTGACTATTGTAACAAAATAAACCCCAAGTTTTTTTATTTTGTCAATTTAAATCATAATATTTGATTTGTTTTCAATCAATAATTTGCCTATTTTTGTTAAGTAAAACCAATAAAAAAAAAATAGTATTTTAGCAATTAATCTCAATGTAGGTGTGCTTAAAATATCTAAAATATCATTTTTCGTTAAGTTTAATGACTAAAATACTATTTTATGTCAGTTTTACTTAACAAAAATAGGCAAATAGTTTAGATTGAAAATAAATTAAAAAATTAGAATTTAAATTGATAAAATTAAAAAATTAGGATTTATTTCATTATAGCGTAAATTACAAACACACCCACTGAGGTTTACTTTAATTACAAATTACCCCTTGTGGTTCTAGAAATTATATTATGCCCCTAAGGTTTCTAATTTCATAACAAATATTGATGGGTCGTTGAACACACCAAAAATAAATCACTAAACTATACCAAATTCTATCAGAATAATGGCAAGTCCATGTATCGATCGCAGGGACAAATGTGAAATTAGATTAATTCAATCGCAAAAATTCCTAAATTAATTTTGATTAAAAAGATAAGATTGATTTTATAACTAAACAGCAATTCAAAGAAATTGAGGAATAGACTGACAACTAAAATTAGGGTTTGAGATATTAATTTTCGGGAAAAATCCTAGGGTAGAGAATTCACCACTAACCACATGAATGAGATTTAACATTGGCCACCAATTGCGATTCGGTTTGAACAACCCAATATTTCACAACTACAAGTTTGAAATATTAATCAAGAGGGTTGTTGCATTCAATGTACAGGCACGAATCATCCCGAGTAGTACGAGTCGTTTGCTCTAAACTATGATAGCAACACAAGCCGTCTCTCATAGCATAACTCGTCTCGTACTTTGAATACAAACACAAAGAAAATTAATATATGGAAAGCATTAGACAATCACAGAGAGTAAAAATTCTTGAAGAGATGGAAGAAACGAATATTAAAAACTTATAAATCATCCATACATCCATTCAAACCAATTCACAATTAAAGCTAATGAGAAATCCTATTACATGGCTAGGGTTTCATCAAAACCCTAGAAAAGACGACTAGCCACTCATGGAGGAGTGAGAAGAGGAAGAAGATGAGGAAGAAACCCCCATGGAAGTGTCCTTCAAGCTTTGGTAGAATATCCCCTCTTTGGAACCCTAGCCTCCCTTTTCTTTGAATTAATTTTCGAACCCCCATTTTGGCTATTTTTCTGTCTTTATTCGGAGCAAAACAGACCAAAAATTCCGTGTATGCGTCCCTAGGTGGGCCGCTCGAGCGCCCATGTAGGCCGCATGAGCGGTGGTGAGCCGCACGTGCGGTTAAGCTTGGTCACACATGCGGTGGTCTGGCTGGCTCGGATTCTTCACTTCTCACTCGGAGGATCTACTTTCGCGCCCTTTTTGTTTGAATTTTCTTATTTCCTGCCAAATCTGTACAAATGCACGAAACACATCATCTCCACCAAATAAATAAAATTAAAAGACTAAAAATGTAACTTAAGTGGCCTCAATGTGGTATCTTGCGCTACATCAAATATGTCATTTTATAAATAAATTATCAAGTTAATTAACAGTTTTTAATAATGTTAAAATTTTATTTCAATTAATAATTTAAATAATTTATTATTGTATAAGTGAATAGTTAGAAATTTCACTTTTTCAATTAATTCTATTAAAAAAAATTCTGACAGGGAGGTATTTATAATTTTCCAAACCACAGGAGGTAATTCGTATTTTAAGCAAACCTCAGGGGGTGTATTTGTAATTTACCCTTTATTTATAATAGTCAAACTTTGTTTTGTTTTTATTTTTTTTGTAATTTCCCCTAAAATTTTCTATTGGCCAAGTATATTAATTTATTTTATTTTATCATATGTTAGGTAGCTTTGAAGCTTCAAATATAGTAATTCAAAACAAATCATTCAGGAATTTATTACTTTGCATTGTGGTTATTCGATCTTGTTAGCCTCTACCAAGACATTTGGTATCTACAACAATTTGTTTCTCGTTTGTTAATTGAAAAGGAGGGTTTACTATTGAGGAGACAAAGAAATGTGGGTTACTATAATTTGGTTCTTGGAATAATTACATAGTGAGCAGTATATGATCATATTCTAGTATTGTATTTTTGGTTGTCCACTACTTATTCTATTGTCCATGACAATTTTGAAGATCATAAATTTGAGGGAAAAAATCCTTTTATCTTCAAGTGATATTGGTCATGTGCACAAAATATCAAATATACCAATTTCACATACCATACTTTTACGGAAATTAATTTTCAATTATGATAAAACAGGGTAAATATCTTTGGGTTGCTTAAGTCGTATGCAAAACCAAGAAAAAGATAAATACATTTGTCAAAACTCATTTTTGTTTCTCAAAAAAGTATTTGATAACCTCTTAATGTTTATATTTAGACGATTTGTCTCATTGATACTAACTAATCGAATTGGCTCATATCTATCCTTGCACAAAAATAAATTTGTTTACACACTTTTGATGTGTAAACAAAATATCATTAATGATTAGTGGAAAATGTGGGCCACCTATACCAAGAAGCTCACTTTTGTATGTCAAAAAAGTATTTGACAATCTCTCATTATTTATATTTAGATGATTTGTCTCGTTAATACTAACTTGGATCGAATTGACTCATATCTACCCTTGCATGAAAACAAATTTATTCACACACTTTTGATATGTGTGAACAAAACACCATTTATAATTGGTAGAGAATGTGGGCTATCTATACCAAAAAGTGTATTAATTCCATGGGACCCACCACTCTTCACCATTAAAAAAATATATTTTGTTCACACATTTTAAGAATATTAGTGATTAGACACTTGCGTTGCACGTGACACGCAATTTTTTTTATTAATTATTAGTATTGTAATTATGCGTATTTTTTAAATTAGTATGTGATATGTATACAAAGTATAGATGTCACGACCCGCTCCCCGTACCCAAGGGTTAAGTATCGTGATGGCCAGTAACAGAAGTTACCTACGGCTAATTCTTAAACAAATAAATAAACGCGAACGGAAGTAATATTTAAATAAGGGTACCAAAATAATCATTGGAGCTTCTATTTTTATTACAAAATTATATTGACCAAAAAGGCTGATATTTACATAGAAAAATATCATGAAAGTGTTGTGTGTGTCTATTCCGCAGCCCCGCATCTAAGACTTTCCAAAAGCTATTTCTAAATTGTGTTGTTTCTTGAAAATTGGTAAAAAAACTTTAAGCACATGGCAGAGTGAGAAATATTATACCAAGAGTATAGGGGACACGAAATAACCATGGATAGTTAGTTAGGCCAAAACATTTAAGATAACTTAGTCGGAACAAATAATCCTTTAAGTAGCAAAACTGAGATTATGTAAATAAATCATTTAGGTGGCAGAAACTGAAATACAGAAATTATGTAAGTAAATGAACATAACCACGGTACAGAACAGAACAAAACAGAACAGAAGTCACATGAGTAACAGTCAGAACAGAGGTACGGATTCAAGAGGTGGCTTCCACAATAGTGTAGCACTTAGCTCCGCACAGCACTTTGTTCCGCACAGAACAGAGGTACAGATTCAAGAGGTGGCTCGTACGGATTCTAGAGGTGACTCCCACAACAGTGTAGCACTTAGCTCTGCACAGCACTTTTGTCCGCATAGAACAGAGATCAATGGATCCATGACAAACAGAGGACCACAAAGTGGTCAAACAGAGGCCAATGGTTATTTAAGTCCCCCAAGGTGTAGGACTCCTGTAGTGGTACTTACAAAACATAATTGTATATAAGGTCATAGTCAAATATTCTTTAAATATAAAACAAACATATCCATGGATTTCCTTTTAACAAACAGGGTTCAGAAATAAAACCACGTAACTGAAATGTTTATATATTTTATAATAGTTTATAAAATATAACTTTTATAAAATAAGTATGGTAAGTCAAAACATAAGTAAAATACATTTTGATAACTCAAGGTATAATATAACTCACATTAACTTTAATACCTTACTTTTTCTTTCCATTATCAAAGACCCTTTCAACTTTTATTATTTTTTCCTTTATTTTCCCTCTCTTTCTTTTCTTTTCTTTCTTTCCTTCTTTCTTTTACTTTCTTCTTTCTTTTCTTTTTCTCTTCCACAGATTGAGCAACTTCTCCCTATAAATAGTGAGATAAGACCACCCATCAGTCAACACGTGGCCAAAACACGTGGCCGATTCAAATCCCTCCCCATATTGTTTCTGATTCACTCCTAGATTCATAGTTATCTTAAGAAATAATTAAGATAATTACACTTTTACCTAAATTTTTAATATAATTATATAAATTAATTAATTCCTAATTAAATTACACTCTATTATATACTAATAGAAAATTAATTAATTATTTTACTACTACATCCATTATTATTATTATTATTATTTTATTATTTTGACCCCTAAACTTTTAATAATTATATTGTTTTACAAAATTACACATAATAATATATAATAAATTATATATTTTTCGAACTGAAATTAAAGAATATTAGTATAAATTTTACAGAATAATTAAAAATCTGGGTTGTTACAATAGAGACTTGTGTGAGTAAATTGATCTGTATCCAAAATACAATTAAGCAAGAAATGAATACATACTCGATTGAAGAATTTAAATGATAAATGAAAAATTTTATAAACATAAATATTAATTCATAGTTAGATTGTTGAGATCATAATATTATCTTAAACAATAAACAATAAACAGGTCTTTTAAATATACAGTATTACACAATTTTTTTTTCTTCTTTTTTTCACACTTCAATTTTTCATAATCCGTACATATAATACAATTGAATGTATGAAATTAATTACGCAATTACACAATTTTGTTTAATAGTTCATTTCATAATACAAATGCATTGAACTCACTATTGCATATTATTGGTGTAAGAATACATTAATATCAATATATAATATATTTTTATATATCAAGAGTTGTTGAATTTTGTTTCCTGTGTCACGAATATTCAGCATGATGAAAAATATAATATTAGTTATTATATATTTTTATTTATGTAGAAAATGAAGAATAATTTTTTTAAGAAAATGAAATGATATTATAGCTTAATATTTCGATCGATATATGAATTTCATAATTGTTTTCATGATATTTATAGATCCATGCTTATATGTATTTACATAGCCACTTTATGAAACTGTTAAGTTACATAATTTATTATGTCAACTATAAATAATTAGCATATGACAAAAATTAATCGAAACTTTTTATGCTATAACCTTACCTTCACTTCCGGTGCTTGTTTGGCCTATCTCAAGCTTATTGTACTTGACCACCAGGGTGGTGGTGACGTAGAAAGGCCATGACCTTCCACACAGGTAAGTACAGCTCGATTCATGAGGATTCGACTAGCCATCCATTAATTTGGTGAATGCTAGTACTACCATTTAATTTGGTGAACACTGATACTGTTATACTTCGATCGTGACTCTGCCCCCTATGTTGGAGTTGGTACATTTCCCGCTTATTCCGGTGGTGAGTCCCTTCTTTTGGATTGGGTTAAATTTGGCTGTCAACCAATTACCACAGGTCAGGTGCCTCCTATGTTGGGGTTGGTGCATTCCCTGCTTATCCTGGTGGTATGTCTCTTCTTTTGAATTAGGTTAAATCTAACCATCAATCGATTACAACGGGATCAATGATATTCTCACAGAGTGTCCTTCTTTGGCGTTCAATAAAAAATAACAATAAAAAAGCTTACTGCACTTGTATTTTATTTATTTTTTAGTCTTTAACAATTTTTTTTTTATCAAAAAAAAAAAAATACTAACGAAATGGCCTTTGATAGAGCCGCGTGGAGAAGAAGGATTCATATAGCCGACCCCATTTGATGGGTGGTTTGGTTTATCAATAAACAAAAAAATTTGGTAGGAATCCACAATCTAGATCTTTAAATTCACTCACACTGATGTGACAAGATAGTGAGATTTCATATAATTGAGTGTATGATAAATTAAAAATTAATATTTATCCTACCACGTTATTATGAGTCAACTTTAAAAAAGTTTCTTTAAGATCTTCAACATTTTCTTAAAAAAGAGAAAAAAAAAAAGTCATGTCATTTTTTCTTTCATCAATTTTGCGCACATTTTGCACGTAGCCAAATGTTTATGGCACAAGTCCTTGTAATTATTAGCGGACTTTTTTTTTAAAACAAATTATTAGCGGACACTTCTTTGTACTTGTGGAATCAAAATGTCAAAAACGTTTTCCTTGTGCTTTTGATACTTTTAATGAGGTTTAGGAAAGGGTAGGGCTTCTGTCCAGTCCTTAAACGGATTGAATCGTGCTGTTGGGTCCTTGAGGGTCTATCACGGGTCTCATTTTGATAATCTGAACTGTTCAATATGTAGAACTCGTCGAGTACTATAAGCCTATAAAAAATCACGTTGATCAGATATCGGTAGCTATGTGATCAAAACAGATTTTTGTCAACCGTTAATTTATTCACCGTCCATTTTTTTTTTTTATACAAAACTAGTTTGATCACATAGCTACTGATATTTGATCAATGTGATTTTTTACAAACTTATAGTACTCGACGAGTTCTACACATTGAACGGTTCAGATTATCAAAACGGGACCTGTGGTGGACCCCCACGGGCCCAACAGCACGGTCCAGTCCGATTAAGGACTGAACAGAAACCATATCCTTTAGGAAAAGGGAAAATAACTGTACAGTGGTACAGTAAAATATAATATTTTAATTATTAAATTATATAAATTTTATTACTAATTTATAATTTTTTTTCTATCTCTACCCTGTTGTTATTTTCCTAAAGAAAAAGCCAAGAAAACCTCTTTTTTTTATTATTTATTATTATTAAATTTTTTCAGTCATGATTATTCATTAGCTCCAATTCTTAGAGGGATATGCCATCTTATATAAATTTTTAAAAAAAAATTGTTACCTTATAAATTTGAATTATAAATTAATATTTTTAAATATAATTCAAGGTAAACTTTATGAGATTATACATTATTGATATGAAATATATTAATGACAACTTATGTCTATCTACAGGTTTGACAAGTTTACATCTGTACTTGGACTTTTGGTCTAATGATGGAATAGTTTGGGTTTATGGTTGTTTTGTTGGGTTTTGGTGTATTTGTTAGACTGACTATGGCATTTGACTTTAATTATTCAGTTAAATATAATCTTTCATGTATTCGTAACCAATAAAAGAATTTACATGTGAGTCAATTTTGAATTCATCAGGTTGATCTAAATAGTTCAAAACATAGTGTATTTTAAATAAATGATTCATAAAAAATTAAGTTGATCAAATATTAGTAATTATATTTCTTAATTACATTTATTTATAAAAATAAAAAAAATAGACAGCAAATAATGTTGTTTGAAAAATAGATTATCCAGTTTTTAATAGAGAAAATATAATTTTACTCCCTAAATTATCACTTAAAAATCAATTCAACTTTTATTCTTTTATCAATTTTATATTTCAATTTTACTTCCATCGTCAATTGTCGTCTATGATCAAATCAAAGTTGCTGAAGTGGCACCCAAATTTTGTTTGAAATTTCATTTTATACCCCAAATTATTCTCAAAATATCAATTAGACAGCGGAATAAAATTGATTCAAAATCAAATAGTTTAACTATAAAGTTGATATTATTAAAAGATTAGAGGTTGGATTAATTTTTGAATAATAATTTAAGAAGCAAAATAATATTTCCTCTTTTTAATATAAATATAATCTAAATATGTAACTACTAATCTCAAATTAATTTAATTTTTTTTATATAAATAATCTAGATTACCGAAAAACACTAATAATTGAACATTTCTTTTTTTTTATCAGAGGAAAATACAAGGAACAAACGGGTGACCAAAATAATCAGAAGAGAAACTACAATAATTGAACAATTCGAGTCAACAAATTACAGCTGAAATGAGCCCATAATACCTTGAACTTCAAATCGTGGGGCTCTACAGCTTTCAGTCCTGTTGGGCCGGGATGGTCCTCATCCAAGCCTATATCGATAATTTAAACTGTTCACTATATATAATTGTCGAGTATATTATTTTTATAAAAAAAATTATGTTGATCGGATATCAATAACTATGATCAAATTATATTTCTATCATAATCTATTTTAAAAATTATATTTTTCGTTGACAAAAATGTATACAATCAAATAATTATCAATATTTGATTAACATAATTTTTTATAAAAATTATATATTCAGCAAATTTTACACATTGACAATTTAAATTCTTAGAATAAATTCGGATTGAGATCCAGCACGGCCCAAAGGAATAATCCAATCTGATGGCGGGCTGTGGAGGAGGCATACCCATTTTCAAATAGATTGAAGTAAAATCCTATAAGCAATCACTTATTTATGAATTATGGACCTATCAATCAATCAATAAATACTTTAACTTGTAAATATCTAAAGTTGTGGGTCCCTTAATTGGCCGCCGCAATCGTTCCACGCATGCGTTTCACGTGCGCAACACAATTCCCAAGTCTTCAATCATGTGGACCAGACCACACCAAAAATTAGTCACAACAAAGCTTACTTTACTTTCACATGATGACGCGGAGTGTTGCTTTTAGGATAACTTAAATTAGCATTATTAACCTGTTATGTAGAGTGTAAATAAATAGTTAAAAAGTAGTTTTTAAGTTAAAATAATAATGTAAAGTTTATTTAAAATGTGTATTAAAATCAATTTATAATCAACTTAATTTTTTTTTTTTTTGTCAGAGTTACACATAAGAAAGATTTTTATTTTAATATCATTAATTATGTGTTCTAAATTCTTCATACTTCTTCAGTCCTAAAATAATAGTCCATTTTAGAAAATTCAACTTTTTTGATAATACAATTATTACACTTTTAAAATATTAATTTTTAAAATAGTACATTTTTTTGAGAATATCAATAGTCATAAATATACTTTGGATAAATTATAAATACACCTCATGAGGTTTTCTTAAAATACAGATTGTCCCATGTGGTTTGAAAAATTACAAATACCCCCTTATTAGAATTTTTTATTTTTAATAATTAACTAAAAAAATGAAATTCATAATTGCTCTCCTATACAATAATAAAATTACCTAAATTATTAATCGAAACATATTTTTAACATTATTAAAAACTGTTAATTGACTTGATGATTTATTAATAAAAAGACGATTTATTATGAAATTAGAAATCTCAAGGGGTGGAATGTAATTTTCAAAACCACAGGGGCGATTCATATTTTAATCAAATATCAGGGAGTGTATATGTAATTTATCTTTATACTTTTTATATTATTAATGAATTTTAAATAAGGGCAAAATAGGAAATTCATATTATTTTAGTCTTTGATTTTTGAAAAATGACTAATATTTTGGGACAATAAAAAATAGAATAAGAGACTAATATTTTGGGACGAAGAAAGTAAAAAAACTGCACGTCATAATTTAATTAGTAAAAATTAAAGAATAAATTACCAAAATTATATTTACAATAAAATATAAATACATTTCATTTTATAAGTTTTATAATTTTAATTTACCATAGGATAGTAATAAATTATATTTGTTAATATACTAATTTTTTCTTATTTTATAAAGCCTAAAAATTTGTCTAATCAAAATTGTAAATTGTCGTATTCATAATTCTTATGTGAAAATGAATTAGGATTGACTTGTAGTGTTAGACTAAACATTAGAAGTGATCTAGAAACTACTCGACTCAATATTTGGGATAACTTAAGTTAGTTATAATTTTTAAATTTTTTATTTTTAGTAAAAAAAATTTAAATTATGTCCAAAAAATTTATATTTTTTTTATTTGTTTGCGTAGATAAATTTAAAAAGTAATTGTTTTTTGATCAATTCTATAAAAAAAGTTTAAAAGGTCAAAAAAAATTTACTATTTTATTTCTGTTTTTGCATTTTTTTTTTTTTTGGGTTAAATTTTTAGTCCGACTCGTGGAATAGAATTTAGAAGATTAAATTTTTTTGAATTTTTTGAAAAAAAATTCACTAAAAATAAAAACAAGTCAATAAAAAAATTACCAAAAAAGAAAACCCAAATACCCAAATATAACAGCAAGCAGGAATGGAGTCGTACATATGTATAGAAAAAAAATATAATAGAAAATATGAACTACAATTTTAGGTGTTGATTTTTGAACTTACAATTAAACTAGATTTTCTAACCGAGATCTAAGGAATTTAGCCGTACAACACACGGAAAAATAGATTAAACCCAACACCTGCATATAAGAAGACAATAAACATTATAGTGGCTCGTCCACCTGGGGAACTCCAACAATCAAGTCAATCAACTTATCTCTCAAAGATAACAACTCAAGTAAACACTTCACAAGTAAAAGCATATTTTAGACTCATAGAGGTGCCTTACTTTTATAGTCAACAGTGCGCTCATCCTCTAGAAGTACCACGGACTCTATCCCTCAAGGATAACATCTATCTCGGACTTCTCTAATTTAGATTAGAATTAACAGTCTCATCTCTATTTATCTAAATATCCCAGACTCCGATATGATCGTATCATATCTAGACAATTTAGTCCATCCACGTGCCACCTCAGCTAACAAAGTCGGCCACGTGAACAATCCTAAAAATATGTCCCCACAACAATATTAATTTTTTATTGATATAAAAATTAAAAATGAGATAAAAGCATATACAAATGTTTGGAAATAGCCTAAAAAAGTATACTTATTTACTTATTTGTTTTTTATGTCATTAGAAATATTTATGATAAAATTTACTTTAACATCTTTTATAAAGTCTTCCCCGATGAACGTGACGAAATAATTAGCTAATACATTTTTTATTATCTAGAAATAGGACATATAATCCTAACCAAATAAGATAAGAGAAAAATTATTATTATTATTATTATTATCATTATTTATCCAAACAAAAGAGAGATAAATCACAATGTTTTATTTTATTTTCTTTTCTAATGGCTATAGCTCATTGTCTCTGATGTGTCATGTCATTTTCCAAACTTTGCTTGATTTTTTCTATGATCCTCTTACTAGTAAGCTTATGATTGGATCTTAGATTTCAAAAAGAAAAAGGAAAGAAAAAGAAAATACAAACTACAAAGAAAATAAAAGGTGACATCTTTAAAGCTTTTGCAAGTTAAAACCAAATGCTATAATAAGAATAGCAGAGATTGGCTGGAACAGAACATAGCTATCTATCATTATTTTATAGTGAAATGCTTTCACGGGTACCACGGGGGCGGTGGTTTAGTGAGAAAGCAGTTCTTTTTACGTGAGTGATTTGGGTTCGAATTTTGGAAGTGTGAAATAGCTGAATTTTTTAGCTATTCTTGTATTGTATTTTGATTTATCTTAACCTTTTTTATGGAATGTGACTGATATCTATTGATGTTTCGGTAGTGGATCTCTTCTTATGAATTAAGTTAAATATCTAACCAACAATCGATTACTCCAGAGCCAAGGCCCATAGATACATTAATGACATCACATAACATCTTTTTTCTTCTATAAAAAAAAAAAAAAAAATTGCTCTCATGGGTCCTAATTTCCTTTAAAAGTTGGTACTTCGGTTATACAAGTTTAGTTGGTCTTTAAAGCAACTACCAACTAAAGTAAACACAGTCCACACGTACCTTATAATGTAAGCCATTTGATAGGACAAATTTTTTTTAAAAAGCCTTCACTTTTAATACTAACTACTAGTCGGTCTTTTTTTTTTTTTTTTTTTTTAATATTTTTTATAATTTTATAATATTGATTGTCAATAGTATAGGAGATAAATTACAAATATCACTAGTAGTATGTCAAATTAGACCCAAAAAAAATTAAAAGTTTACCACTCAACCATGAGTATACAACAAATCCAACAACCCAAAATCTTGAAACCAAAACAAGTACAAGGAAAAAAGTGTTGGAAAACAGATAACTTAAATTAGTAATATTACGAATTCAGATTTAATTATTTAAATATTATCTAAAATTATGATTTAAAAGTTTGTTTTATATATAAATCTCACACTATACAAATTTAATTTTCATTACACAATCTCTCTCCCAGAAAAATCTAAGTGATTATATGGGACTCTAGACTTTTTCAACAGAAATCCACGAACATATGGGAAAAATATAGGACTTAATAGCAAGGAGTAATGAAATTGGTGAACGTTGGTTCCATCTTTCCTATAGACTTGCATTTGCAGTGTAATTTTAGATTAGTTATTGTGTTGAGATTAGTGGGAGAGTAGGATTTAACAATTTGTGTTAGGTGATTAGAAAACATAAAGGAATATGGTGAATTATGATTGGTGTGAGATATGACCACATAACACCCCAAAATCAACCAATAATTTTTTTGTAATTTTATGGTACGTTGTGCTAGGCTTTTTTTTTTTTTCCTCTCTCTCCAATAATATTATAAATTCAGACTTAATTATTTAAAATTATTACTTTATGATTAAAATTTATTCTATATAAAAACTACACACTATACAAATTTGAACTCTACTAACATATAATCATGCACCCAAAAAAATCTAGGTGATTTTGTCTAGGTTCTGAGACTTTTTCTTTTTCCTCTTCTTTTGTTCTTTATCCATTTGTTTATTTTTTTTTCGTTTTATGTTTTCTTTTTCGTGACTTGTTAAAGAATCATGGGACACACTTTGGCTTCGGCTTTACTGCTAGCATGTGATTTGAACATAATTTTATAGGAGTGGTGATATGATATACGAAAAAAATAAATTAATTAATAAACAACAGTATATTGAATTTGTACACACAAGACGACAAATATTATTGTATTGGAACTTATTATTTTAAAATAAAATACTCATTAAATAATATTTAATTACAAAGATAATATCATTATGATTGAAAATTTGGTATAAAAATTATATTTTCTATTTTATAGCATCTCTATTAAAATAGTCAAATTTTTAGTTAAATTTAATTATCAGTCTATTTTTCTATTTTAGATAACCATAATTTCAAATACATTCTTTCTTTTTACTCTATTCTATTTTTATTTTACTTTTTTCCAATTGCAAATTTAATATTTAAGAGAGACTTAAAATAATGAATGATCACATTTGTTTAGGATAATGATATACAAATAAAATATTAGATAAATTACATTCACATCTCTTAAAATTTGAAGAAAATATAATAAATTTCACAAGTTTACATAATTATATTAGAATCCTTGAATATTTTAATTTACGTAATGCTACCCATTTTTTTCCATAATTTGTTGGTTTTATGGATAAAAAAAAAGTTATTGTTGTCATTTTTTTTACATTAAAATGTACATCTTATTTTATTTATCTTCGAGTCTTAACACTACCTCTATTTGTTTTGATCCCTTTAAGATTACTAATAAAGAGGATGATTTAATTATCTCAAAACATATGGTTTGATGCATCTAAACTTCAGGGAAGTCAATGTAATTTCCCCTAAAAAAATTTATATTGAATTTATATACAAAATGATATGACACTTTATACTTTTTTCATCTCATTTTAAAATACATATTTTTCTAACTTACATTTTAAAAAATAACACAATTATATCATTATGATTCAAATTTTTTTTTTATAAAAATTTTGTTTATAAATAATTTTTCTTAATTTATCAAATTGTGTTTTTTATCTCATGTATTACAATTGCATTAGTTTAATGATTTTACCACTAATGTTTATTATTAATATAGTAATAATTTATTAAATGATAAATAAAATACAAATTGTTGGAAAATTTGAATTTAAATTTACTCCAATGGTTGTGTCTCTTGAGATGAAAGGGTGTGTCCTTTTGAAGGATCACAACTTTTCTGAAGAGTCACTTAGAAGTCTTTATATTCCATGTCCCTCACTTCATTTGGAAAAGGAGAATGGTCATTCTTCTTCACTTTGTATTTATTCTTCATATTTCCTGAGTCTAATTTTTCCTATAAAGAGAGTGCATGCACAGCAAAGTTCGCTAGGCTTGCAATAGTAGTGCTGCTAGTGCAAGACATTGATCGTTGTATCCTGGGAAATAGACGTCCATTGAATCCTAAGCACCGGTGGGAGGATGAATCTGTCTTAAGGAAAGAGTGTCACACACTCGACTCGATCAGGTTTTATCTTTTTACGTACTGTAAATGGTTCAGTTTTTATTTTTGGCAGGTCTTCTGCAAATTCCATTCTTGGAGTCTCAAATAATTTTGGACTAGAGGACTCAAATCTTGATATAACATGCTGTTCCTTTCCAGAATTTAGAGCAGTTGAAGAGGATCTTCGCATGGTGCACATTAATATGCTTGAACGAGTTCCTTGTACTATTGGAGAGAATGGTCCTCTTGCTATGAGTTGTTCTTGTTTTGAGTAATTAGGTCAACCAAAAGTGCCAGTCTCTAACGTGTTTGAAAGCATTGTAATAGGGAAAATTTGTTCTTCGAATTTGGAGAAAGCCAGATATTTAATTCACCAATTTCAAATTGTGGCGCATCATTACACAACTTGGGGTATACTTCTCCACTACCCCTGATGCCAATCTGGAGAACATGTGAGGGTGTTTCGGCCCTTACTATTCCTGATGTTCACTTGACAGTGAATGAACATAACATGGAGGATAACTTTGCGCTTCCTAAAGATGGTAATATGGATAAGGCCAATACTTGAGGATATGATGTTGCCCACGTGAATTGCAAGCAGAAAGATCAAATGCATGTTTATTTGGTATAGTTATCCAATACATTAATGAATTTCACAAATGAGGAGGAGCTTCTCTTCATAAATGTTGATGGAAAAGATGGAATTGAAAAGTCTTATATCAATGGCTTCAGCTCCCTTTTGTTGGATTCTTCTAATGGGGACATGCTAATATTGCTGCAACTAAAGTAGCAGTGGCTCCAGATAATTATCTTGGAAATTCTGGTGGTGGAATTAGATGACATGGGGCAGCCTCATTATGGTGATGGATATGCAGTTTGCAATTCCAGGTTCCAAATGCTGCCATGTGAATACTGAATTCCCTGAAATGTGCAATGGAGTAATTTGCTGCACATTGAACACTGAAGAAACTTAAATTTCGAGCAAACCAGATGTTGTCTTTCATCTCCAACATAATTGAAATTTCATGAAGCTAATTGAGTTTGGGATCAAACTCAAAAACTAATTTTTTAAATCCTGTTTTGGATTTAAGGAATAGTTATTTTGTGGAAGTTTTAAGAATCAGATTATGATTTTAATTATAAAAATTAGATATGATTTTTGGTTTGTGAATTCTTGAAACTTGAGAAAATATATAAAGTATATGTTATATACTTGGTAAATTTTCTGAATAAATAAATTAGAATTTCTAATTTATGTAATTTGTATTTAAATGGAAGTTTTATATTGATTGGTCAATCTATGATTCAAAACAAATACAATCACAATTTAATTGGAAGTAGTTTGAGACATCTTTTGTGTTGATTATTATTTTTAATAATTAATTGAAAGTTATTTTTCAACTAACTTTAAATTTTGTGAAAAAGGATGTTTTCAATCTTTATTTCCCTTGTGTGGTAGATTTGGTTAACCTTGTATCATGTTCCTACTGTGGGAATTTATCTTTTGAATTAAAAGAGATAATTCCATTTTTGTCCCATATATATATATATATATATTTTATGAGTTATTTTTTGTGACTATGTCACTTGTCTAGAAATGGATCATGTTGTTTGTGCTAATTTATGTATTATCACAAATGTGGAGGAAGAGAGATTAATGCAAATTTAATTATGACGTTAATCTTATTCCATTGACTTGTTAATTTTGTCCATGTCTACATATGTTGTAGAGTTGACAATCAAATTATGATGCCATTAATATCAATTTAGTATGTGGTGTATTATAAATAGATGTCAATTATTTATCAAAGTATTGATAAAAATGTGAACTTATGTGTTTTGACATAAGAAGAATTCTAATTATTCTTTGGAATAATTACTAAAATTGGTGTGGTGACTGATAACTCCGTAATGAAATATTATAAGTTAAAATATTTCATAGGTGAAAGACGCTTTGATAAATTGTCGACGTAGTCACCAATACTGGATAAGACAAATAAGATGTAAATGTAATTATTCAATGATATTTATATTCCATGTTGAGATTGGAATTAAGGGTTGCAGTAAACAAAAAGGAAATTAATCATGGCTAAAGAAATGTTATTTGACAAAGTGTTGTGGCCACAACTGGTTTTAGTCATTTCTTCTTTGTACTGCAAAAGTAAGTTATGAAATCTAATTGTTTTTAGACAAATTAGTATTGTGATTATATTCACAAAACAGTTTACATCTTGTTATTTAGTTCAAGCACACCAATTAATGATATATTCTGATTTATCTCAGAATTGTGGGGGTGTATTAATATTTTGTATACTTATACTTCAACAAGAGGAATTAAGTTTCCTTAGAATGCTTAAAATGTGGGGATGCTTGGAGGATTTTTACCAAAGTAACGGTTCCGATAATAGGTCCAAAAAGAATCTCAATTCTTTATATAGGACAAAGTTGGAGTAGAAGCAACAATGGTTTCATTGACTCATAAGGAACAAATCTATGTTTATTATTTAAATGGGAGTGACATAGAGTGACGATAAGTCTCGATGTAATCAAAGACTTAACACCGTATGACATTTGCTTTTAGTTGTGAATATTGTCTAAGGATAATATAATGGATTCACTAACTACTCAATGATATCTAACTGAGAAGGTTAAACGGAAAAATAGCGGCCGCTAAACAAAAAGTTTGACCAGAGAGCAAATGAGGGAAAGTTTATCGAGGGGAATGTGATTAAAGCCTATTACATCAGAGTCATCATAATGGTAACCCTACTTAGATGACTGGAGATCCCAAGAACTAAGTTCAAAGGGACAACTAAGTTATGTGTGGCTCACCAGAAATCACTAAAGAAGTCTAACTCCTATCCATTCCTATGATGAGAGTGATATCTGCAACATGTGTTGTATGCAGGGAACTTAGGGTAAGCTATGCTTTTAATGATTACTTATATCTTGGAAATCCTAAAGGGGTATCTTTCAAGAGGAGTATTTAAGAGACTCGAAATAAGGATCACCTATATGAGTGTGAAGGGACCGCTTCTATGAGAATTGATAAGGCTAAATTCTCTAAAGCACTCAAGAAACACTAGGACTTGCCCAAGGCCAAAACGGGCACAACCGTGAGAACTAAACTGTGTTTGAAGATATTCTGTGTGAATTCTATTGTCTTGGCTTACACAAACGGCTGAACAATTCAAGGCATCGCGTCCATTGGTTAGCTAGTAAGTCCGATAGGTTTTCACTAGGGAAGGTTCAAAGCCGAAAGCTACCTATCCTGATGCAGGATATTTCCATAATGTACTCTCTCTTTGTCTGCATGTTGTTGCATGTCCTTTCTGTAAATTTCATTCATGTGGGGGATTGTTGGAAAATTTGAATTTAAATTTACTCCAATGGTTGTGTCTCTTGAGATGAAAGGGTGTGTCCTTTTGAAGGATCGCAACTTTTCTGAAGAGTCACTTAGAAGTCTTTATATTCCATGTCCCTCACTTCATTTGGAAAAGGAGAATGGTCATTCTTCTTCACTTTGTATTTATTCTTCATATTTCCTGAGTCTAATTTTTCCTATAAAGAGAGTGCATGCACAGCAAAGTTCGCTAGGCTTGCAATAGTAGTGCTGCTAGTGCAAGACATTGATCGTTGTATCCTGGGAAATAGACGTCCATTGAATCCTAAGCACCGGTGGGAGGATGAATCTGTCTTAAGGAAAGAGTGTCACACACTCGACTCGATCAGGTTTTATCTTTTTACGTACTGTAAGTTTTATCATATTATTATGTTGATTTATTTCAATTTTTGGTTTCGCCCAAAAAGCGTTTGCATAATTTTAAATTATATTTTCCATATAGTTTAGTACTAATTTTTCCTAACACAAATAACGTGTTAAATCATATTAACGTGTTACAATACACATGTTGAAATTGATAGGAACCAAATTAAATCATATTACACATGCAAATTGGAATATATACATTCCCATGGGGGTTGGGCTTGGGCTTGGGCTTGGGCCTATAACATGTTAAGTTAGTGGTGAGCATTGAGCAATATATTTAAATGAGTAATGCTATATAAATAAAAAAAATTAAACATAATTTTTATATATGATGTGATTTATTAAGTCTCATTCCCCTCGATGAATTTTCAACTAGCTCTCTTGCTAACCCTTTGGTTAGTGGATCCGCGATGTTGTCTTTAGACTTCACGTATTCAATGGAAATAATTCCATTAGAGAGTAGTTGTCTCACGGTATTATGTCGACGACGAATGTGTTGTGACTTACCGTTATACATATGACTTTGTGCTCTACCAATTGTTGATTGACTATCACAATGTATGCATATAGTAGACACCGGTTTTGGCCACATTGGAATATCTTTAAGGAAGTGGCGAAGCCATTTTGCTTCTTCCTCAGCTTTGTCTAATGCTATGAATTCTGATTCCATAGTAGACCTAACAATGCAAGCCTGTTTGGAAGATTTCCAAGATACAGCCGCCCCACTAAGAGTAAAGACATACCCACTGGTGGACTTTGAATCTCTAGTATCTGATATTCAGTTTGCATCACAGTAACCTTCAAGTACTGTTAGATATCTAGTATAATTAAGCCCAATGTTACGAGTAAATCGGAGATATCTAAGAACCCTTATAATAGCTTTCCAATGTTCTACTCCTGGATTACTCGTATATCTACTTAATTTACTTACTGCATAAGCTATATCTAGGCGAGTGCAGTTCATCAAGTACAATAAGCTTCTAATAATTTGGATATACTTTAATTGAAAAATACTTTCCTGTACATTCTTAAAAAGAAACAAATTAACATCCACAGGTGTTCTAACAAGATGATCATCATCTTTGCTAAATTTGTCAAGTATTTTCTCAATGTAATGAGATTGTGACAAAGCATAACCTTCTGATGTTTTGGTAATTTTCATACCAAGAATTACATCAACAATGCCCATGTCCTTCATGTCAAAATGTTTATTCAACATTTTCTTGGTAGTTTTAATCATATCATTATTACTACCTATGATGAACATATCATCTACATAAAGATATACAATGACATAACCTTTGTCTGTGTTTTTAATATAAACACATTTGTCACACTTATTAATTTTAAATCCATTTGACATCATTGCCTTGTCAAATTTCTCATGCCATTGCTTTGGCGCTTGTTTTAAACCATATAATGATTTAACCAATTTACACACTTTCTTTTCTTTTCCTGGAATAGAAAAACTTTCTAATTGTTCCATGTAAATTTCTTCATCTAACTCACCATTTAAGAAAGTGGTTTTCACATCCATTTGATGAATTTCTAGATTGTACAAAGACGCAATAGCAATTAGCATTCTAATGGATATTATTCTAGTAACCGGTGAGTATGTGTCAAAGTAATCAAGACCTTCTTTTTGTCTAAAACCTTTGACCGGAAGTCTTGCCTTGTATTTGTCAATTGATCCATTAGCTTTTATTTTTTTTTTGAAAATCCACTTGTACCCAAGAAGTTTACAACCTGGTGGCAAATCCACCAATTCTCAAGTGTGATTTTGCAATATGGATTCAACTTCACTGTTGACAGTTTCTTTCTATAAAGGAGCCTCAGGATTGGACATAGTTTCTTTAAAAGTTAAAGGCTCATTTTTTAACAAAAATGTTAGAAAATCTGGACCAAAAGATTTTGAGGTTCTAACACGTTTACTACACCTAGGTTCCTCTTCATCAATTTGATCTTGCTTTTGCTCTTGATCTTGTTCTTGATCATTACTAGTAATAGCATCAAAAGATATTTTATTATTATAAGTCTCTTGTCCAATCTTATTTGGAAACACATGTTCAAAGAAAAATGCATTCCGAGATTCAATAATAGTATTTACATGTATTTCGAAATGTTCTGATTTATGAATCAAAAATCGATATGCACTACTATTCTTGGTATAACCAATGAAAATGTAATCAATGGTTTTAGGATCTATCTTAGTCTTTTTAGGACTAGGACTAGCCACTTTAACCAAACACCCCTACACTTTTAAGTATTTGTAGGATGGTACTCTCCCATGTCACAATTTATAAGGTGTTTGATTCACTTTCTTTCGGGATACTTTATTTAAAATATAATTAGCGGAACTTATTGCTTCCCCCCCACAAGTTCTGAGGTAATCCAGAACTTATTAACATGGCATTCATCATTTCTTTTAAAATCCTATTTTTCCTTTCAACAATTCCATTTTGCTGAGGTGAGTAAGGAACGGTGGTTTGATGAATTATTCCATGTTCTGTACAAAATTCCCCAAAAGGTGATTAATATTCACCATCTCTATCACTTCTAAGTTTCTTAATCTTCTTACCAAGTTGATTTTCAACTTCATTCTTATATTGCATGAAAGTTTCTGAAGTTTCATCCTTGGTTCGAATTAAATAAACATAACTATATCTAGTATAGTCATCTATGAAAATGATAAAATATTTTTTCCCACCTCTGGTTTAAATTGATTTAAAATCACAAATGCCACTATGAATTAATTTAAGTGGTTCTGTACTTCTTTCAATTGAATGAAAAGGAGTTTTAGATAATTTTGCCTCAATGCAAATTTCACATTTATGATTTGAATCAATGTCAAATTTAGGTAAACATTCCATATTAATTAATCTACGTAAAGATCCATAATTAACATGTCCTAATCTACCATGCCATAAATTTGAAGACTCAAGCAAGTAAGAAGAAGATGTATTTTTATTAATAACTGAGGGTACAATGGTTATTACATTCATCTTGAAAAGGCCATTAGACATGTAACATTTTCCTACATGCATCCCATTCTTAGTAAGTACAAATTTATCACTCTCAAACACTAGCCTAAACCCATTCTTACTCAACAAAGATCCAAAAACAAGATTCTTGCGAATATCCGGTACATGCAGTACATTGTTGAGAGTGAGTTCCTTTCCAGATGTCAGCTTAAGTACAATCTTTCCTTGTCCTTCAACTTTGAAAGTTGAGGAGTTGCCCATAAAAAGTTATTCACCATTGTCCACTGTAGAATAAGATGTGAACATCTTTTTGTCGGCACAGATATGGCGTGTAGCACCAGTATCCACCCACCATTGTTTAGGATTTCTGACAAGATTTGCCTCGGAAACAACTGCAGAAAGATTTATGTCATCTACACCATTGGAAATATTGTCCACTTTGGCCATATGGGCTTGAGCAGGTATCTTACTTGTTCTTCTTTTGCTTTTGCCTTTGCTACGACAATCTTTGGCCTGATGTCTCTCTTTGTCACAGATGTAACATTTGCGATTAAACTTGTACTTTTTATTTTCCCTCCCTTTTGGAGCCTTGTGATGAACTTTCTCCAAAAAACTTCCGTTTCTTAGTTTTTGAAGCATGTTCCACCATATGTGCCTTAGACTCCATAGGATGCTTACCCGCCCGCTTTTTAGAATTGCGGTTGTCCTCTTCAATCCTCAAACACAGACATTTATTTGCACTTGTGTTTGAGGTAGTTCTTGAATTCTTTCCAGCCTTTTGATAATTTCTCAATTAAGGCTGCAACTTGGAAAGATTCACTGAGAGACATGCCTTCTACGTGAATGTCATGCAGAATGAGTTAGAGATCTTGAACTTGGCTGATCACAGTCTTAGAATCAACCATTACAAAGTTCAGGAATTTGCCAACCACAAATTTCTTTGAGTCGGCATCTTCTGTTTTGTACTTTTTCTCCAAAGACTCCCAAAGTTCCTTTGATGTCTTGATAGAACTGTAGACGTTGTATAATGTGTTTTCAAGTCCGTTCAAGATGTAGTTTCGACAAAGGAGATTAGCATGTGTCCAGGCATCGACCACAACAACCACTTGCCGATCGGTTTCATCCTCTTTCAAAATAGGAGCATCCTCACGAAGGAAACGAGTCAGGTTAAGAGTTGTAAGATAGAACAACATTTTCTGTTGCCATCTTTTAAAATCAGTTCCTGAGAACTTTTCTGGCTTCTCAACGTGACTTACCGGTACTGTCACAACAGGAGAGGGAGTTGGCGCAATTGCAGCCACCACACTAGTACTTGTTTGAGCATTTGTTTCAGTAGCTATGAATTCTAAATTATAAAACAAAATTATAATTAGAATTTATACTACACAGAAAATTAATCCAAATTCACAGAATTAAATTCTGTAAAATAAAAGAAACAAGAATGTAGCTTTTATTTTTCAATTAATTTAGAAATAAAATAAAATTTTATTTAACCAAATTAATTCCGCATAGAAAATTAAATTTCTGTAACACTTTAATAATTAAAAACCTGAAATAGAATTTTAATTAATGAACACTCAGAAAATAATTTCTAAAACCAAAATTAATTTCTAACAAAATTTCACAAATAAATATTCTGAATTGTTAACGACACCAATATATTACTACTAGTTGTCAAAGAAAATAGACAGTATATTATTACTATCTGTCAAATAGCATATAACCACTATTTGTTTTTCCAATTAGAATATTAATTTGTAAAATCACAGGAAATAATTTCTGTAAGAACAAGAAAAAGAAAAGGGAACAAACGAAAATATTTTTAGACTGATTTTTTGGATTTCTAAATGCTGGAACAGATCTGGAATTATATAGACCTGAACAAGTACAAAATTTGAAGTGAACAGATGCAATTTCAAATTGGACAGGTGCAACAGATAATTGCCTAGCAATTTCTATTTGTTGGTAACTGCTGGACAGATTTAAATCTGTCTGGCTGGAACTGAATCTGTCTGGGGTTCAAATAGTTTTGAACTGTTTAAATTTCGGACTAGAAATGGACAGAAAATAAATTCAATTTTTTGCACAAAATTTGAATTTTATTTTATTAAAAATTCAAATAAATTTTGTCCAAAAAAATTAATATAAGAACCGACTCGACCCGAACGGCGGCGGCAGTGGTACGCGTGCGGTGGTTTAGGTTAAGGTTCACTTTATCCATAACTCCTCCCTTCTACAAACTTGGGGTGCCTTTTGGGGTCCAACCCAAGTGTTGTAGTCTAGAGCTTATATACATACACAAACTCTCTTAAAGTTTCAATGTAGGACAACTCATTTCAAAGAAACCCACATTTGCTTCTTTAACTATTCATTCCACGAACCCGAAAACGACGTCAACTTTCCATTTACTCATAAATGGTTTTGACGAGCCGTCTTCACCGTGTGACTTATCATGGAGCTGGGGTCACTGTTGTGCCTTTGGCACAGCAGTCACTGTTGTGCCTCATTTTGTGGTATATTATGCATTTATTTTTATAATCTGAACCGTTCATGTTGTAGGGTTTGTTGAGTACTTCATGCCTACCAAAAATCATATTAATCGGATATCAATAACTATATGATTGATAACCAAAAAAAATAAACAAGAAGTTTTTCTTTTGAAAAATAGGATAAAAATATGCAATTCGATCATATAGTTATTGATATCCGATTAATATGATTTTTGGTAAGCATGAAGTACTCAACAAATCCTACAAAATGAACGGTTCAGATCATAAAAATAAGCCCATAATGTACCTCAAAATGAGGCACAACAGTCACTGCTGTGCCAAAGGCACAGCAGTGACCCCAAATCCACTTATCATGCGGCAAGAACACGTCATCTTTTCGGATCCACCCCAAAAGACATTTGGGGCCCACTCAATTTTAGGCTCAAAGTTGACCCAAAATAAGTCTTATAAACCAAATTTTCCAACACAAACAAGATAAGAGAAAAATCATTATTATTATTATCATTATTATTTTCTTTTATTTATCCAAGCAAAAGAGAGATAAATCACAATGTTTTATTTTATTTTCTTTTCTAATGGCTATAGTTCATTGTTTCTGATGTGTCATGTCATTTTCCAAACTTTGCTTTATTTTTTCTATGATCCTCTTACTAGTAAGCTTATGATTGGATCTTAGATTTCAAAAAGAAAAAGGAAAGAAAAAGAAAATACAAACTACAAAGAAAATAAAAGGTGACATCTGAAAAGCTTTTGCAAGTTAAAACCAAATGCTATAAGAATGGCAGAGATTGGCTGGAACAGAACATAGCTATCTATCATTATTTTATAGTGAAATGCTTTCACGGGTACCACGGGGGCGGTGGTTTAGTGAGAAAGCAGTTCTTTTTACGTGAGTGATTTAGGTACGAATTTTGGAAGTGTGAAATAGCTGAATTTTTTAGCTGGCGAGATCTTGTATTGTATTTTGATTTATCTGGACCTTTTTTATGGCATGTGGCTAACCTCCATTGGTGTTTTGGTAGTGGGTCTCTTTCTATGAATTAGGTTAAATATTTGACCGACAACCGATTCCTCCAGAGCCAAGGCCAATAGATACATTGATGATATCACATAACAACTTTTTTTCTTCTATAAAAAAAAAAAAAAATGCTTTCACGGGTCCTAATTTCCTTTAAAAGTTGGTACTTTCGTTTTAGTTCTTTAAAGCAACAACCAACTAAAGTAAACACAGTCCACACGTTCCCTATAATGTAAGCCATTTGACAGGACAAAATTTATTTAAAAAGCCTTCACTTTTAATACTAACTACTAGTCGGTTTTTTTTTTTTTTTTTTTTTTTTTTTAAATTTTATAATATTGATTGTCAATAGTATAGGAGAGAAATTACAAATATCACTAGAACTATGACAAATTAGACCCAAAAAAAAAAAAACCACTCAACCATGAGTATACAAGAAATCCAACAAAACAAAATCCTGAAACCAAAACAAGTACAAGGGAAAAAGTGTTGGAAAACAAATAACATAAATTAGTAATATTACGAATTCAGATTTAATTATTTAAAAATTATCTAAAATTGTGATTTTATGGTTTGTTTTATATATAAATTCCATACTATACAAATTTAATTTTCATTACACAATCTCTCTCCTGGAAAAATCTAGGTGATTAAGTATGGGACTCTACACTTTTCCAACAGAAATACACGAATATATGGGAAAAATATAGGACTTAATAGCAAGGAGTAATGAAATTAGTGAACGTTGGTTCCATCTTTCCTACAGACTTGCATTTGCAGTGTCATTTTAGACAAGTTATTGTGGTGAGATTAGTGGGAGAGTAGGACTTACCAATTTGTGTTAGGTGATTAAAAAACATAAAGGAACATGGTGAATTATGATTGGCGTGAGATATGACCACACAACACCCCAAAATCAACCAATAATTTTTTGTAATTTTATGGTACGTTGTGCTAGCCTTTTTTTCTTTTTTTCTCTCTCCAATAATATTATAAATTCAGACTTAATTATCCAAAAATTATTTAAAATTATTACTTTATGATTAAAATTTATTCTATATAAAAACTACACACTATACAAATTTGAATTCTTTTTTTTTTTTTGGTGAAATAGAGATATCATAAATTAAGAAAGAGTAACAGAAACAGTCCTGGGGTATGAAGACCCTACACCATCCTCAAGTAACTGTTTAGACAGACAAGAAGGAGTGGAATTAAAAACAACAAAACTATCAATGGCAACACTGCCTTGATTTGCCAAAATGAACTCTACTAACATATAATCATGCACCCAAAAAAATCTAGGTGATTTTGTCTAGGTTCTGAGACTTTTTTTCCTCTTCTTTTGTTCTTTATCCATTTGTTTATTTTTTTTCGTTTTATGTTTTCTTTTTCGTGACTTGTTAAAGAATCATGGGAGGGACACACTTTGGCTTCGGCTTTACTGCTAGCATGCGATTTGAACATAATTTTATAGGAGTGGTGATATGATATACGAAAAAAATAAATTAATTAATAAACAACAGTATATTGAATTTGTACACACAAGACGACAAATATTATTGTATTGGAACTTATTATTTTAAAATAAAATACTCATTAAATAATATTTAATTACAAAGATAATATCATTATGATTGAAAATTTGGTATAAAAATTATATTTTCTATTTTATAGCATCTCTATTAAAATAGTCAAATTTTTAGTTAAATTTAACTAACAGTCTTTTTTTCTATTTTAGATAACCATCATTTCAAATACATTCTTTCTTTTTACTCTATTCTATTTTTATTTTACTTTTTTCCAATTGCAAATTTAATATTTAAGAGAGAATTAAAATAATGAATGATCACATTTGTTTAGGATAATGATATACAAATAAAATATTAGATAAATTACATTCACATCTCTTAAAATTTGAAGAAAATATAATAAATTTCACAATTACATAATTATATTAGAATCCTTGAATATTTTAATTTACGTAATGCTACCCATTTTTCTCCATAATTTGTTGGTTTTATGGATAAAAAAAAAGTTATTGTTGTCATTTTTTTTACATTAAAATGTACATCTTATTTTATTTATCTTCGAGTCTTAACACTACCTCTATTCGTTTCGATCCCTTTAAGATTACTAATAAGGAGGATGATTTAATTATCTCAAAACATATGGTTTGATGTATCTAAACTTCAGGGAAGTCAATGTAATTTCTCCTAAAAAAATTTATATTGAATTTATATGCAAAATGATATGACACTTTATACTTTGTTCATCTCAATTTAAAATACATATTTTTCTAACTTATATTTTAAAAAATAACACAATTATATCATTATGATTCAATTTTTTTTTTTTTTAAAATTTTGTTTATAAATAATTTTTCTTAATTTATCAAATTGTGTTTTTTATCTCATGTATTACAATTGCATTAGTTTAATGATTTTACCACTAATGTTTATTATTAATATAGTAATAATTTATTAAATGATAAATAAAATACAAATAACGTGTTAAATCATATTAACGTGTTACAATACACATGTTGAAATTGATAGGAACCAAATTAAATCATATTACACATGCAAATTGGAATATATACATTCCCATGGGGGTTGGGCTTGGGCTTGCGCCTACAACGTGTTAAGTTAGTGGTGAGCATTGAGCAATATATTCAAATGAGTAATGCTTTACAAATATAAAAAAAAAAATTAAACATAATTTTTATTTATGATGTGGCTTATTGCGGACCTTTGATTTCAAAACAAAATACCATTGGAGATGGATTTATTTATAATAATGACATTACTGCATCATTCTCTTGTCAAAATTTTTGTATGAATTTTATGTATGTTTAGAATTTTCCTATTCAAATTGAGACTTATTTTGGCAATTAATTATTTTAGTCAAAAAAATATTATAAAAAAAAGTTGACTTTTTTTATATTTATTTTTGTAAAATGTTTAAAAATTAACTAAAATAATCAATTCCCAAAACAATTTTGATTCTTATGTGACAAAGTGCAAGCAAGCGTCTACTTTTGGAGAAATTTTTGTATACGGATAAGATACATGCCATGTGGTACCTTTTACTATGATTGGCTTTGACAACAGAATCCATTACATTTATGTTGAGTGTTTGGAAAACAATAGTGTGCATATACATTTGTGATTAGTAGAAGGTAATGTCACGTGGTATCCTATTGGCGTACAAAATTTTCTCCTACTTTTGGGACGACAATGTGAGGAATACTCACACACAATGGAAATGGGTTCTAAAGATTTTTCTGCTTTTCCAAAATGCAAATCACTTTGGTTGCTTTTTGATTCTGAAAATAACCCTTCGATCTGACCTTTATTTGATTGGGTGCAACGCAATAACAGAAATATATTATCATTTTTCTCTTCGTCCATCTTTTACTTCCAAAGTAGTTACGTAGCTATCACAACCTTGGATTGGAATGGAAAAAAAGCAAATTATTATTGACACTTTCCTGGACCTAAAAAAGCAAACGGCCCTTTCAATTTATTTTTGAATGCAACGTGCTGTTTTGTATGTTAGTGTTTTTTGATTTTGAAAAAAGTTAGGGATCATGAAATTTTTTTTCATAAAAATGATCATGAAAGATTTATGATCCTTGGATTACCTTGATTAGTGTGTGGTGCTTTATTCTAAGTGTAATCCAAGGGTCACAAAACTTTCATGATTATTTTCATGAAAGATTTTTCATGATACCTAACATTGTTGTTTTGTTTTTTTGGGTGGAAATATGTTAGTGTTCTTTCTTTCTAGATTCTTCATGTTGTTCACGGTCTTAGATGGTCCATGGACTCAAATTAATGAGATCTTGTTCGTGCATTGCATGCCTACTTTTCCAATCAAAATGGCATCACAACTTTGACTGAGGAGTGTTTGGCTTGATAGATTATCACCCACAACTTTTTCGGTTAATAACAACACAACAACAAACTCATACCCCAATACAAAGGCAAATAATATCAAAATTTTCTATTATACACCCACTTTGAAAGGGTGTACCATATGGACTCCTAATTATATTTAGTTATGACCGATTTTCTTATTTAATTTTGACAATAGTTTAGTTATGATTCATAAAATCTTTACTTATACTTATAGTGTTTGGTTATGATTTTTTCTTTTAGTTATGACTTAAAAAATATAAAATTATGCTATTTTTTTCTTTAATTGTAAGGTGACACACCATTTGAAGGGTGTGTACCAGAGTCTTTCCTCCTTTTTTTTATTTTTATTTTTTTGCCTATTTGTTGTGTAACAAGAAAAATGTTGTTAATACATATTCCAAAATTTTTATACCCAAGAAAAAAAAAAAAAAAAACTCTCACCAAAATGGTGTGACACTAATATTTTTAAAATAATATGTTACGTATCATGAAAAAATATCAGAAAAAATTTCATGAAGATTCTTCACTTTTATATTAGTTTGTGGTGTTTGTATGTTATGCAATCACATAAACTAAGTTATAACTTATCAATCATAGAACATTATAAGACAAAACTAAGTTTATATTATTTGTAAACTAAGATTTTAAAATTAAAATATACTTACATTAAGGTAAGTTGCATTTTTTTAATTTTATTACCTACCATACTAAATTATTTTTAGAAGTTTCATAAAATTTTTCTTGATATTTCTTTTATAAAACTTAACCTTACTCATAATTTTATTAATGGTGGTGATGTTGTTATGTCGATGGTTGCTTGCTTGGAGAATACTAGAGACGAAATGGGTCTTGTTGATTTGTTCATAAATGGGGTTGAACGCAATAACGGTGGAGCAACGGCCATTGGCAAGGTGAAAGAGTTTACAACAAAACACCATTTAAATTTTGGTCCGTAAATTAGCATCTAAACGCAAAGGCTGAATATTGAAGCACGTGTGTGGATACGGGTATGAATATTGGTATTAGTATGATATTTTTTTGATTAGGTAAAAGAATCTTATTGATGAGAAAATTGATAAATTACAAAGAAGCTATATTAATAAAGAAAGGATAAATTACAAATATACTCTCTGAAGTTTGCTTAAAATATAAATCATCCTCTGTAGTTTGAAAAATTATAAATACTTTCCTATCAAAATTTTTATTTACACAAAATTAATTGAAAAAGTGAAATTTCTAACTGTTCACCTATACAATAATAAATTATCTGAATTATTAATTGAAATAAAATTGTAATAATATTAAAAACTGTTAATTAATTTGATAATTTATTAATAAAATGATCAATTTATTATAAAATTAGAAACTTTATGGGACATAATGTAATTTCTAGAACTACAGCAGATAATTTATAATTTAAATAAATTTCAGAGAGTGTGTTTGTAATTTATCTATAAAGAAATAAGATTAATGCTCAAGCATATATCATAGCTCGACAAGATCATTCCAACTAAATTGACATCCCAAACAAATTCAATCATTTGCTAGCACTAGCACATCACTACAGTTGATGACAAATCAATTAAATAAAAACAGAACAAAAGCAACCAAACAGGGCAAACAGCCAACCAAACCAAATAGCTACATCAGCAAGCAGCCAAACAATCACAACAACAAAAGCAAAAACACCTAATCCACCAGGCACAAAACGGAACAAGAACATCAACACCAGCATAGGCATCCAGCAGATCCACTCCCAGATCACAATCACAAATTAGCCCCTCAAGCAATACCTGACCCGATTGAGGTTAGACACAAAATCATTGACTGAGTAGTGCATTCGACCCAGATTACTCCTCACCCAGTGGTATTGGTACTACTATATGGTAAAATTTAAAAAACACAAAAAATAATAATAATAATAATAATATTAATAAATAATAAATAAATAAAATAAAACAATAGAGTACAAGTACGGTTGGTTACATTTATTAAAAAATATTTATTTTTAATTTGAAATAATGTAATGTGTGAGTGAATTTCCGATCACACTGCCAACTCAGTATTCAGCTGGAGAGCACTGGTAGAATAGATGGCGCTTGAATGACCTGCAACAGAAAGAGAAGATTACGGCGGTGGTTCGTCCACCCGTAGGCATTCCGACGATCAAGTCAGTTATCTCAAAGATAATCAATAGTGCTTAACTCACTGTTCAGAATATAAATTGCGTACCTTAGACCCATGGGGGTGCCTCTCTTTTATAATTAACTCAATCATTGTCCCAACAGAAGCCTAGCTTCAATGGACTTTAGCTCAGTGCTTATCCAAGACTCTTCATTAGATAAAGATAAACTCCCTAAGAGCTTTATCCTTATTCAGGCTGAGTCCCCTCCTCATTCTAGGACTCTTGTCCCCAATCCGTTTATCCCAGATTCTGATATCTTCAGAGATAACCTCGGCCTAGCCGAGATCATCTCGGCGTTATGTCCAGGACACGTGGCATCTCGGCTGACACGTCAGCGTCACCTTGGCCACGTGCTGATACTCAGAAAATATATCCCCACAACTGCCCCTAGGTTCTATTACCTCGGCATTCTGAGGTGATGGAACCTATATCAGTACTTCCTTCCAGTACATCGGCTTAAAAATTTCTCAGCTGAGATCATCATTAAGGCCGACATGTCTTTTTAAAGAACAAGGATTCCAAGAGCTCCTTCACGCGTATAAGCTGTCATGCATAATAACTCAACCGTTTTAGCCACGTGTCTTCCCCTTACTGGATCGTACCCCATACGCGTTTGTAAGTCGTCTTGCGCCTGTATGCGCCGTCTGACAAATCCATCATTCTAGGCTCATTAATTTCATTCTGCTGCCTTTTCGTGTTTTTGACAAAACTTCCTTCTCCTTTCGTCTTTTCACTTTACATCGTCTTTGTTCAAACTCTCTCTCTCTCTCTCTCTCTCTCTCTCTCTCTTACTTTCTCAAATCCTCCATTGTTCCAAGCTCTCAAGTTCTGCTATCACCGCCGTTCACCTCCTCCAGCGAGGCTTTTGCTAATCTTTTCCGCTGCCGTCGTTCGTCTAACTTCGGCAAACTCAACACCGGCTTCTTTTCTTCGGTGAGTTACTGTTTCTCCCCGATTTTAACTTCTTGTTTCAGTTTGTCTTGTTTTATTGAACTCCACTGTTATGCCTTTCAATCCTACTCATATCTTTGATATTTCAATCTGTATCTTGTTTTCCACCATCTGTTTGTTTGATGAATCTGTTTTTGCCCTATCTGTTTCCTGAATCCACACTGCTCACACATTCGTTGATTTTTGCCACTGTTCTTGGCCTGGCATACTTGCGCGATCTTTTGTCTTGTGTTTCTTGATGATCTATCACTGTTCTTGACTCTGAATCACTGCTTTTGTTTGTGTTTCCTGTATTTTCTCCAGATTCTTGCGTTTAATCCCTATTTGTCTAGACTTAGGTTTGGGTTTTGTCCTAGAACACACGAACCATAGGGAAAACTGGAACAAATCCCCTTCTGATCTTTACAAATTCTTACCCCAGCGTGAACTTTAGGTCTTGCCGAGGTCTTCTGAGCCTTTATAGAACAATTTCCAACTTATACACCTTCATCCTAAGCCGACGTCATGGGAATGTGGAAACACAAGGTAGACACCCCGACCAAGTTAGAGCACTTTAGGCGCGAGTTTGACATCCCGGCCGATGTTCACCTGAGGTTGGCTAGGGAGGATGACTCTATCATGCCCACAACTGTCTCTATGCCCTTCCTGTTGTAGCTTTTATCGAGTGCGGACTTCGACTCCCTCTAAATATCCTTTTCCGTGAGATACTTCATTATTATAAGTTGGACCCGATGCAGCTTGCCATCAACTCCTACCGAGTCATCAATGGCATAATAGCCTCAGCCAAACAAGAAAAAGCTAGGGTTACCTTAGCCGATATCCAATACTGCTACATCATGTGTGGCCTTAAAAAAGATACGGGCTACGTTTACTACCTCAAGCCGAGGTCCACAGAGTACAAAATTGTTGCCGACCTCCCTGACTCCAACAAGGGAGCTGGAGATGATTATTTCATTACCTCGGGGAACTGGGAGTTCGCTCCAGACGAGGACCTCCACCTCTACCCTCTTCCTCGAACAGTTTTTGTAGAGGGCAATGGTAAGAGCCCTGTGTTCATACTAACTTGTTTTTAAAGTCTTCAATACTTTATTTGTTCTAATGTCTGTTTTCTCTTGCAGCTCTTCCTCAGCCACCAAAGGGCTTCCGCCAGTCTTTCTTTCCCAGCAAAGACTTGAGGAAACTATTGGATCTGTTAGTCCACAAGCGGAGAGCCCCTTTGGTACTCAATTTCATTCCCACCTACAAGTCGGTTCTTCCCGACGTTCCAAAGAAGAAGAAGAAGAAGAGTCTGTCTCCTCCTTCTGCCACGACTCCTCAAGCTGCCTCTACATCTCGGCTAGATCAAGGATCGACTTCTGATCCAGCAGAGCAACCGTCAACTTCGGCTCCATATCTGATCCCAATATCCTAGCGCCAACGCCGGCGACGAACTGTTTTTGTTGTCGAGATGGGCCGCCAGAAAGCAGTTGCTAAAGATCTCTTGGCTAATATCCCTGACTCAGTCGATGCCCAACCAGCACCAACCCAGCCAAAGCCGAAACAAAATAGGATAAAGAAGGCTCAGCCAAAGGCAACGGTGACTCAGATTGATACTGAGGACACCTTGCCAATTTCAAAATTGGCTTCAAGCGAGAAGACTACCTCCACCCCCGAAAAGAGGCCCGCTGAGGTCGAACCCTCCCAATCAACTCGGTCAAAGAGGCCGAGGTCAGAGTCTGTCACAGCGTCGGGCTCCATAAAGGCTGGTGCCCCCTGGGCTCCACCTATTACTTTGGAGGACAGGCCAGTCTTTGTTGAGGATAGTGCCGACGACATCAACGTCGGTGTTGCCCTTAGTACAGCCTTACTCCTCCCTGGAGATCTTGACCGTAACGCCGAGATGACTGAGCATGAGAACTTTGCCTTGATGCTCCAGCATTCTGTTCAAGTAAGTCTTCACACTTGGTATCTTTCTTTCTTTTTTGTACTTAGAAAATTTTCCAATAACTTCTGCTCTGTTCACTTTCAGGCCATCCAATATGCTCATTCCTTCTCAATGCAAGCCTTTGAGAACCGGAATGAGCTGGCCGACAAGAAGAGGGAGGTCTCTAGTCTACAGAAGACCAATAAAAGCTTACAATAAAAAATGAAGACTTTGGCAAACTAGGCCGAGGCTACTGTTAAAGCCAAAGGTGATGCTGAGGAAAAGGCAGATTCTGCAAAGGCCATCAAGAAGGTTCTTGAGGCCCAAAAGAAAGAGGTCGAGGAAAAGATGGCCCAGGCCCAGAAAGAACTGCAAGACGCCTTGGCTATGAAAGACGCCGAGCTCAAGGCCGCTGATCAGAAGGGATACAATGAGGGGGTGGCTGATGTCACTTCGGACTACGAAAAATAGGTGAAGCAGGCATGCAACAAGGGTTTCACCCTTGGTTGGATGACTTTGTTGAAAAAGCTTGAAGTCCCCGAGGACTCCCCCCTTAGGCACGCCAACATCCTTCCTATTCCATTCCCCCCAACTCCAAGCCAATCCGACGACGATTCTGAGTCTGAGGAGGAGGCTTTGGTGAGGAAATCCAAGGAAGCTGCTGGGGCCAAGTCCCCTACTCAAAATGAGCAAGTCCTAGACTTGACTCAAGATGAGGAGGGTGAGGAGGTTCCCAAGGATGCTGCTCCTGAGAAGGCATCATCGGACGTGTCTCTCGCCGACAAGAGCCTCGATCAAACCATTCAGGAAATAGATGCTGAGCTTGCGGCTGAGAAAGCTGCCGAGATGTCCTTTCAGCAGTCTTCTAAAATTCGAACCCAACCATCTGGGGTTGCTGAAGAGTCTTAATTTGATTTTCTGCTTCTTTTTTCTGTGCTTCTTTATTTTTCCTTGAAACAATGTAAGCTCTTTATATGGCCGATGTGCCTTCTTTTGTAATCTCTGAACAATTACCCTTTTGGTAGGCCTAAGTGCCCTCTTTTGTACATAAATGCAACTTCTTTTCCTGAATGCTTGTATCTTTATCACCCCTTTACTGTTTTTGCATGACTTTCATACTTAGAATAATTTTGTGTCTTCAATATATACCTTAGTCTGGTGCCACCTTCTCGGGGTGACATATCTCGGTTATACAAGCCAATGGTGTACCTCGGCAAGTACATAAGTACCTTACTTGGTACAGTCTTGTTTCACAAATTTTCAATAAGTGTTCAATATAAACTTAGTTTAACTTCAACTTGTAAATTTTTTCACAAATTTCAACAAGCATTAAACATGATCTCGGTTTAACTTCAACTTGTAAATTTTTCACAAATTTCAGCAAGTGTTAAATATGATCTCGGTTTAACTTCAACTTGTAAATTTTTCACAAATTTCAACAAGCATAAAACATGATCTCGGTTTAACTTCAACTTGTAAATTTTTCACAAATTTCAATGAGTGTTAAAACCATTTTCCAACTCTCTGCCCCCTAATATGAACTTAAGTTCCACTTGGGTTCACATTATATATGTATTCTGGAAACGTCATTAACTATCATATCGGTCACAACAAAATCAAGCTTTATTTATTACTTCGGCAAAGAACAAGAAAAATTAATGATAAAAAAACTTAAGGTTACAAGTATTCCAGGGCCTTGGCAACTATTTGCCCTCATTATCTTCAAGCCAATATGCCCCATTTCCCAGTACCGAGATGATTCTATAGGGTCCTTCCCAATTTGGGCCAAGCTTGCCCTCTCTGGTATCCTTCTTGTTGCCAACGACTTTTCTTAAGACGAGGTCACCGATTTGAAATTCCCTTGGGTTGACCTTTTTATTATAAGCTCTGGCAAGCTGTTGCTGGTATGCTGCAAGCTGAATTGCAGCTTTCTCCCTTCTTTCTTCTAGAAGATCCAGATCTCGAGCTAAGAGTATATCATTAGTCCCGTTTTCTACTCCCTGGGTTTTGATCCCTGGGATGCCGACCTCCAGTGGAATGACAGCTTCTGTGCCATAAGCCATGGCAAAGGGGGATTCCCCTGTTGATCTTCTCGGCGTAGTCCTATATGCCAAGAGTACACTGGGCAACTCATCCACCCACTTTCCTTTTGGTGCCTGCAGCCTCTTCTTTATCCCATCTAAGATAACTTCGTTGGATGCTTCTGCTTGTCCATTGCTTTGGGGAAAGCTTAGGGTTAAAAAGTAATTCTTGATTTTGAATTTTGCACAGAAGCTCTTGATTAGCTTACTGTCAAATTGTGTTCCATTGTCTGCAACTATTGCTCTTGGAATCCCAAACCGGGTGATGATGTTCTTCCATATGAAGCTCTTCACATCCAGATCTCGAATCTTGGCAAGGGGTTTAGCTTCTATCTACTTGGTGAAGTAGTCTGTTGCCACCAGCAAGTACTTCCTTTGTCCAGTTGCTTGGGGGAGTTGTCTGACGAGATCCATGCCCCATTGGGCAAACGGCCAAGGACTGGATACTGGGTTTAGGTCTGCTGCTGGTTGGTGTATCAGAGGTGCAAACCTTTGGCACTTTTCACACTTCTTCACATAGGCTTCTGCATCTTTCTGCATGTAGGGCCACCAATACCCTGGGTAATGGCCCTATGGGCAAGTGATCTGCCCCGCGTGGCTTCCACATATTCCTTCATGTATTTTGTATAAGAAATCTTTGATTTGTGAAGGATGTACACACCTCAAAAGAGGTCCAGTGAAGGATCTTCTATAGAGATGTCCCTCTACTGTCAGACTGAATCTTGCCGACTTCAATCTGATCTTGTGTGCTTCTTTGTGATCATTTGGAAGTTTTCCTTCTTTTAGGAATGCTATTATTGCATCCATTCAGCTTGGTTCTATGTCCACACACATTGCTTCACACTCTGCGGTCAGTGGTTCGATGCTCGGGCCCGACAAGTAGTCAATCATTATCGTCCTTGCTTTTCCAGGTTGTACTGCACTAGCCAGGTTGGCCAGTACATCAGCATGACTGTTATCATCTCGGCTAACCTGATGTAGTCGACAGTTCTGAAACAAGGCCACCAACCTGTTGACCTCCTTTGCGTAGGCCGACATCCTTTTATCTCGGGTTGCAAACTCTCCCGTTGTCTGGTTGACTATAAGCTGGGAGTCACAAAAGACTATTACCTCATCTGCTTCTACTGTCACTGCCAGTTTCAATCTTGCAATGAGTGCTTCATACTCTGCTTCATTGTTTGAGGCCTTGAATCCCAAACGAATCGATTGTTCTAGTATCTGCCCATCCGGAGATACTAGTACTACTTCTGCCCCCGCTCCTTGTCAGTTTGAACTTCCATCAACAAATAGTCAAAAGGAGTCGCCGATGTAAATGCTGCAGGGTCTGAGTTTTTCTTCTTTCCTTTGTTCCGTTGCCCTCGACTGGGCTTTTCCTTGCTTGCTTGGACATCGTTCATCTCGGCTCAACGGAGCCTGATGTGTGATGGCTCCTGGAGTGAACTCGGCCACGAAGTCGGCCAAGACTTGGCCTTTGATCGTTGTTCTGGGTCTATATTCTAGGTCGTACTGCCCCAAGGCCATTGCCCATCTGGCTATTCTACTTGTTAGATCTCCTTGCTGCAACAGGGACTTCAAAGGGTGTTCTGTTAGCACCACAATTTTGTGGGCTTGAAAGTAATGGTTCAGCTTCTTTTAAGCCATTACTAAAGCTAGCGTCAATTTCTCTAGGGGTAGATACCTGGTTTCTACATCAGCCAGGGTTTTGCTTACATAGTAAACAGCCCTTTGCTCCCTTTTTTCTTCTTGGATTACCACTGCGCTTACTGTGTGCTCTGAAACTGCTAAGTACAAAAACAGCTCCTCCCAGGTTCTGGATTTGAGAGAACCGGAGCCGTGGTCAAATACTTCTTTAAGTCGGCCAGGGCAACTTCGCACTCTTCTGTCCACAAGAAGTCTGTGGCCTTTTTCACTAAGTTGAAGAAGGGTTTGCATTTGTCAGAGCTTCTGCTTATGAACCTGTTCAGGGCTGCCGCCCTTCCAGTTAGCATTTGCACCTATTTTGCCGACGTCGGACTCTTCAACTCTAGGATAGCTTTAATTTGATCTGGGCTGGCCTCAATGCCCTTTTGGTCACCAGGTATCCAAGAACTTACCAAATCCACTCCAAATGCACACTTCGATGCATTGAGTCGGAGCCGATATGTTTTAAGGATGTCAAAGACTACTTTCAGATGGCCAAATGACCTTCAGGTTCTTGGTCTTCACGACCATGTCATCGATGTAAACTTCCACTATTTAGCCAATCAAGTGTTTGAACATCTTGGTTACCAATCTTTGATAAGTTGCTCTTGCGTTTTTCAACCCAAAAGGCATCACTCTGTAGCAATACAGCACTTTTGGGGTGATAAACGCAGTCTTCTTTTCATCTGGGGGGTAACTGGCTATCTGATGGTACCCCTGTAGGCATCAGGAAGCTCATCCTTCCATGTCCTGAAGTGGCATCTACCAATTGGTCAATCTTGGGTGAGGAAAACTGTCTTTGGGACAGGCCTTGTTCAGGCTGGTAAAGTCCACGCAGACCCTCCATTTACCATTCTTTTTCTTCACCACCACTGTATTTGATAGCCATGTCGGGGTAATTTAACCTCTTGAATGGCCCTGGCCTCCAAAAGTCTGTCTACTTCCTCTTCCACTGCTTTGACGTGCATCAACGTCGGTCTTCTTGCTCGTTGGATTACAGGTTGGCTGACCTGTCAACGTTCAGTTATGGCAAGTGACCTCGGGTCATGCCAGGTATTTCGTAAGGCGTCCAAGCAAATACCTCAATATTTGCTCTCAAGAAAGCTTCCAACTCTTTTTCCCCTTCTTCGGCTAAGCCCGAGCCGAGAAGAAAGAAGAGTTCTTCATTCCCCTCATGGACGGGATTTTCTTCAGTGCTTCTCGTTCTTCTCGGCTGGCTCCTCTGCCGACATCCTCTAGGACTTCACGTCCTCGTCTTCGATCTGTGCCCTCTCTGGTTCCCGTATACTACAGGTGGATTTCATTGCTACCATGGAGCAATTCTTTGCCTGCAACTGATCTCCTCTGACCTCCTCTATCCCATACTCTGTTGGGAACCACAATAGTTGATGCAATGTTGAGGGAACAGCCCCCATTGCATGCAACCATGGCCTTCCCAAAATAATATTGTAAGGGGAGGGTGTGTCGATTACGGTGAAGTCTGTCTTTATCTTCTTCGTGCCAGCCTGCATATCTAAGCTTACTGCTCCCAGTGGCCATGTCGACATTCCATTGAACCCGACCATTGGGCCATTGCATTGCTCCATATCGTCTGGGTGAAGGCCAAGCTCCTTGTAACATCTGACATACATGATGTCACAAGAGCTGCCTTGGTCAATTAGGATGCGCTTCACTTGGCACTCCCCAACCTAGAGGGATACTACCAAGGCATCGTTGTGTGGATGCTGGACCATCTCAAGGTCGGCTTCAGTAAAGAACACTATTGGTCCCTGACACTCCTTGGCCCGATGTCGTTTCTCCCCGACCTGGTATACGTGCTGCAAGTGCTTTACCTTCTGGGTCTCCCCCCGTATTTCGTTTTCGTTGACCTTCGAATGAATTACGTTAATTACCCGAGGTCCTTCTGCCTAAGGTTGCTGTGCTGGGGAAGGTGGAGCTGCTGGTGCCTGAGGCAATCTTGCCTGCTCTTCCTTTGTCCTGGCCTCATCTACAAGGTCTCTCAGATAACCTTGCCTTACCAGGTCTTCCAGGTGTGCCTTCAGGGCTCTGCAACCCTGAGTCATATGCCCATCTTCATTATGGTAAGCACAATGCTTACCAAGGCTTCTTCTCATAAATTCTCCTGGCACCCTGGCTGGTGCTCTGAAATAGGGCTGGGACCGATTTTGTCAGACTTTGCAAATTGGGATTCGGAATACTGTTGTGACTGCCTGTGTAGCCCTCAGTCCTACCTCTTGCTTGTTAGATCCATTGTTACCTCGGCTTTGCTTCGGCGAGCCGTTCTCTTTCTCTTGCTTTGTCTCATTGGCTCCTGACGTGTCTTCCTCGGCTTTGGCATACTTCTCAATTCTGGCCATGAGCTCTTCCATGCTTTTTGGCAATGTCTTTGCCAAAGACTTTCGTAGTGGACAGTCATCTTTTAGGCCGTTCTTGAAAGATACGACCGTCACCCTTGATTGCACTCGGGTATGCGGTTGAACACTTCATAGTATCTTTTAGCATAGGCCCTAAGGCCTTCATCCTTACTGATTCTCAGAGCTATCAAGGCGTCTACCCTTAATGGCTGTAGTTTGTTTGTCACGAACCTGGCCACGAATATCTCGGCCAGGCCTTCCCAAGTCTTCACACTTCCCTTTGGCAGTTTGTAAAACCAATCTGATGCAATATCCCCAAGGATGAGGGAAACACCTTGCAGAGCAATGGCTCGTTCCCAGTGTATAGTGCCATCGAGTTCAGGTATAATCCGACGTGAAAGTCGGGGTTCGTCTTTTCGTCGTATATCTGGAACCTCGGCATACTGAATCTTTTCGGGGCCTCAAATTTGTCCAACTCTACCGAGAATGGTGTTTTCGGCTTAACAGGGGAAGTTACATCGGCATCCTGTTGCTTCCTCTTGAGGTAATCTCTCAACTCCTCTTTGGTCCGCCAAGGAGCTCGGCTATCTCTCGACTTCAGTATTTTCGGCGCACTACTCTCAGCTTCGTTGTGAGCCCTCTTCGACATTTTTTCATTAGATGTGTTGAAGCACAGCACCTCTCTTTGAACATGTCGATGTTCTTCGGGGTTTGCCTCCTTGGTGCGATGCGTCCTTCGAGATTCTTCCCTCCTTGACTCTCCTCGCCCAACCTCCCTTGAAGGCCTGTGAGAGTGTCTTTCGCTCCTGGTATGCTGGGGAGCTATAGGGATTGTTTTCTGCCCTCCTTTCTGGGCATTAGCCGCTGGAGTCGGCGTGTCCTACAGCGGGAACGGTGGCTGCATGGCGTTGTTTTGCATCATAAAATTGACGACCGATTGCAGGTCAGCCAATTTGTTTGCCATCTCTTTTACTTCTTCGTCCCTCCGCAGGCATCTATCTTTCCATACCTGGAGGTTATCCTCGTTGTAATACCCGCTTCGATCTGATTTCTTTGGTACGTCGCCCTCTTAGCCGACGTCTTTTTTGCCGTGATTCTGGTCTTGAGTCTCCTTGTTGCAACCATCTTCCTCCATGTTATGATCAACATGTTTGCCGTTCCCAACAGGGGTTTCATCCCCAACCTTATCTTTCTGTCCGTTGCTGGCCATCTATTCTCCTTTCTTTCCCACAGACGGCGCCAAATTGTGTGAGTGAATTTCCGATCACACTGCCAACTCAGTATTCAGCTGGAGAGCATTGGTAGAATAAATGGCGCTTGAATGACCTGCAACAAAAAGAGAAGATTACAGTGGTGGTTTGTCCACCCGTGGGCACTCCGACGATCAAGTCAGTTATCTCAAAGATAATCAATAGTGTTTAACTCACTGTTCAGAATATAAATTGCGTACTTTAGATCCATGGGGATACCTCTCTTTTATAATTAACTCAATCCTTGTCCCAACAGAAGCCTAGCTTCAATGGACTCTAGCTCAATGCTTATCCAGGACTCTTTATTAGATAGAGATAAACTCCCTAAGAGCTTTATCCTTATCCAGGCTGAGTCCCCTCCTCATTCTAGGACTCTTGTCCCCTATCCGTTTATCCTGGATTCCGATATCTTCGGAGATAACCTCGGCCTAGCCAAGATCATCTCGGCGTTATGTCCAAGACACGTGGCACCTCGGCTGACACGTCGGCGTCACCTTGGCCACGTGCTGATACTCAGAAATAAGGGTGGGCGCGGATCGGTTGCGGCCACGAAACCTCCAATCCGCCATCCGTCCGCCAAATTGATGGATTGGAGAAAATCAATCCGCATCCGTCCGCCAATCCGGCGGATGCGGATTTGGCGGATTGGCGGATGGATACGAATCGGTTTGGCGGTTTGAAATTTTACAAATTTTCAACATACAAAAAAAAAAAAAAAAACCCTAGACAATGCAATATTTATTCATTCAAACTTATCCGCAATCCCTGCTTTTCACAACAACCATTTTCGTGTGGTATTCTTTAGTGGGGTTGAATGGGACACAAGGCTTAGTTTAGTTGGTTATTATTTATGGGTTCAGCCTTCGTTTGAAAAGTTTTAGACCTTGAACTTGTTCTCAGCTAAGCTCATGGATTGATTAAGCCAAAGCTCTACTTGGCCAAGTACTATAAACTTCAATATCTACTATCCATGCATAAGTACATTTATACATACATAAATAAACATATTTTACATGAAATAAATAGTGTACAGCAATACATATGTTATCTAGATGTAATTCATTACTAGAGTGATCATGTACTAGTAATTCAAAACCCAGACACAGCCTGAAGACAAACTGATATAAGACAATTGTGGTGAACACTCTCCTACAATTACTGAGCAACACAGTACCATGGGAGAAAAGACTAGAATGAACCCAAGCATGAATTACATCTGAACTATATATGACTAGTCTAATCAACAAACTTAAACTTATTAATTAATTCTAAGAAAATAAACAAAAAAAAGAAAAAGAAAATGTAGAACATCTGGCAAAAAAGAACCTCAAGATAAGTGAATCTGTAATTACCTCCCATGGCTTCTTAAACTCGTTCAATGCTTCTGTAAGATCAGCCTCAGTTTTTTCCCATGTTTCTAAGTCCCCAAGATATTTATCTGGCCTCTACAATACAAAATATGTGTTAGCAAGAATAAATACTCTCTTTCGGACCTCCTCTATTGAAGCACAATGAAATGCGTAGAACAAAATAGGGTAAAACAATAAAATTTGATACCAGAATAAAAGAACACTAAAAGAGAGAAAAATCGGAAATCACCATTAACATGTTAAGTATGACTCAAGACAATTACACAAATAACTTTGATGCACAGATGAGTACCATATTGTCATTCCGTTGATAGCTTCAAGTCAAAAGTGAACCCAAATATCTCATAGGTGTAACTGATGAACTATAATGCATTCTTGACTTCATCTTTAATCTGAACAATTAACAACAATAGTCATACCAGGAATTCAAAACAAAATGTTAACAGTTCTTAGCAACATATGAGCAAGGTTCATCTAACCTGGGCCTCCCTGCAGAAGATGTGAGCGCATCCTGTACAAAAGTTGTAGTGTTAGGCGTAAAGAGCTTCCATCAGCCAGGACTACTACTCAAATTAGTTTATTTTTATAAAAAAAATTCTGAAATTTCTTTCCAAAAAACAAGTCAAACGTGACCTAAAATTCTTGAATCACTTGGTAATTTTTATTTGTTTATTTAATTTTAATTTTTATTTGTGTAACGAAATTTCTTCCAACCCAAACGAGGACCAAGGAAAAATTTACATTACTTTTGACAAACTAGCAAAAGGAAGAACTAAGGAAAGCAAATTCTGCTTTCCCTCTCTCTTCCCCATCAGACAATTCCAAATTTGTTTATACATTCTCAATATTTAATAAAAATAGCATTCACAAGGGTGAGTTGAGTTTATTCAATTTCTGTCAACTGTAGAAAAATATAATATATCTATTTCTGTATCTAAGGGAAAGAATAAATGTTGTAATGCAGCTTATGGGGCTTGAATCCAAGGGGCACCAGAGTAATCAACTGGTCTTGACTCAAGGAGAGAAGAAAAGCAAACACAGATATAAAATCACAGACAAACACAGATAGAAATCACACAGACACAGATATGAAATCACAAACACAGACATAAAATCAAAATCACAAACCTTTGGTTTTCGAACTCTCTGTAAATTTCGAACCCTCACTCTAATCTCACCATCTCTTTGCTTTCAGAACTGTAACAAAACAAAAAAAAATTAAAAAAATAAAAACAGTTAGAGTTCAAGAGAAGAAGACAAGGAGAGGAAAGATGAAGACAAAAACAGAACTCACCACCACCACCATGATCAACGATCCTCTTTCAGTCGAAGAAAGGGGTAGGCCCTAACCGTTAGGTTTTAATCTGAGATTCTCAGAAAATTGAGTAAAAAAAAAAGAAGCAGATCTTCGATCGCGATGGAGAACATCGTCGGATGATGAGAAAGTCGCCGTCGTAGATGGGTAGGTAGGGTAGGGTTTTGGGGGAGAGAGAGAGAGTACTGTCGAAGAAGAAGAAATGTTTGGGTCTTTTGATGATGAGATCAGAAAAGAAAGAGAGGGAGAGGGCGTACAAAAAATATAAAAAAGGTAAAAAAATTGGGAGACAAACGGGGGTCGGGTTACACGGATATAATGGCGGGCCATCCGCCACCCGACCCGAATCCGCCAGAATGTAAAATCTTGGCCCGCATCTGTCCGCCAAGTACCACGCATCCACCCATTTGACGTCGGGTCGGGTCGGGTCGGGCGGATTGGACGGGTCGGTGGATCCGTTGCCCAGCCCTACTCAGAAAATATATCCCCACATGTAAGAATTAGTTAAATAGTTTAATTTGTTAAAATTTAATCTACAATTTACATTTAATGCCAAAAGTAAAGGTATAAATCAATTTAAATGCCATTATATTAAACAACTTACAAACCATAACTTAATTTTAAAATTATACTAAGTATAAAAATAAAAATAAAAAAGAAATCCAATGAAATTGATTTTACTCTTGTATTAAAAGAAAATACTGTTTCAATTAAAGTACGATACGGCTCAGGTATATATTAGGTACATCTGAGTATGTCAAAAGTTAGGAAAAAAATTTAAATATGTATTTCATATACCCGAACGTACTAGTACCTGATAAGTATCTGGTACAGATACCACAGAAGTAGCTATAAATATGTGTGAATGTGTTGATGATATATATAATTTACGGGTAAATTACAAATACACCCCTGTAGTTTGATTAAAATACGAATCACCTCTTATGGTTTTGGAAATTACATTCCACATCCTGAGATTTCTAATTTTATAACGGATCGCCATTTTTATTAATAAATCATGAAATCAATTAATAATTTTTAATAATATTAAAAATATGTTTGAATTAGTATAGGAGAGTAATTATGAATTTTATTTTTTTAATTAATTCTGTAAAATAACAAATTTTGACAAAAAAATATTTATAATTTTTAAAAGGGTAAATTACATTGACACCCCCTGTGATTTATGTTTATTACAGTTCCCCCCTCACCTTTTGGAAATTACATCCCCATTCCTAAGGTTTAAAGTTTCATTATAGATTAGTCCCTCAGTTAGTTGACTGTTAAGTCAACTAACAAATTTTATTGATGTTAGCAATTTAATTTTTTTAAATACCAATTTCGCCCTCACTGGGTAAATTACATTGACACCCCTCACATTTTAGAAATTACAATTCCCTCCCCAAGGTTTAAAATAGTATTATCAATTGACCCCTCGATTAGTATTAGTTGAAAAAAAAATTCATTGAAAAAAAAATTAATTGGAAAAAAAATTTTGTTAGTCAAATTTTTAAATTTCTATTTAAAAACCAACGTAAACTTATTTTTTAAATTTACGCTTTTTTCTCAAATTTACAAATTGAGACAATTATTTATAAACCCAAAAAATTATCAAATAAGTTTTTATGACAGTTTTCTAAATTTTTGTAAATATAAATTGAAAACTGAAAACGAAATGGTTACCAAACAAGTCTCAGATGGTAAAAATGTCATAAAATTAACAAATAATTAAATAAGTTACTAACGTAAGAAATGATTTATCAAAAGATTGAAAGGCTATGTATCGTTTGATTTTTAGAATTTTTTTTTAAAAATTAAAAATTAATTTGGTTAAGAAATAAAAAATAAAAAATAATTATCATTTTTATATAATTTTTATCTTTCGAGTGGTTAGAAATAATTTTTTACAAATTAAATATATTTCTTCATATTTATTTTTAGGGGATGCACCAATAAATCCCAAATTAATAACTTATACACTGTTTAGTCCTAAAAGTTTTCTTATAGACTGAAAGGTCCCATTACAATGTTTCAAACATCAAATTAATGTTTCGAACATTAGATTTCGAACATCAGATTAATGTTTCGAACATTAGATTGATGTGCAAATGGGACAAAATGGAGCATAAGAAAACTTTTAAGATTAAATAGTTCAACTTTTCAGAAACTAGGACTTATGGGTAAATTTTCCTTATTTTTATTAAATTAGTTTTTTTTTTTTTTTTAAATGTCGGGGAGAGATTCGTATTAAATTGAAACCTCAAGGGGTGTCAATGTAATTTATCCTTTATAGTATATGTAAAGGTTATAGGTAAATATGTTATTTTAACTTAAAAATTAACACCATCAAATAATTACATTGACAAGGAGGGTCAGTGTAATTTTTTAAATATGAAAAAAAAACTACAATAAATATAAATCTCAAAGAATATCAGTGTAATTTATCCTTTTTAAAATTACAAAAAATAATCTATACTTTAAATAAACGTTAGAGAGTATTTACCCTATATTTATTGATGACTATAAAAAATTTTGGTCCTATAGATGAAAAAACATTTTGTAATGTGTGTGTGTTTATGACTGTGGAGAGAGAAATCGAAAAACGACGTAGTTTCGACGCAGCCAAGTTAATGTCGCTCCGACACGCAACAGGCTGCTGCGCATTTGTACGCAGCACCCTCGGGCGAAGTCAAATTTGTACCAAAATTAAGGGATCATTTATGTTGGTACCGTTCGGTAACACTTACGTTTTTAATTTTTTATTTATATTTATAAAAATTTTAAAAACTTAAATAAAAACTTGTTTAGTAAATTTTTGATTTATAAATCAGTGGTCGCAGTTTATAAATTTGGCTAAAAAATGTAAACTCAAAAAATGTGTTTTCGTTTTGAGTTTTTTTTTTTTACCACCCAACAGTAGTTATCACCCGCCACCATTTTCCACCACCGTCTTCCGCCACCACTACCTACTATCCACCTGCCACCACCACCCACCACCCGCTAGCCACCACCAGTCACTACCTACCTGCACCCACTCGCCACCACCACTCACCCCTCGCCGCCGCCGCCACCACCACCACTGCCACCACCCACCGCCGCCACTACCATCCACGCCCGCCACCACCACTCACTACCCACCTGCCGCCACCATCCACATTCGCTACCACCAGCTACCCACTACCACCAGCCACCTGCCACCCACCCGCCACCACCACCACCACCACCACCACTCATCATCCACCTGCCACCCACCTGCCACCACCACCACCCACCATCCACCCCACCACCACCACCACCACCACCACCACCCACCCCACCACCGCCATCTGCCATCCGCCACCCACTGCCACCACACCACCACCCGCTGCCACCACCACTGCCACACACTCGCTATCACCCACCACCCGCCACCGTTACCCACTTACCCACCACTACTACCTGCCACCACCCGCCATCCGCCACCCACCTGCCACCACCACCTCCATCGCCACCCACCTGCCACACCACCTGCCACCGCCACCGCCACCACCACCACCACTACCATCCACTCGCTACCACCCACCACCGTCACCCACCCACCCGCCACCACCCGCTACCCACCACCCACTGTCACTACTTTCCACCACCGTCTTCCGCCGCCACTTGTCATTTCTCATTCTTTTTTATATTTTAAATTTTTTCAAACATTTTGTCAATTACCAAACGCGTTTGTAGTTTATGTTTTTCTAAAAATAAACAAAAATCAGTTTATAAAATTTTTATAAATATAAACTGAAAACGTAAACGTTACCAAACAGACCCGTTACGTTTGGTTAAGAAATTTAAGAAAATATTAAAATATATATATATATAATATAAATAAAATATACTCATATTTTTTTATAATTTATATATATATTTTTAATTTTTTTTTCAAACCTCCTAACTAAATAGAGAATTCAAAATTTACTTTTTTTAATAATTTTTTAAATTTTTACAAAAAAATATGTAAAAAAATAAAGATAATAGGTTGACTTTTGGTAATATTCATTTGATTTTTTGATTAAAAACATGAGTTCCCAAACAAGGTCTACTAAACAAACAAATAGTTTTGGCATTAATTAGTGTACTATTTAAGGGGCTGGGCTTCTCTTCCGTCCATCATTTAAATTAGAGAGTATTATTTGGACGTGTAGAACTCACCACAAGTCCTTTTCGAATGATTTAAATTAGGGTTGCAAACAAATCGAGTCAAGTCGAGCCGAGCCAAGCTTTGCTGAGCTCGAGCTTGACTCGTTTACTTATCAAGCTCGTTTATTGAGCTCGAACTCGACTTGATAAGGAACTAGGCTTGAGCTCAGCTCGGCTCAATAATATTTTTTAATAGTATTTATATTATTTAAATAAAAAATATTATTTATATTATTTAATATATAAATAATATATTTATTATATAATCTAAATAAATATAAACGAGCCAAGCTTATGTGAGTTCGAACTCGGCTCGTTTACTAAACGAAATGAATCGAGTTAAGTCGAGCCGAGTTTCTTCATGAACAGTTTGGTTCATTTGCAGCCCTAATTTAAATTATTTATTTTGTCAGGTATTGCGTATATATCATTCATAAAAAAAATTAAATTAATATGGTATTTATAATCTATTAATTTTATCGTATTTATACCCTAGAAAAAAAATTTAATGCTCTATTTTTAAAAACACGTTGATCATTAATTTTTTTTAAGACAAACTTGATAAAATGAAAGGGTTATAAATATCAAATCGATTTAAAATTTTTTTTTTCAAAACATAATATACACGTAGAGCCCGATAAAATTAACGGTTTGAATTATTGAAATTAGACTCATGATGAGTTCTATGAGTCCAAACAGTACTTTTCTGTGCAAATTTAGATTGGAGGAAAGCCCAACCCCCACTCAAGTGTGAAATAGATTAAAGAATAACCTAAATCTTTAGGAGCAAGACTAAGGACCTTTGATGATTTAAAGTTAAAATTAGTTTGGCTAGTCAACTCAATCTTTTGTAATTAATTAATGTTTTATTTATTTATTTATTTATTTTTATAGTAAATAATCCATCGTTTATATGTCCAATTGGAGCAAGAACATCAACGAGTTTATTTAGGGAGTTATCCTTCTAAAAGCTGTTTATATTCCTAGATATAGTCGTTGCAACTTTTCACATGTATAATGGCAGTGGAATCTATGACCTTCTATACAAAATAATAACAACAATAATATCCAAAGCCAGCGTGTCAATGCAACAATTCGTACAAAATAATTCCTCTCAAATAGGTGAACAAAACCTGAGAGTCATATTACAAAATAAACCAAATTAAGAAACCTATGTTAGATAATGTCTCAATGGGACCACATAATTAAATATGGTGTTATCATTTATAAGAAGCCTACAATTTAAGTGATTCAATTTAATTAATAGGCTTAAGGGTATATGTGTTATGGACCTAATGTGTAGATACTAGTTGTATAATTTCTATTTCTATGAGGGGCAGAAATAGAAATTAAAACATATTGGTTAAAGTTGGTTTTCATTCCTTTTGAACTTCCACAACCTTTCAGTTTTGAAAACCAATAAATAGAAATTAAAACCAATAATGGTTAAAGTTGGTTTTCATTCTTTTTGAACTTCCACAACCTTTCAGTTTTGAAAACCAATTATAACCTTTAAAAGGTTATGGTCCCTATTCCTTCCCAAGTGGAGAAAGAACACTGTCATTTTTCTAAATCCTCTCAAGGAGAAACATAAGGCAATAACATAATCAATAACAAAGAGTTTATTGATAATCACGCTTCCGTTTAACCGTTCATCAATGGATTCAGGTATGTCATTTTGTCTTGATTTCTTGATAATACACATGGTAAATGATCCGAAGTGTAAGGTTTATATTCTGAAATTTATGTTTACAATTGGTATCAGAGCCAGCATATCATGTGTCTTATCAGAATTGATATGCTTTATTCATGATATTTAAGTAATCCTGGCATGGATCATTGGAAAGCAGTCAAGCGTGTTATGCGATATTTACAGAGAACAAAGGAATATATGCTCACATATAGGAGATCGGATAAGTTAAAGGTCATTGGATATTCCGACTCCGATTTTGCTGGATGCCAAGACAGTAGGAAATCCACATCAAGCTATATTTATTTGTTAGCTGGCGGAGCAATTTCCTGGCATGGATCATTGGAAAGCAGTCAAGCGTGTTATGCGATATTTACAGAGAACAAAGGAATATATGCTCACATATAGGAGATCGGATAAGTTAGAGGTCATTGGATATTCCGACTCCGATTTTGCTGGATGCCAAGACAGTAGGAAATCCACATCAGGCTATATTTATCTGTTAGCTAGCGGAGCAATTTCTTGGAGGTCTGCAAAGCAGACGCTCATAGCTTCATCCACCATGGCCGCAGAATTTGTAGCATGTTATGAGGCATCAAACCAAGGGATATGGCTGCGGAATTTTGTCACTAGGTTGCGTATTTTGGAAGGCACTGAAAGACCACTTAAGTTATATTGTGACAATAAGTCTGCAGTTTTATATTCCAATAACAACAGGAGCTCGACAAAATCAAAGCATATTGATATCAAGTTCCTAGTTGTAAAAGAAAGAGTGCAGAGTGGACAGATTTCCATAGAGCACATTGGGACAAACTCCATGATAGCGGATCCACTTACGAAGGGACTACCACCCAAGGTCTTTCATGAGCACACTGCTCAGATGGGTGTTGTTCTATTTGAGAACATTCTGTTTAGTGGGAGTTTGTATTTATATTACTGCTTTATGTCAGCCTTGAGTTTTATCTATGTAATTAGATTAATTTCTGCAGAAATGAAATATTCAGTTTATTACGCTCTGTTACGTATTGTGAAGTATTGATCTCAATAAAGTTAAGTAGGACCAGTTGGAAATAGGCATGTATGGATCACATCACATGTAATTTCCATGCTACGCATCCATGATTGATCTATGTCATTTAGCTGTATTAGTATACGTGACCATTGGTGGGTCGAGTTACGATTGATGTAACGAAGACCGCTTTGATCCTATATTAATATAGTTAATGGACAAGATTTTTTGGATACCCTCAAGTTATGATAACAAATTTCTGAGCTCACTAAAGTTAAGCACATTTTTCAGGATACATATGTGGTCCAGTGGGAGATTGTTAGATAATGTCTCAATGGGACCACATAATTAAATGTGGTGTTATCATTTATAAGAAGCCTACAATTTAAGTGATTCAATTTAGTTAATAGGCTTAAGGGTATATGTGTTATGGACCTAATGTGTAGATACTAGTTGTATAATTTCTATTTCTATGAGGGGCAGAAATAGAAATTAAAACATATTGGTTAAAGTTGGTTTTCATTCCTTTTGAACTTCCACAACCTTTCAGTTTTGAAAACCAATAAATAGAAATTAAAACCAATAATGGTTAAAGTTGGTTTTCATTCCTTTTGAACTTCCACAACCTTTCAGTTTTGAAAACCAATTATAACCTTTAAAAGGTTATGGTCCCTATTCCTTCCCAAGTGGAGAAAGAACACTGCCATTTTTCTAAATCCTCTCAAGGAGAAACATAAGGCAATAACATAATCAATAACAAAGAGTTTATTGATAATCACGCTTCCGTTTAACCGTTCATCAATGGATTCAGGTATGTCATTTTGTCTTGATTTCTTGATAATACACATGGTAAATGATCCGAAGTGTAAGGTTTATATTCTGAAATTTATGTTTACAACCTAGAGAGATACAAACAAAGAAAATGTTATCATTTGAAGGATCTCTTTTACATTTTAATTTATTTTTAGCATTGGTTGGACCACTGGATCAACAATTAAGTTACAATGCGGATCACTTTTTCTTGCTTTTGATTTGTAGGTGTGTTGACACCATAAATAGTAATAATATTATTTTTATTATTGCAGGACACGTGACACTTTATTGATCAATCAGGAATTAAGAGAAGTTACAAAGTTAGTGATCTTACATGGTGGAACATGGAAAATAAGGTGGAAGAAATTAAAGTACATGTGAAGAATATGATGGATAAAGTGACCTAGCGGAAGACATGGAGGGATATGTGGCATTGTGGAAATGAAAGTGGAAGAGTAAGTAGTTTTAGGTGGTTATTGGGTAGTTATTACTGGAAGTTTTTTTCATACAAATAGCCATTGATGGCTACATTTACAGGACCCAAAACCAGATCCAGAAACCAGTTTATTTACTTTATATTTTTCTTTCCAGTTCTTTACTTTCCTGCATTTCATTTCTTAAGAATAGTTCTAAGTTAGTCTGTTCGTTACTATAATTCCCTTCGAAGCTGTGGCAGTGTACAGGTACTATTGTAAACATTTGTTTACTTTAATGAAATTTAATTTCTGACATTGTTCTCTCCCTCCTTTTTTTACTTTTGATTAATACTTCTGAATTTTCTCCTAAAACAAGCTACCAGTAAAATCCTCTTCATTGAGGTTAAGAGAACTTCAAAGCAATTGTCTGATTGATTGGTTGACATTTACTACTTTTGTAAGCACTTATTGATCCTTGCTGGTACACTCTAATTAGATTTCTAACCTTCGAAAGCCAAAAAAACTAACATATATTTTTTGACACGCCCAGTGGGACTATCATTATAATGGTTAGATGAAGACGACAAGGAAAAAATGAGCGCCTTGAAGAAGGCATAGAAGAAGAAATGACAAACGAATTGAATTTTGCTATTCAAATTTATCAATATGAAATATATTGGCATGAAAGAAAAATTTTGGATCTTCAAGAAGAGATACATTTTCTTGATAAAGAAAATTTTTAAGTTGTTACTTCATTATCATATTATTTGGTAGAAGAAAAAATACACCATTTAATTGGAGTAATTCATCAACTTGATATGAAAATTTGCAAATGGAGACATGAGTTATCAATCATTCTTGTCAAGTTTTTAATGACTGAATTTTGTGGGGTTTTACAAAATGTTTTCAAGTTTTTTATGACTGAAATTGGTAAAAAAATAACTTCATCAATGGATCGGGGAGTGCAAAAACCCATTTTTAAATAGCCAAATTATGAAATTAACATAACGAAAGAGCATGTTCTTGAGTCAAACATGGCTAAGAATGATGTTCCATATATGGCTCGGGGGGTTCATACATCCATTTGTAGAGAGCCAAGTCATGAAAAGCTTGTTAGGAAGCATGTTTTTAAACCAAGTTTGGTTAAAAATCATGAGCAACCCATGGTTAGTGGATTTAAAATTTTTGATGATGTGAAAAATCTCAAAATATTTGAATTTCCAAAACCACCATATACCACTATCTTCGTTGCTCAAAATCCATTTTAGATTTGTGGTTCACATCAAAATTTAATTTTGATAAAATGGTTAACAAAATATCAAAATCTAGAAAATATATTTGTTGAGTTTTTTCCTACATTTTCACAATGAGAAGCATGGAAATGACTAATAATAATGGTCTTGGCTATTGTCATGGTTATATGTGAAATAGTGGCCAATACAAATTTATAGTTGGCCAAGGAAGAAGAAGTTCCGTGGAAAACACAATTAGTTCACATGTTTGTTGTTTTCTACCATGCAATGTGAAAACCATCATTCTTGACCAAAAGCTGGTCTTTGCTATATATTAGACATGATGTTTTTATACTCTAGATTGTCTTCGAAATGGATATGTAAACAACTTTCATTTTGGTTTTGCTGTTGGTCAATGTGTGTACTTCGAAAGCCTTTTTTGCCATAATTTTTTAGCTTTGAAGCACTCTATATTGCATCAAGAACAGCTTCGAAGAAAAAAATAATGCTAGTTGTGAACCTTCAAAGCTTTGCTGAGTATTTCCAATGATGTAATTAGTCATTTGTCGGCACCTTCAACTGTCGAATGATGATTTTGGGCTTCTAGTAATACCTTTAGAGGATGTCTTTCATCCTTTGAATTATAACTCTTCAAGAATTCGAGACATCTCATAATATTTTGCCATGGTATTAGCTACTATCAAGTGAGACATTTGCTAATTTTACATGGCGGTAAACTTCGAATCATTTCAGAGTGGCTTCTAAGCATTCTACATTAGCTTTGAAATAGCTCCAAGGAGTCTTTAATATGTCATCCTTTATAATGAACCTTCTAGTAAGCTTCGAAGGGTGCTAGAGAAGCTTTGAAGGATTTCGAAAGAGCTTCAAAGAGGCTTTTTATAGTGAATATAGTAGTGTTGCCATGTCATTGAAGTATTAGCCATGATTTCTGGACACCATACACAGTGAGTGCATACATTTATACATTCATTGATTACAAATTGGTGTCTTATTTAGAAATTTTTAACTTGCCACCTAAGAAAGTACAAAGCTTCTACTCATGACTCATACCAAACATGATTGGTATGTATTGTGTCCATATCAAATTGGTGCTTCTTGATTTGAATTGACCACTTTGAAGCACTCATATTGAATTCGAAGTATATGCCTTTAGTGTAGTGTTCCTTCGAAGCACTTCGTTGGTGCTGTTGTGGTATTCAAAGCATTTTATTACTCATATCGGTTTTGTGCTTGGTTCGGCTCTTCAAAAATTAAAATAAACATTTTTAAAGAGCTGAGAAGTGTAATGTTGACATCATAAATAGTAATATTATTATTATTGCAGGACACGGAGCACTTTATTGATCAATTAGCAGTTAAGAGAAGCTACAAAGTTAGTGGTCTTGCATGGTGGAACATGGAAGACAAGGTGGAAAAAGTTAAAGCACATGTAGAGAATAAGATGGACAAAGTGACTTAGTGGAAGACATGGAGGGATATGTGGCATTGTGGGAATAGAGGTGGAAGAGTGGGTAGTTTTAGGTGGTTATTGGGTAGTTATTGCTGGAAGTTTTTTCCTATAAATAGCCATTGATGGCTACATTTACAGGGACCCCAGAACCAGATTCAGAAACCAATTTATTTACTTTATATGTTTCCTTCCAGTTCTTTACTTTCCTGCACTTTATTTCAATTTCTTATGAGTAGTTCTAAGTTAGTTTGTTCGTTGCTGTAATTCCATTCGAAGCTGTGGAAGTGTGAAGGTACTACTGTAAACATTTGTTAACTTAATGAAATTCAACTTCTAACACTGTTCTTTCCCTCATTCTTTTACTTTTGATTAGTACTTCTGAATTTTCTCCTAAAATAAACCACCAGTAAAAATCCTCTTCATTGAGGCTAAGAGAACTTCGAAGCAATTGTCTGATTGGTTGGTTGACATTTACTACTTCTGTAAGGACTTATTAATCCTTGCTGGCATGCTCTAATTACATTTATAACCTTCGAAAGCCAAAAAAGCTAACAAGGTGACACAGGATATTCACCATACTAAAGCCACCCCCTTATAACATGGGGTATGGATTCTCTATTAATAGCCCATGTTACTACTTTTAACACCATATGTGAACCATGACTTCTTGTTGTGTCAGTGTAGAATACGTAATCAAATGGTTTGAAAATCATGTTCCAATCTAAAAATCGATCCATGAATTGAATCACCCTGTCAGTCCATGAACATAATATAAGGGCATGCCATAAGATTTCTTGAGAGAAAGGATTAAAAGTCCTCATTCATCTCAATATGATGGCAATCGAAATGCTTGTAGAGAAATATTGTAGCCAAAATTATATTCATAATATAGTATTCACAATAGCTAAAAGGCATATTGAGTCAATATTAAGAACAAGACCACAAACATTCTCTCAGTTTATTTGGTACTAGAGAAGATAAATGCTATATCATTAGACAAGATAAATGTTATAGCCATGCTCTTTCGCTTCAAATCTCTGAAAGGCTACACTAGAGACCCAAGAAGTTTGTTTGCAACCTTGTCCCTAGTTGACCCTTTCTTTAAAATGCAGTTTGCTACTTCTATCAGCTATATACTAGTAGCCATTGAAATTATCTTGGAAGATAAGAACAATTAATAAATAAATACTAGATTGCGACTTATAGAAAAGAAGTTTCCCCATTTAAGCTGTGACTAGACAAAAAATGTCATTCTTAATTCATGTTAACTGGTTGTAACTATATACACATCAAAAGCGTCCTTATTGAATTTTTCCATTCTATGCCTGGTTGCTAAGAAAAGGCAAGCAAAAAAGAAGAAAATAGTGTTATGACAATTGGAGTTGGTGGTGCTCCAATGTGCTGAAAGTGATGGTGCTCATGCGGAGAGCACGCGCGCGCGCGTGCGTTTGTGTGTGTGTGTGTGTGTGTGTGTGTGTGTGTGTGTGAGAGAGAGAGAGAAGAGAGAGGACGAGCAATAAACAAAAAGACAGCAAAATACAAAAAAAAAATATAGAATATAAATTTGTTCACATTTGGCTGGGTGGCACCATCTTTTGGGCGACTAATTTTGCCTTGTTAGTAACCAAAAACATAATTTTCGGCAACTAAATTTTATGTAGTTGGCGAAAACTTAATTTTCAACTACAGAATGTTATTTAGTCGCCAAAAACTTAATATTCATTGACTAAAATTATTTTAGTTGCTATTTTTTGTCGTCAAATGTTCATTTTCTTGTAATGATAATAATAACAATATGTTTAAGTCAATCTTTTAAATCTTTTTTCAAGATACCAACAAGTGAATATATATAGTTGACAAACTCGCCGACCAAGACGAATAGTTTACTGGATTCATGCTTGAGAGAGGACTCAAGTTCCATTCAATTGTATTCCTTTAATTGAAAGTGAAACAATGGAGGGAGGATGGATGTTGGTGGTGCGCAAACATGGAGGTCAAGGCAACAGGAGCAAAGGAGTGGAGGCTGATATTCACACCGTTTTTGTGGATAATTTACTAGAATCTATGGATCCAAAAGGTTTGTATGGGATATTTACTAATTTCAGGGTAGTGAGGGATGTGTTCATCCAAATAAAATAAGGAAGATGACGCAATCAAGATTTGGTTTCGTACGTTATGATTGTCAAGTGGCAGCAAGAATGGTAGTCTAAAAAACACATGGACTCTGGTGTGATAACAGAGCATTGAAGGTAAAAGAAGTAGATTTTGTCAAAGGTAAGGAAGTAAAGCAGAGGCCATCAAAGTTACCAATTGGAAGGCAGGACATAGAAAGTACTAATGGAGCTCCAACTATGGTATAAGGGGCAAAGTCATATGCCTAAGCTGTAAATGGAAGAGGGATGGTAACCAACACAAGTATAACCATAAATTCTTTCGAGGAAGGGAATGGGTGGCTGTACGACAGTGTGTTTATTAGACTTAAACCACTAAGTTATGTGGCAGAGTTTAAAGAGGAACTGAAGAATTGAGGAATGAAAGCAATTCAGGTTAAAGATGGAGAAGGTAGAGACATTGTCCTGACCTTTGAATCAATGAAGAGCATGGAAGAAAAGTTGATTATAATGAATGGATAGGTATATGAGTGGTGTAAGTGGATTGAGGAATGGAAACAGGGGATGGCCATTGAATTGTTCGGCTTACCTGTTATGGTGTGCCGCTAAACTTATGAAGCAATAAAACTTTCAATAGTAGTGGGGAGTTATGGGGGGAAGTCATAGGTATGGATGATGATACATTCAAAATGAACTCGTTACACTGTGGGAAGGTGAAGATAGCTACCAAGTGTATGAAATTCATAAATAAAACCATTAACTTGAGCTGCAAGGGAAGGCTTTACCTAGTGAAAGTGTGTGAAGAACAGGTGGTTATCTTGGAGGTGATTCACAATCAATGCGAGTGTTGTAATTTGCAGAATAAGGGGACAATCACAACTCCAATGGTGACGACAAAGAGTAGATGTCTGAAGTGGAGATCAGGAAGGATGGAGATAATGTTGAGGTGGAGGGCCAAGCTGGAGGTGAGCTAGACAAATAGGATGACGTGCAGGAAGGAAGATCTGTGAAAAGGCATGATGGTTATAATGACAAAGATGGACAAGGTAGGTGGCAAAGCATATCAGTGGTTCAAGAAACTAACACAAACATGGAAATGATAGAATTTGGGGATGCGTGCGAGGACAAGATTGATGTACTAGTGGTGATGTAATGCCCCGATATTCACACCATATAATTTGTTACCAAGCCATTATTATTGTCCAACTTCATGACATTCATATAAACAATAAATAAATGTAAACAATTCAATAAACTGAAATCTGTCATATTCTCATGTATTCCTCTTCAAGTTATACATCAAAAATTGCCATCAAGGCTTACACCTTTTAAGACTAAGAGTCTTGATTTCAACAAATAAAATCCTAACTCGACAAATAAGCTCGGTAACTGTAGGCAATCAACATAAAAAAGAAGCTTCTGTGCTCCATGTTGGACTCCATCTGCTTTGTCAACAATCTCAAGGTTCACCTTCATCACTTGGAATTTTAGGATGTCCAGCCCATAAAAAGAGAGTGAGTTTTTACGCCTAGTAAGAAGTAAACTTAGCATAACCAAGTATGATTAATGTGCGTGTGATCAATATGATAGTGCAATGCAATGTCATGCCATGTTACGACTTAACTCTATTTGGAAACCGAATTCTGACATACATGATTTGCAACCCATGTGACTCAACTGATTAACCATCCTTGTAACGAAGAACTCTCATTTTCTAACAAATTGCACATAAGACAACTCAAAATACTCCCTACATTTATTGGCCACTAAGCACAGTAGGGCAAGTGGACACCTCTTACTTTTTTGAAAACCTCTACATTTACCGGCTATCAAGCACAGAGGGGCAATTGGAAACCCGTTTCATTTTAAAAACATCTCCACATTTTCCGGCCACCGAGCACAGAAAGGCAATTGGACACCCATCAATCATTTCAACTTTCCCCAACATTTACCGGCGTTTAGCACGGAAGGGCAATTGGGCACCTCAACACACAATGCATTCCGAAACCACACACACACACACCTTTAAATGATCCAATCTTTAATCCAACCCCCTGGAATGCAATGCAATGCATGAGTTCTCAAACATTCCTCTTTATCCCGAAATTCCTTTTTGGTTGCACAAGAGTTCAACACATAAAATCTAATGAACTTTTCTCATTTTCAAGACTCCACGTCCTACCCTTTACCAAACATCAACCCATGCAAAATATTACTTTACATCCTTTCAACATTCCTAGTATTCACACAATTCAACTAATTTAAATCACCAATAATATCATCATAGACAATAAATTTATCCAACATACTTATCAACATGAAAAATCACTTTAATTTTCGACATATGATACCAATTAACTCAAGCCCTCTTTTAATTTTAATTTTTTTTTTAAAAAAAAAAATCCTAATTCTAGGGTTTTCAATAAAATTGGGGGTTTTTCTCATTTCTTTGTTAAATCCTCAAATCATCAAGTAGTAACCATCAAAGTACCAAAACATTTTAAATATTTTAAAACCCCAATCTTTGAACATAAACATCTTTTAATCAAGGATTTCAAACTCAAATCAACCCAAACTTCCCCATAATACAACATAATCGAACTAAATCTTAAAAGATTAGAGTTAAAAGAACCCCCTACTGTGGACGCGCTCCCGGAGAGAACTCCCGAGGAAACCTCTTTTTGTTCTCTGAGCTTCTGCAGTTCGGACTCAAATGTCACAGTTCTGAATCTAATCTCACAATGTGCGATGTGAGACCGATAAATCATCAAAGAGTCTAAATCCGGCAAATCGTTTTTGAAAACTGATTTTTATAAAGAAGTGCCAAACAGGGACTGCTTTGCCAGATACAGAGTCGCCACCTAAATATTTTATTTTGGGAAAATTTAGGAAACCCTAACTCATGCCTAAGCCACGTGTCCGTCATCACCAAAGTTGCCTCGGCTCGGGAACTTGGGTACGATTGGGGAAGGTCATCTATGAGCACCCCCGCTCGCCCGATCAAAGATCGGCCTGTACTAAGCATGATACTTTATTTTTGAAAACACATGTGTTCTTATTCCGGTTAATTAGCTAATCTTACTATGTGATGTGCACAGCAAACAAGTATAGACTAGATCGCCTAATTTGGAACAAAGCATCGCATATCTGTTTGTTTGGAAAATAGTTTGAAGTTTGCTACTCGTAAGTAGGCTAAAATGCGGATTTCAATGAATTGTTCCAATTCAAGTAATCCAACCTTCACCCATAGGCATTCAGGCAGTTAATCACGTAAGCAAATAGCCTCATGGCAAGCATGCTTTCATGGCAACATTAATACACATGCGGTATGCTAAAGCGTAAACACTCACAGCGTACTCCAAGCCAAAACAAGGAACTAGTTAGAAATCAATGCATGATCCTAGTTCATGTTAAGATGGCTAATGCAACACATGCGAAAATGCAACTAAAATAGGCTCGGCTATTCTAGAATGTCATGTGAAATGCAACTCGGTAACATGCTGTTAAACATGTATTCAAGTAATGTATTGAAAATACAATGCAGTTAGTATGATGCGCCGAGCCCGGTACATGCAAGACAGATGAATGGATGCACGCATGCGAGCATAAGGTATGCTAAATTAAACATGCCCTAAAACTAACCATCGTAAGCGGTTAAGTAAAAGGGAGAAAGAAATGGAGGTTGGAAGACATGCATCACACACACGCACGCTTATTACAACAATACGCCCTTTCGAGGGAGGGACCAAATAAAGAGCTAACTAGCTAATCTAAGCTAATTAAACTAATTATTACAACACAATTAATTAACTAATCCTAGTTAACTAATTATTACAAAACGAGTTGAAATAGCTAACGCATTAACTATTAAAGTACAACCAAAGCAAAAGCAAGCTATCTAAGCATGGCAGCTAAGGAAAGCAGTAAAACAGGAGGTTCTCGGAGGAAGAAGATTGGATGCATGCTCGGTCGCCTTGTTCGGAAATCCAATGCGATGCCCCGATTTGCCTCTGTTTTCATTTGTTCTCAGAAACTTACACCAAGCTCCAGAAAGCTGAAACTTCACCTTGGGAATCCTGTGGGAGGGTGGCCGACCACTTTTGGTCTCTAGAAACACCTGCTGACCACTTTTGGTTGTTGAAAAACTAGAAAAGTGGTCGGCCAGCTACTTTTTCTGGCTGGCCGGCCAATTGTTGCTGCTGAATCCCAGTTTTCTGCAACAGAGAGCAAGAAAGGGCATGGCAATGTATTTGCAAGATATGTGTGCACAACCATCCTCCCTATCATGTCATGAACTCAAGGGAGTGTAGTTTCTCGACCTTCGGGCCACAAATCGCGCATGTCCATGCATGATGGCCGAGAGGCGAAGTTGCACAATTCAATATGGGAATGAATGCACAAGTAAACACATAAAGCCTAAAACTCTATCATGTATGATCAAGAGCGTCGGTAACCGGGAATTAAGGCACGTTTCATCACTTTAAGTATGAAACGTCCCTCGTTTCCCGTGTTTGGACTAACTCCTATTTCAAACACAATGCAAGCAAGCATGGCATACACAATGTGACTCGATCATGCAAGTATGCAATATGACTGAAGCATGCAAACATGCAATGCAATATGAACAACTTAACAAGGCTAATGGCATGCACAATGCTAAAGCATGTAACAACTAGCATACACAATGTTAAATGCTAAAAACTAGGTGGCATACTCAATGCAAGGCATTCATAAGGTTCTAAGCATAATGTAATGCATGCATGCACAATGCAATGCAACAAGGGCAACTTATGTAATATACCAAGCATGGCATGCTCAATGTGATATACATGGTATACTCAATGGACTTAAACCAAAAGGGTAGACCTCAATCATGCCCAAATCAGTGGCCATTGGTGATGAAATGAAGGCACATAAAGCAAGGCATGCATGCACAATGCATTGGCCATCAAAGAGGCCAAAGAGCACAACTCTCAAGAGCGCTCAATGAGTGACAAAAGTGGAAGTGTAACAACACTAAGTGCACTGAAATGAAGCAAGAAATGATGCCAAATCATTCGAACAACATAAGTAAAGCATGCTAGGGTCCTAAGGCATGAAAGCTAGCAAAGAGCAACACAAAGGAGGCATGCAATACATGGCACAAATGCATGAACTAAGCATGGACAGAGCTCAAGTAGGTCAAAACAAGGACCAAAACATGCTGAGGTAAGGACCCAAAGGCCTAGGCATGCAAGCATACGAGCTAAGGCATAAGCTAGGCAAACATGAACGACACTTAGAGGCATTTAAAGCATGAATGAAGTAGGAACAAAAGGCATGCTATAAGCTCTGAAATGTCATGTTGGATGATGCCAAATCATGTACACAACACAAATGAAGCATGCAATGGTGCTCAAAGCTTGAAGCAAGCAAGAGCACTTGTACTACAAGTATACAAAACATGAAGCATGTGACCAAGGCAGCCCAAAACAGTCTTAGAACATGTTAAAATGAGTCTAAAACATGCATGGAATGAGGCCAAAACATGCTAGCATGAGGGGCATGAGACATGATACACACAAGGCAAATAAGGTGGATTACACTACACCTATTAAGACCAAGCATGTGATGACTTAAGCAATAAAAATTAGAGTTATATCATGGCATAATGACCCCAAAAACACATTGAAATGATGGCTTGTAAGCTATGGCATGAAGGCATACGCAACAGTTCATGTTAAGGCATAAAGGGGCAAACCCTCCAACGCATTGAATGAGTAACAAATGTAAATGCATGGCCATGAAACATGGACTGGAATCACATAACAAGTGATGCCAAATCATTGAAATAAGCCAAGTAATGCATGCTAGAGGATTCAATACACAAAGCTAACAAGTTAGATTGAACCAAGGCTATACAAAGCAAGTCATGCATGACCAATACAACACAAATCAGACCTTAAACATGCTAAAACATGAACAAAGTCTTCTTTAAGCTAAGCCAAAAGCATGCTAAAATGACATGTTACAACATGATGCATGTTAGGCTATTTCATGGGATTGCACTACAAATGCAAGGAGCATGCAAAGGCTAACCAAACCAAACCAAAACAGAGTCATGACATGGCAAAACATCACCAAAAATATGCTGAAATGGAAAGAAAACAAGCTAGAATGACATGCTACTTCATGAAGCATACAAAGCTAGTTTGTGTGATTTACACTACAAGTGTATTAACCATGCAAGAGCCAACCAAACCAACCCAAAATAGATCTAAGGCATGTTAAAACAACACCAAAAACCCACTGAGATGGCTCCAAAACAAGCTAGAAAGACATGCTCAAACATGAGGCATACAAGACTAGATTGTGTGATTTACACTACAAGTGTATTAACCATGCATGGAGTGACCAAAGCAAGCAAAAACAGTGGTATGCCACAGCAAAATAACCACAAATACAAGCTAAGATATGGTCAACATACACTTAGTAAAGATGCTCAAACATGAGGCATATTAAGGCATGTATTGAAGATGCAAGGAGAGGGGATGGCCCTCCCCTTCTTAGGACCTTAAAACACCATCCCCACCACTGAAATCCAAGGATTTCAGTGGTGAGAAGGCCAAAACAAGGTGGTCCCAAAGCTCACAAAAAAGGCTCAAAAATAAGGCCAAACAAAGCCTAAGAGGGGGTAAACAACTCCAAACACAAAAGTGATCTTAAACAAAGATCAAAAGCATGAAAAAATAGAACTTTTATCAGTTATAAGTCAAGCTTAAAATAGCATGCAAGATAGGCTAAAAGCTTAAGCAAGAAAGGGGGATTTAAAGATCAAAAGCTCACCCTTGAAGACCCTCTTTATAACTGCAACTCCAGCAAGTTTTTCAAGCTCAAGACAACCCAAGAACACCAAAATCAGCCCCTAAGCACCTCAGTAGCAAAAGAATGGTGTTTGAGTGTGTGTTTGTGTGTTAAAGTAAGACAAACCTACACTTTAAGGCATGAAAATGAAGCAAACAAGGCAATATAGATACAACACTATATCTATCCTCTTCCCTCAGATTTTCTGAACCTAGAGGAGGGAGGAGGGGCCTCCCTCTTATAGAAGAGGAAAGCCAAAGCTTCTTGGAGAAGCTAAGCTTGAATGCCATCCCTCCATACACGTGTATGGCGGATGGCTCAAATGCTCCCCAGTTGTGCCAGCTGTCCCAAAATATCTCCAAAAAGGTGTCAAAAAGCAGCCGACCACTTGAAGTGGTCGGCCTGCTAGTTTAAGTGGTCGGCCGACCACTTTAAGTGGTCAACCAGAGCAAAAATTTGTCGGCCATAGGTGGGAGAGGTCAACACACTAAATGCAAGGTGGTGGTGTGGTGGCCGACCAGAAAAGATGGTCCAAAGACCAAGAAAGCCAGTTATCTGACAAGAAAACTAGCTGGAAAAAGGAAAAGTGGTCTCCAAGGAGAAATACTGGTCTCCCACCCTTGTACCACCTTCCAAACAAGGAAAACAAGGTTTGTACCAAAAACAAACCAAAGCGGATGCAAGACGAGAAATCGGGAGGCGAAACACGCGGCCAAAAGCCCCGAAAACTAGCTGACGAGCATCAAAAGTGGTATGCAACCACAAAAGTGGTCTCCCGGACCACAGTGTTCCTCTAGGCAGAGGCAACAAGGTGTGGTTCAAAAACCACGCCAAACGGAGAATGTTAAGCGGTCCCGAGACAAGGCGCGCGGCCAAAGGCTCCAAAAATCGAAAACTAGTCTCCAAACGGGAAAAGTGGCCTACGACCACGAAAAATAGTCTACAACCACAGAGAGATGGTCTACAAGACCACTCCCTCCCTTCGGGAAGGGAAAACAAGACTTGGTCTACAAACCGAGCCAAAGCACAAAAAGTTCCGAGGCCCGGAGGCAAGGCTCTCATCCAAAACTCCGAAACCTTAGAACGAGCACAACATGCACCATCACCGAGCGCTCCATCGATGACGTCTGAGTCTTAAGGTCGGTCAAAAATGAGGTGTCTACACCTATCTCAAGAAGGTGAGCAAACAACAAAGTCCCAAGTACGAACTCCGACGAAATCGTAATCCAATCGGTCAAGAGAAAGATCTTTATGCCTGCTTCACTAATCTTGCATGATCTATGGTGGATCCTTGGTGTAATGAGGTGAAATCAAAGATTTGAGGGCTAGGGTTTTTTATTATGGATGAGAGAGAGAGAGAGAGAGAGAGAGAGAGAGGAAAAAGAGAAAAGTGAGAGAAAAGTGAGAGAAAATGAGCAAAAAATGGGTTTTATACTGGCTGACCCCAAATAGACCGCTCGAGCGCAAGAAGTGTTGTTCGAGTGCACAAAGTGATTGCTCCAATGAAGAATACCAACTCTCAAAAGTTTTACAAGCAAATGACCATTGCTCGAGCGCAAGAAGTATCGCTCGAGCGAAGAATACCATCTTCAAGTATCTCTGCATACCTGCAAAAGTGTTGGAAGTTCACAAAGACCGCTTGGGCGCACAATTCGACGCTCGAGCGAAGAGAAAGGATAACCACAACCTCAAATTAGATCCAAACTTGCGAGGAGTTTCTGGATCCCAATTCAATATTTCGGGCACCAAGAACTCCCAAACAACAACAACTCGAGGAAATATTACAAACGTTACTTCGACCCACAGAATATAATACAATGAACAACAACTCTCACCTCAAGAACGTTTTCTATGCCTCAACAACCACAACACGCGCAACCCCATCGAGTGTTCAACGTTCAAGTATGAAAGAAAACCTTCATAATAGAAAAAGGCTTACAACAAAATATGGCAAAAACAACACTCCAGCGTAACAAGCCCTAACAACTCCAAAACACTCCTCGAACCAACTACACAAACCTGTGATGAACGATTCAAACAAAGTTGCCACCTAACCCATTCATTCCAAGCAATTAACAACATAATTCCTAATTAAGAGCAAATTTCTCTTTTTCTCAATTCTTTGAAAATCAAGCCCTTGTATTAAAAACATTTCTCAAAAGGTGTTCAAACTCATACCATCCCAAGATTAGAAATACACTTTTTTTTTAAAACAAAAGTGTTAATTTGGGCACATAATCATCCACAATTAAGTTGCGAAACTATTCGGTGAAATCCCTCATCAGAGTTTAGGTTAATTCCACAACATATCCGTTTATTAACGCTATTCGAAACCATCACACAAGAAAATTTTCATTTCCACTTCCTTTTTCACATAACACCCAATAACATTCATTACTCTTACAATGATGCAACAACAAATTACACAACATCTCTGTGATCATAATAATAGGAACAACCACCGTGTTACCAACACAAGTAAGGCACAAGAAAACCCACAATTTTGCAATTTCATTCCTCCATAACATTACTATCAATTATTACCTACATGAGACATAATGCATAAGTCAAAACAATGAGTCTACCACCCCGTCACTTCAACCCGATGAAATTTTGTTAACTCAAGACAAGTTTTACACTAGATTCACAACTACATACATGAGACTTCACACTCGCAAAACTACTCTAAGGCTCCCACAACTTTTCAGTCCTCCTCTCCCAGCCCTGCTATTCCCAAGGTGACTACTTGTCAATCAAACTCCCCTATTAACTCACAGATTAGCCAACTCAACAATTCCTACACGTGGCACTAAGCACTGACGTGTTATTGTAGCTTGTTTTTGTGCTTCTTTCGGATACGATAGCCCTACAGTTCAGACTCCCATGGTTTTGAATCTGATTTCACAAGTGCAATGTGAAATAGATAAACACAAATGCGTTCAAATCCGGCAAATTTTTTGAAAATCGATTTTGAATCAAAATGCCAAACTGCTTTGCCAGATTACAGAGTCGCCACCTAAATATTTTTGAAAAATTTAGAAAACCCGAGACTCATGCCAAAGGCCATTCATCTGTCATCACCAAAGTGTCTCGGCTCGGGAACTTAGGTACGAGAGGGGAAGGTCATGAATTGAGCACCCCACTCACCCGATCAAAGATCGCCTCTACTAATCATGATGTGATTTTTTATTTACATTATATGCTCTTGTTCCGATTATTAGGCTAATTTACTATGTGATGCACACAAGTATAGACTAATTTGCAAAATTTGAAACACTTTGATTTTATGTTTGTTTGAAAATTGTTTTGAATATGTACCACTTGAAAAAGTGATTTCATATGCACGCTTGATCAAACTATCCCAATTTGAGCAATTAGCCTTCTTCCACAGGCATTCAAACAAGTATATCACTTAAGCACTTAGCCTCATGGAAAATATGCTTAATATGGCAACAATCACACTCATTCAATACGCTAAAGTAAAGAAATGCTCACCTAGTACTCCAAGGCAAGCCAAACAAAGCAAAATAATTAGAAAACATGCATGCTCCTAAATAATACGACATGACTAATGCAACACATACAAAATGCAACTAATGTTTGGTTATCTAATATGTTATGTGAATCACTTTGATAGCATGCGGTGGCACACGTATTCAAGGAAGTAATAAATGACAATGCCGTTAGAATGATGAACCAAACCTTATGCATGCAAGACAAATGGATGCAAATCATGGAAAATGCTAAAAGAAACATGATGTTCTATGCTATCCATCATAAGCAGGTAAATAAAAGGGAGAAATACATGGGGTTGGAAGACATACACATTATTACAAGTGTGCCCTCATGCAAGAAGGTCCGAATGAATGTCCTAGCTAATTCACAAATCCCTACATTTACCGGCCATCGAGCACGGAAGGGCAATTGGCACCTCAACACACACAATGCATTCCACACACACACCTTTAAATGATCCAATCTTTAATCCAACCCCCTAGAAATGTAATGTAATGCATGAGTTCTCAAACCTTCCTCTTTATCCCAAATTCTTTTTAATTGCACAAGAGTTCAACACATAAAATCTAATGAACTATTCTCATTTTCAAGACTCCAAGTCCTACCCTTTACCAACTATCAACCCATGCAAAACATTACTTTACATCCTTTCAATATTCTTAGTATTCACACGATTCAACTAATTTAAATCGCCAATAATATCATCATAGACAATAAATTTATCCAACATACTTATCAACGTGAAAAATCACTTTAATTTTCAACATAAGATATCGATTAACTCAAACCCTCTTTTATTTTAATTTTTAAAAAAAAAATTTCAATTCTAGGTTTTCAATAAAATTGAGGGTTTTCCTCATTTCTTTGTTAAATCCTCATATCATCAAGTAGTAACCATCAAAGTACCAAAACATTCTAAATATTTCAAGGGTTAAGTGAAAATCCCAATTTTTTTTAACATAAACATCTTTTAATCAAGGATTTCAAACTCAAATCAACCCAAACTTCCCCATAAGACAACATAATCAAACTAAATCTTAAAAGATTAGAGTTAAGAGAACCCTCTACCTCAAGAAGGTGAGCAAACAACGAAGACCCAAGTACGAACTCCGACGAAATTGCAATCCAATCAGTTAAGAGAAAGATCTTCACTCATCCTTCACTAATCTTGCATGATCTATGGTGGATCCTTGGTGTAAGGAGTGAAATCAAAGGTTTGAGGGCTTGGGTTTTTGGTTATGGAGGGATGAGAGAGAGAGAGAAGAGAGAGAGAGAGAGAGAGAGAGAGAGAGAGAGAGAGAGAGAAAAGTGATAGAAATGAGCAAAATGTGGGTTTTATACTAGTTGATCCGAATAAACCGCTCGAGCGCAAGAAGTGTCACTCGAGCGACGAGACACAATAAGTGGGACTGCTCGAGCACACAAAGTGACCACTCAAGCGCAGAATACCAACTCTCAAAAGTTTTACAGACAGAGGACTATGGCTCGAGCACAAGAAGTACCGCTCGAGGTCAAGAAATACCACACGAGCGAAGAATACCATCCCCCAATATCTTTGCAGACCTGTAAAAGTGCTAGAAGTTCACAAAGACCGCTCGAGCGCAAAATCTGGCGCTTGAGTGAAGAGAGAGGAAAAAAAATTCTAGAGTGTTACGGGTGAACTTTATGCAAATTTAAAATGAAGGCAACCAAAGAGTTAATGATGAAGTTGTCACCCCAGGTTTCGTGAGGAGTCTTAGTGGTCTGAGATGACTAGGCCTGGGCTTAATATTGAGGTAGTATTAAGTCAGGCCCATACTTTGAAGTGTGGAAATATGATGGGCCAAAGATTATCTGAGGTAAGTGACTCAAAGACTCAGCCCATAAAGGACAATTTTGTTCAAAATAAAAGTGGTAAGGAAGCCCAGAATAGAATTGAAAAGGGGAAACATTGTGTAGTTGGGAATAAGACTGTACCAACAGCTCAAAAAAGCAAAGCAAACATGAAGGAGAAAGCTAAAGGAGCTGCAAGATTTCAGGGAGAAAAAAAAGAAAAAAAAAAAGAGAGAGTCTCCAAATTGGGTTGGGATCTTCCCTGAACCTAAAGAAAGGAGCTGTTTTTAGGTCAGTTGTTACAGCAATTTCATTATCAATGGCAAGTAAGTCAGGTAGCGGACAATTATTGTTTAACGAAGCCGAAGCATCACTCCAAATAAGGCATGTTCTTGGGCTAAACTATGATGGGAATGAGGATGAAGTGTTAAGTAAGTTGGTGGAGCTGGAAGGAAAAGACAATTAAAGAATGATAAAGAGGGGTGGAGAAGCGGCTTGAATTATATTGTCCTAGTGGCTTAGATATATGAATTTGTTTATCAATGAAGTTATTATCCTAAAATGTGAGAGGGCTACGTAAGCTTTCTTAAAAAAGTAAAATAAAGAAACTATTCTTTGAAAGAAATATGGAGATAGTGTTATTACAGGAAACAAAGAGGTCATTAATAAGTGAAGAGTTTGTGAGATTATGTTGGCCTGAAGAAAAGATGGATTTCATGGCAGTGGATTCAATTGGTGCAGCTAGTGGATTATTGTGTATATGGAATCCAGATGTTTTTCAATTGTTGGACTGTTGCTACAACAAAAACTTCATTATTCTGTCAGGTACTCTCTTTTGTAGTTTTGAATGTGTTATTGTAAATATTTATGCTCCAAATGATAGTAACAATAGGAGGAAGGTGTGGGGCATTTTGACGAAACTAAAACAATTGTATGATAAACCTTGGTGTTTGAGCGGTGATTTTAATGAAGTCAGGAGTATTTCTGAAAGGAATGGTTGTTATAGGAGAGACAGGGACATGAGTGATTTTAATGAGCTAATTGGTAGTCTAGAAGTGTGTGACATCCAAATGATGGGGAGAAAATTTACTTGGTGTAACTCTCAAGAAGAGGAAAGATGGAGTAGAATTGATAGGTTTTTGCCAAGTCCAGAATGGATGTAGAGTTTTAACTTCAAGTTACGGGGTTTACTAAGAAGGGTGTCAAATCATTGTCATATTTTGCCGAGAATGAGAGGGATTGGGGTCCAAAGCCATTTAGATTTCTAAATGCTTGGTCCTTACATCCTAACTTCAAATCCTTAGTGGAGAGAACTTGGCCTAAAACCATTGTACAAGGATGGGATGGTTTCAAATGTTTAAGGAAACTCAAAACACTTAAAATGGCACTGAAACAACAGAATAATGAAGTTTTTGGAAATGTGGAGTTTAAACTCAAGTAAGAACTAGATATAAGAAGGGAGTTAAAAGGGAAAGGTTGGAAACTCGGTAAAATTGTGGATTGGGTATGGCTACAGAAATCCAGAGTTAATTGAGCATTAAAAGCTAACAGAAACACAAAGTTTTTCCATGTTATGGCTTCCTCCATAAATAATAGAAATGTACTGTGCTCAATAAATGTTAAAGGGGTTATCAATGAAGATCCTAAAGAAATAAGGGCTGAAGCTTTGCAGCATTTTAGGAACCATTTTATTGAAACATGGTTCAGCAGGCCAAGCTTAACTGGTTCTTTTAAGTCTATTGGGGGTGATGAGATTAGGGGCGCATTAGAAGCTGAGTTCTCAGAAGCAGAAATTGTAGCAAAAATAAAAAACTGTGATTGAAATAAAGCACCAGGACTTGATGACTTCAACTTGATAATGTTTCAAAAGTGTTGGCAAACAATTAAGGGTGATGTAATTCAATTCATGAAGGAGTTTCATCAAAATTCGAAGCTGGCTCAAGGGATTAATAGTTCTTTTGTTGCTTTGTTCCCTAAGAATGACAATCCTTCTTGCCTTAATGAATATGCCTATAAGTCCATAGGTTCTTTATACAAAATTCTTGCAATGGTTGTATCAAATAGGATCAAGCAAGTAATGCCTATGATTATTAGTGACTCCCAATCAGTATTCATAGAGGGAAGAAATATCTTGGATGGAGTGTTGATTGCCAATGAAATTGGGGATGGGTGGAAGAAGAATAAGATAAAAGGCATTGTCTTAAAACTTGACTTTGAGAAAGCCTATGACTCAATCAATTGGGAGTTTTTTTTCTCTATGCTGTCAAATTTTGGGTTTGGCTCTAAATGGATCAATTGAATGAAAGAGTGTGTATCTTCAGCCAAAATCTCCATTTTAGTTAATGGATCACCAACATCTGAGTTCAAACCTCAAAGAGGGCTTAGACAGGGTGATCCATTATCATCATTTCTCTTTAACATTGTAGTTGAGGGTTTAAACATCTTGTTGGGCAGAGCTTTGTAGATGGGATTGATTAAAGGGGTAGCTGTTGGTTCAAATGATATAAAAATAACTCACCTACATTTTACAGATGACACAATATTGTTTTGTGAGGCAGAATGGGAGGGGGTTATAACCATCAAAAGGATTTTGAGATGTTTTAAAATAATGTCAGGGGTAAAGATTAATTACCACAAGAATGTGATCAGTGGGATTGGGATCAATGATGTTCTTACTGAAGAGTTTGCTATTAAACTAAATTCCTTGCATCAAAGATTGCCACTCAAATATTTGGGACTGCCTTTGGGAGCTAATCTAAGGAGAAGAAGGACTTGGCAACCAGTGATTGACAAATGCAACAAAAATTGGCTTTTTGGAAAAGGAGACTCTTATCATTTGCAGGTAGGCTGACGCTGATGAAGCCTGTGTTATCTTTTCTACCAGTATACTACATATCTTTATTTAAGATGCCAGAAGGAGTTGCAAAGGAGCTTGAAAAAATACAGTCTAGATTCCTGTGGGGAGGTGATGAGCTTAGAAGGAAAATTCATTTGGTTAAATGGGGGGAGATCCCGTGGGGAGGTGATGAGCTTAGAAGGAAAATTCATTTGGTTAAATGGGGGGAGATCACACGAAGAAAAAGTCAAGGGGGTTTAGGAATTAAAAAGGTAAGACTTATGAAGGAATGTCTTTTTTTGAAATGGTGGTGGAGATTTGACACTGAGGATAATGCCCTTTGGAAACAGGTGATCTGCAATAAGTACAGAGAGGTTGGAAAAGGATTGTGGCCATTGCCTATTGAAAATAATAGGTTATGATTTGGAGAGATATTGTAGATGTTGCTGGTTCTTATCTTGAGATGGTGGAAATTTTCAAAAGTAACATAGTCCTTAACATTGGTAATGGGAGGAGAACAAAATTCTAGACTGACATTTGGGTTGAGAATGTTTGTTTAAAAAATGAATTCCCCGGATTATACTTTGTCTTTGGACAAATCTAAATTTGTGGAAGTGGTGAGGAGCAAGAGAAACGGTAATGAAGAATGGAAGCTGATTTTCGGAAGAACTCTGTTTCAGTGGGAAGTGAAGGAATTGGGGAGGCTAAATATGTTACTACTCAATGCTCCTGCCCTTAGGGTATGTAGGATGGATAGCTTAAGATGGAATGCAGATAAAGCTGGTGAGTTCATTGTTGCCTCTGCCTAAAAATGGAGTGCGCTATCTTCTAAGGATATTAGTAAAGTAGTTGGTTTCATTTGGAAGAATGTGGCTCCACCAAAGGCTCAGTTTTTTGGTTGGTTATCATGGAAATGGAGGATTAAGAGATCTTGTTATCTTCAAAGAATCGGTGTTCTTAGTGGTGGTTCAAATGTGAATTGTATTTTTTGTAATGATGATTTGGAGAGTGTCAATCATGTGTTGCTATTTTGTCCTTTTATCTAGAGAATTTGGTCCAAAATCAATGATTGGTAGGGTGTAAAATGGGCAATGCCTGGGTCTATGTTAGCCTTTTCCTTTGGTAGGCTGGTACTAAGCTCAAAAAATAGGAGATGGTGATCTGGAAATTATTCCTTTTGTTGTACTCTAGTCCATTTGAAGGCAGAGAAATGATAGTATCTTTGATGGCTCACATGTGGATTTTGAAGGTCTGTGTGATGTTATAAAGATTTGGATTGCAATGTGGATCAGATCCTCTTGCCCTTCTTTGAATTACTCTGTAAATGACATTATGTATAATCTGCATCAAGTGAAGTTATGCATCAAGAGTTGAGTTGTTTTGCAGTAGGTTTTGGTGCTTGGTTGAGGTTTTAGTGTGTGACTGTTGTTTTTGATTTTCTTCTCCTTGGTATTTTGTTGGTTTCTCACCAATTTCTTGTGGTTGTGCTAGCAAATGATTAGGCTTTCTCCTTGGTGCCAACCCAGTTAGGATTGGGGTAGTTTGCTTTAATGCTCTTTGCACTTTCACTGTTTTATTGATGTAATCTCCTATGAAATGTATGCTTTTGTCATCAATAAAGATATTTTGCTGATAAATATATATACATACATACATACATATATATATATATGTTTAACAAAGTAACTTGCATAATAAACTTAGAATTTTGTTAATGTGTACCATTAAGGTACATGTTAATAAGTTTAATATAATTATATATTCTTCATGAAAGTGATTACATTGGAAAACATACATTCTTTTTAAACTTCACATATAGTCTAAGGGCACACATTAACATGAATCACACGTTAATGATCTAGCAGTGTTATGGTAGTGTTGGTGGTTATTTTGTTTAGTGTTGTTGTATTGTTTTTGTTGTTCTATGGTTGACTTCTCTTCAACCTCAGCATTCAGTTAGTGCTACAAATGATTGGGCATGTCCTGTTGTGCCAACTTAGTTGGGATAATTAGGCTATGTTGTGATGCTTATAGCATCACCTACTTTGGTCTTTGTCATCTCTTAATTGATGTATGATATAAGGTTATTCTTAATTCTTATCAATAAAGTTTAATTTGCTGATTAAAAAAAAAAATATGAATCCTAAACCTAAAGAGCAAAACCTAAGAAAACATAAACTAAATTAAACCTTAATTAAGATATATCCACAAAAGTAAAAATACCATTTATTGAATTTTTTTTCCCCCTTTCCCTGGTTCGCCCACTCATTTAGACTGAACAAGCATAAAGATCTTTCTTGGTCTTGAAGCCCTGAAAATTGTATGAACATGAAAGCGTTCAGCTTCAATAGTTAAAGTTCTCTTTCTTTCTTTTTTTTCTTTTTGTTTCCCCCTTTTTTAATGCATGATTGACATGTCTATAATGAATTAATAATATTATTAAGTGCATAAAGTGAAAAATAAGTGACATGGTTGCTTACAAAAAAGAGGTACATATCGATGGAAAGAGGTATCAAGAATTTTATTCTCCACTTTATCAAGATAATCAACCATTAACAATCCATAAAACTTTGTTAAAGCAAAACACTAGCCAAATAAAAAACATTAATTGATTAGTCATATATTACCCTAGTATAGGTTCCTGTAAAAATGCAAAGAAGCATCATGAAACAAGCTAGAGTAGGGTACACTGACTTATTTATTAAATTATCCTTCTAATTTTTCAGAATGAAATAAGTAAAGTAAGATTAAACATAATGAAGAATAAGCATAAGGAACCTTTTTCTGATTTGCAGTTGCTCTCCCTTTTTTTTTTTTTTTGATAGCAATTTTCTAATTTTTATTTTTACTTACAAATGACTACAAGTATGATGAAGTCGCATAATTTCTCTATAATGGAGAAAACAATTTGATTGAAATGATGATTATTCTAGAAATTTTATGCAATGAGATAAGGGATAAATGATTTAGGAATATGGACTCTTCTCTAGCTTGGGAGTTTTCTGTCAATGATCTTAGGGTAAATTACACCAATAATTTATATACTTTGTTTTTTATGTCATTTTAGTCTTTACACTTTCAGTTGACTTAATTTTAACATTTAATTTTAGATTTTGTATCAATTTAGTTCAATTGATAATATTGTTAGTGTTTTTTTTTATGAAAATAATCATTGAATTAGTTGAGTTTAACTCATTGAATTGAACAAATTTATAATTTTACCTCTAAAAGCATGTCATATGTCACTTATCACTACAACATATAAGAATTTTAGAGACTAAATTTTTTAATCTCTAAAAATGAAAATTTTGTTACAAAAAATATTTAAGAACTAATTTATATTGTCGTGAAAATAGTCGCTTAAAGTTTGTTCCGAAAAATAAAAAATAAGGTTTTTAGTATAAAATTTTTAAAATGTACTAATAAATACACTTTTAGAGAAAATAATTTGGTCCCAAAAGAGTTTATTTTTTGAAACAAAAATTTTGGTCCCAAAGGGTTAATAATTCATCACGAATGTAAAATTTTTGTAGCTAAAAAAATAATGACGACATTTTTGCCAACAAATATATTTGGTCCCTAAAAAGTAATTTTATTCCTAAACTTGTCTCTAAAACCTTAATTTTTTTTGTAGTGTATGTGCATATTTTTCAGTAAAAAGTGCTAACAATTATAAGCAATTGGATTAAATTGAAACAAAGTCACAAATTCAAGGTTAAAATCGAACCAATTAAAATTACAACAACAAAATAACACAATAACTAAAATACAGAGATTATCGGTGTAATTTGTCCAGGATTGTTTAATCTTCGTCAAGTTAGATTGTGTATCAGGGGTGTAGTCCGAGTGTAGCTCCTCTTGGGTCTTTTGCTCGGCTATGCTTGTGTTTTTGGTTTTGTTGGGTGGTGCTTCCTTTTCTTCTCTCTTCTTTTTCTATTTTGTCTTTTGGTTTGGTTTTTCACTAAACTTGGTTTAGTGTTAGCAAATGATTGGATATACATTTTGGTGCCCAATATTGTTGGGATGGTTATGTTTAGTTATCATGCTCTTTGCACTTAACCCTCTTTGTTGATGGTGTATTTGTACTTCTTCATTCTTATACATTAATAAAATTCTCTTTTTTACTGATAAAAAAATGGTTTAAGAATAACAAACCTATTAATGATAAAAAAAGAGGAGCAAGAAAAAAGAAAAACCTAGACTAGCTATATGTGAATAACAACTTTACCCTTCCTAATTTTTTCTTTTAATGGATAGAAGGATATAATTGTTGGCTTTTTGGCTTTCGAAGGGTATTTTTGTAAATGCGAGCGTGCCAGCAAGGATCAATCAGTCCTTACAGAAATTATAATTGCCAACCAATTATCAGACGATTGTGTTTTAGTTCTCTCAACCTCAATGAAAAGGACTTTTACTGGTGGCTTGACTTAGGAGAAATTAAGCAAAATAACAGTGAAATGACAAGTAACTGAAGTATTTCATTAAAATGAAAACTTACAATGGTCCAAACTCAGCCTCGTTGAGGTTTACAGTGACGATCTACTTGAAACTACTCCTATGAACGAAGTACAGTGCGAGAATTTAAAGTGCAGGAATGTAAAGAACGGGTATTTAAAGTGCAGGAAATGTAAAGACTGGAAAAGAAAATGAAGTAAATGACTGGTTTGTTGGATCTGAGTCTGGGGGTTTTTCCTGGGGGCTTTCCTGCTATTTATACTTGTCAAGGATGACCTTCGAACTGCACTTCAAACCGTCGAACTGCTCCTCCATGATCGCTGATCATGTTGCCTTATAAGTAGTTCCACTATGCCATCACTTGCAGTTGAGCTTCCCTCCTGTGTTTGAATTTGAATATGAGTAACCGTTAAAGCCACGTCACCTTGCATCTCTTTACTGATCTAGTACTACTCAAATCTCGTGAGAACCAATATTAATTGCCACGTGTACGATCAGGATTGAAGACTCGAATAATCTCCCCACAATGCCCTTACTCTGCCACGCGTCGAATTATAACTGGCTTTTACAAAATATGTAGCCAACAATAATATTTTATTAATAGCAATAAAAACATGTTTAACAAAGTATGATACTTCCCTCCAAAAGAGAAAAAGCAAGTTGGCAGGCAACAAACTTTCAGCACAAACACTTGAGCTCCTACCTATAATATTACAAAGCATGCATTTAGGTCAAATCTCTTTGGTCGAAAGCTAAGGTTTTGAATTACATTTCATTGTGTGGAATGAAATGAAACTTTACACGTTGTTGATGTGGAAGGCATGGTTAATTTTATTTGATCAGCCAAAAAATTTTATTGGTAAAAAAAACCCAAGCAAATTACATCAGCAAAGGGGAGAACAAGAAAGGCATCAAAGCCAAAGAAAGAGTTGGTGAGGCACCAACTCAAAACAAAAAGAAAAAAAAGAAACACAAAAACAACTCCAACCACCCTAATCCCACAACATCGACCGAAGAGAACAGCTTCAAACACCAGTGAGAGCTAGGAGCCAAGCCTAATCTGCTAAATATTATAGATAATTTGTTGCACTGTGTAACAGCAGTCCTTGGAATGAGATTTGACCCAAATTGTAATCCTTGTCTTGATTAATTCACACAACTCCTCCAAGTGCATCTGTCTGTCACAGAATACTTTCTCATTCCTAAATTTCCATAAAGACCACAACACCGCAAATGGTATAGCTTTCCAGATAATATTCAAATAGTTTCTCCACATGAAGCCCCTCCACCAATTAAGGATACCCTCCACTGTTTGTGGGATTACCCAGGTCAATCCCCATCACTGCATCAGATTCGACCAAACTCTCCAAGCAAACGGGCACCATATAAGTAAATGAAAGACAGATTCGAGCTCACAATTACAGAGCACACACAGAGCAAAGGCATCTGGCCCCAACACTCCAATCCTTTGTAGGAAACCGGCTGTTTTTTGTATACCCTTCCAAGCTAGCCAACCAAAAAATTGAACCTTTGAAGGAAATACATGATTCCAAAGCAACTTTGTAACTGCTAAGAAAATGGAGGAAACAGACAAAGAATAAAGGGATGAAACAGAGAACTCACCTGATGAAGATGCCATCCACCGAAGATCATCCTCCGTATTTAAGAGGCCAACCAAGTTCTGACTTAGTAAGGTAATCAGTCTGCTCAGTTCATCAGCCTCCCATCCTAATAACCTTCTTCTAAACCTGAAGTTCCACCTAGGTAAATCTTTATTCCTTTCTACCACCATTCTCAGAGATACTTCCTTTTCTGTTGATAGACTAAACAACCTAGGGAATTCATTTTTAACACACAACTCCCCCATCTAGTAATCAGTCCAGAAGTGAATTCTACTCCCATTACCCACAACTACCTAAGTATTATCCAGAAAAATACTCAAAAGCTAAGTATTTGATTGACCTATACTAAGGATTCCACCCTAAATTTTTGAGTAAGTACCAGTGAAAGTTGTAACTGGGAGCCAATTCCCACCTACTAAAGAATACCTGCTACATGATACTCTTTTCCACAAGGTGTTTGATTCAGCCCCAAACCTCCACCACCATTTAGCTAACAAGCAATCATTAACATTCTTGATTCTTCTAATACCCAACTCCCCATTGTCTTTACTTTTGGTTGCCTCTAACCAACTAACCAGGTGGACCTTTCTCTTCAATTTCGACCCTCTCCAAAGAAAATTTGTTTAAATCCTTTCAATTGTCTTAGCCATAGCTAAAGGCAGCTTAAAGACAGATAAGTAATAAATGGGAAGACTAGATAACACAGATTTTATAAACGTCAATCTCCAACCAAAAAATAAGAGTCTCCTCTTCCAAGAAGCTAATCTGCCTTTACACTTCTCAATGACTGGTTTCCATATTTTCTTTAACCTGGGACTAGCCCCCAAAGGCAGGCCAAGATACGTCAGTGGAAGCTTCTGGCATCTGTAGTTAAGTGTGGATGCAAACTCCTCCACCTCTAAATCAGCCACTCCAATACCACACATGGAGCTCTTGTGGAAATTAATCTTCAAACCTGAAATTAGTTCAAAACACCTCAAAATTCTTTTAATTACCATGACCTCCTCCATATTAGCTTGACAAAAAAATTATTGTATCATCTGCAAATTGGAGATGTGAAACCTTCACTTCATCTTTACCTACCACAGCTTCCCTTACTAGCCCTAATGATCTGGCCCTTTCCATTAACATATTCAGACCTTCAGCTACCAAATTGAAGAGGAATGGAGACAACGGATCACCTTACTTAAGGCCTTTTCAGGAGTGAACTCAGTTGAAAGGGAGCCATTCACTAACATACACTCTAGCTAATGCTAAACGTTCCCTGATCTAACCTCTCTATCTTGTCCCAAACCCAAACTCTTCCATCATAGACAGGAAACACTCCCAACTTACATAATCATACGCCTTCTGAAAGTCAAGCTTGAGTATCAATCCTTTTTTCCTACTCTCCTTCCACCAATCAACAATCTCATTAGCAATTAGAACACCATCCAGAATATTTATACCCCCTAAAAAGGCTGATTGTACCTCCCCAACCACCTTGGGCATCACCTTCTTGATTCTATGTGATAAAACCTTAGCTAGAATCTTATACAGAGACCCAATAAGACTAATTGATCTAAAATCTAAGATACTAGTTGGGCATTCAATTTTTAGGATCAAAATGATAAAAGAATTGTTCACCCCAGCCACCAATTTCCCATTTTCATAAAATTCTTTGAAGAGCAGAAGGACATTAGACTTTAAAATTTCCCAGCACTTCTGAAAACAAATCATGTTATACCCATCGGGACCAGGAGTCTTATTTCCATCACAACTCTTAATAGCAACCCACACGTCTTCTTCAGAAAAATCTACTTCTAGATTTCCAGCCAACTGACCTTGACCAATAGATTTAAACCGACCCTTTAGCTTTGGCCTATTCCTACAATTTTTAGTGAACACTTCTTTAAAATGCTTGAACACCTCCTGTTTTACCATATTGGGATTCTCATGGAGTACCCCTTCTACTATAATTGAATTCAGTAGATTTCTATTATGCCTACAAGATGCAATGGTATGAAAATACCTTGTATTCTTATTCCCTTTCATGCTCCAATCCAACCTAGACTTTTGAAGTCATAACCATTCATCCTTCTTCCTTAGTGACCACACCTCTTTCCTTACCTCCCTTCTTCTGACTATCTCACCCTCTATCAAATCCCTAGACTCAACCAACAGATCAAGCTCATGAAGCTCCTCCTTCACTTTTTTGAGTAAGTAAGAAACATTGCCAAATACCTCGTTATTCCACTACTTCAATTCCATCATGTTGAACCCATCAGGACCAGGACTCTTATTTCCATCACAACTTTTAATAGTAGCCCACACCTCTACTTCAGAAAAATCTACTTCCAAATTTCCAGCCAACTAGTCATGACCAATAGATTTAAACTGACCCTTCAGCTTTGGCTTATTCCTTCAATTTTCAGTGAACACTCCTTTAAAATGCTTGAACACCTCCTGTTTCACCATACTGGGATTCTCAAGGAGTACCCCTTCTATTGCAATTGGATTCAGTAGATTTCTATTATGCCTACAAGATGCAATGGTATGAAAATACCTTGTATTCTTATCCCCCTTTATTAATTTTAATTATTATACTACATCCATAAAAAAAAATTTGGTCTAGTTTTAAAGTCATATGTAACCTCTAATTTTGCCTCATAATTTTCAATTGAACAAAAATCATATTTCTTATCTCATTTTTTCACTATTAGTCACAAAGTAATAAGGTCCATATCAATAAATGCACATAGGAATTTCACTTGTGTCTATAAGTGAGAAAAAGAAATATGAAATAAGAATATATATGTAGCATTTTCCCAATTAGAAAATAATGATTGAACAAACATGAGTGCACAAAGGTGGTTGGATTCTTATTGTAAAACATAGAGGGAGGCAAGGATTGAGGAGAGAAGATGATCATTCGGGTATATACACACTGTTTGTGGATAATCTGGCACAAAGTATAGATCTTATGGGTATGTTCAATCTGTTTAAGAAGTTTGGAGTGGTGAAGGATGTATTCATACCACAAAAAAGAAGGAAAATGACTACCTCAAGGTTTGGTTTTGTGAGGTACAGTTGTGAAGTTGCAGCAAAAGTAGCAGTGCAAAAGGCTAATGGTTTCTGGGTGGAGGGTAAGGCATTACTAGTTAAAAGTGCTGACTTTGAAAGGGAGAAGAAAGAGAAAAGCTATGTGCAGCTCCAGGTAAAGAGACAAGTAGTACAAAGACCAAAGTGGCATGAAGGAGAAAGATATATGAACTAGTACATGGGGCAGAGATCTTACATGAAGGTAGCAAAAAGGGGGCACTATTGTCGGAGAAGGAATTGTTACAGTAAAGGCTGAAGAAATAGAGAATGGGTGGTTGTATGAGAGTGTGATACTCCGTATGAAAGCAAAGTATGCAAATGTTAATTTGAAGATGGAGCTTAAAAAAAGAAGAATGAAGGAAGTAGTGGTGAGGGAGGGTGAAGGTCGAGACATGATATTGTCATTCAAGTCAAAAGAGGAGATGAATTCAAAAGTAAAGGATGTAAAGGAGATGATTGGGGACTAGTGTGAAGATGTAGTTACATGGGAGGTTGGGCTAGTATTGGAGCAAGAACGGAGCATGTGGATCAACTGTTATGGAATTCCTTTGAATTTGTGGAATAGAACCAATGTAAACAGGATTGGTAGTCTATGGGGTGAGATTATTTGTACTGAGAATGAATTATGCTAGTAAGAGTTGTTTACCAGCGGAAAGATGAAGATTTACACAAAGTGCATGGAGCCAATCAACAAAGTGGTGAATTTGGATTGCAAAGGGGTGTTATACCCAGTTAGAGTCTGTGAAGAACAAAGGGTTGTAGTCCAAAAAATTAAGGAAGAATGTGTCTGTAAGAAACATATGCACCTTGATGATGATTACAATACAAACGATATGGCCTATCAATTCATGAAGTAAAGAAGCAAAGAAGGGAAAGAAGATGATGAAAGGGCAAATGAGTTAGCTAATGAGCTAAAAGAAAATGATGAGGTGGCTAGAGGAAAAATAACAAATGGTTTAGATGTCAACAAGGAGGTAGACAAAGAGATGGAAGGGAAGAGTGAGACGGTAGTTGCAAAGTTTGATGGAGGAGTGGGAAAGAAGCTCGAGAAAGTTGCAGGCCAAACAATTATGATGGTAGGTAAGCTGAACTACGGCTTTGTAGAGCAGTGTCAGGATTGGGATGATCAAGTATGCACTAGGTACATGAGAAGCTTAAGTGGTTCTAGTGTGCTAAGGCCTGAACTAAATCTGGAAGTACAATTGGGCCTTAATCAGGGGCTAAAAGATTTGGGTCGGTTGCAATCTTTAAGGACTGGGATAAGTGATCAGGCATTTAGTTCACAAGAAAGGTCTGAAGTAGGGGGGCAGATATCAATAAGTCAAGTGGTCCGAAAGCCCAAATAAACAAAAGCAAAATGAGTGAGGTAAATAAAAAGAAGAAATAAAAGAAAAAAAATGGAGTAAAAAGGTCAATTACAGGAATCAGTCTCAGAAAAGGGAATTCTTTGATCTAGTGAGAAGATATGGCCATGAGGGAGCTTCATCAAGTAAACCAATTCCAAATCATGCCATACTCAGAGCAGAAGTAGTAGAAGCTTCATTATCATCGTGTATTGAGAATGGGAATGATGAAGGAAGAACAATTATCAATGAAGCTCAAGCAACACTACAATTAGGGAAATTATTGCGAGCGGATTATAATGGAAGGGAAGAGGAAGACCTAAGAAAAATGGTAGAACTTGAAATGAAGGATAAGGAGAGGATTTGAGGGGGAAATGGGGCAGCTGTATAGGTTGCTCATTGAGATGGGGTCTATTTGGAGCTTTGTAAAGTTTTTCCATGAAGATACTAGTCTAGAATATTAGAGGAAATGGAAGGCAAGAGAAGAACGAGAAGATAAGGAAGTTGGTAAAGGATAGAAATATTGATATTGTGCTACTTCAAGAAACAAAGAAGGCTAATATTTACAGAAAAAGATATTAGAGCAATGTGGGTAAGGAATGAAATGGAGTTTATGGTAGTGGATCCTGAAGGAGTAGCTGAAGGACTTCTATGCATATAGGACCTATGGTGTTTCAACTGGCTAATTGTTGCAATAGTAGAAGGTTCATTCTACTATCAAGTACTATTTTCAATTCATTTGAGTGTGTTATTTTGAATATTTATGCGCCTAATGACGTGGTGGTAGAAGAAAACTTTGGGATAGTTTAATTAATTTGAAACAAGATTTTTCCAAACCATGGTGCTTGTGTGGGGATTTTAATGAAATTAGATAGATTGGGGAGAGAAAATGGTGCCCCAGAAGGGATAGGGGAATGGTAGAGCTTAATGAGTTCATTGAGAATTGTGAAGTAAATGATGTACCTTTATTGGATAGGAAATTCGCATGGTGCAACTCAAGGGTATAAGAGAAATGGAGTAGAATAGATAGAGTGTTCGTGGAGCCAAGATGGATGGAGGTGTTTAATTTAAAGTTATGGGGATTACCTAGGCATATCTCAGATCATAGTCCATTACTTTTGATAGAGGATCAAAGGGACTGGGGCCCAAAGCCATTTAGGTTCCTAAATGCTTGGTGTTTACATCAGAATTTTCTCTCTTTTGTCGACAAAACCTAGAAGGAGTTAGTAGTTAATGGGTGGGCTGGTTTTATACAGAAAAAGCTGAAGGTTTTGAAAATAACACTTAAAAAGTGGAATAAGGAGGTATATAGGAATGTGTCACACAAACTGAAAGTAGCAAAGGAGGAGGCACACAACCTTGATCTTTAGGCTAAGAACAAAGTGCTTTACCAATATGAGAAAGCAAGAAGAAGAGTAGTTGCAGAAGAGGTATGGAGATTAAATAGAATGATGGAATGGATGTGGTTACAGAAATCAAGGCTGAACTCGAATTTAAAAGGGGATAGGAATACTAGATTCTTTCATGTGATGGTTAAGGGCGGACAATGTAGAAATGAAATAACATCTATTACTATTGGTGATACAGTGTTTGAAGAACCAAGTCAGGTGAAGTCAGAGATTATTGAGCACTTTAAGAAGCAGTATTATGAGGAGTGGGTAGATAGACCTAAATTAGGAGACATATTTAAATCAGTGCAAAGCAGTCCAAATTATGACAAGTTGGAAGCAGAGTTTTCAGAGACAGAAATCAAGGCAAGGCAGTGAATGATTGTGATAGAAACAAGGCACCTGGGTCAGATGGGTTAAATATGCTATTTTTTCAAAAATTCTGGAAGGTGATGAAAGGGGAAGTGCTTAACTTTATGAAGGATTTTTATATGAAATGAAGGTTGTTGAAGCGGTTAAACAATTTCTTTGTTATTCTTGTCCCCAAAAAGGAGAACCCTGTGGGACTAGCAAATTATAGGCCCATCAGTCTTGTTAGGTCAGTGTATAAAATTCTATCAAAGGTCCTATCAAGGAAGCTAAAAGATGTGTTACCTTGCATCATAAGTGAAACTCAATCAGCCTTTATAGAGGGAGAAACATTCTTGATGGTGTATTGATTGCTAATGAAGTTGTAGACGGGTGGAAGAAATTCAAGAAAAAGCGAGTGATAATTAAACTTGACTTTGAAAAGGCTTATGATTCAGTAAATTGGGGATTTTTGTACTCAATGATGTTGAATTTTGGGTTTGGCAAAAGATGGACTAAATGGATTTTGGAATGTGTTGCAACAACTAATATCTCAGTCCGTGTAAATGGATCCCCAACTGTTGAGTTTAGTCCCTAAAGGGATATTAGGCAAGATAACCCATTGTCCCCTTTTCTATTTAACTTGGTTGCTGAAGGGTTGAACATATTACTATCAAGGGCATACCAGATGAGAATAATTAAAGGTGTGAAAATAGGTGTAGCTAATGTGGTGTTGTCTCTTCTGCAGTTTGCAGATGATTCTATTCTATTTTGTGAAGCTGAAGATGAGGAGGTAAGAAACTTGAAGAGAATACTAAGGTGTTTTGAGATTATGTCTGGTCTAAGAATAAATTATCACAAAAGTCTAGTATGTGGAGTGGGTGTCCTAGAGGAATCTTTAGCCAGGTTTGCATTTGTCCTTAATTGTAAGACAAGAAGTTGCCCATGCAATATCTAGGTTTGCCACTAGGGGCCAACCCTAATAGGAAATAAACTTGGAAACCAGTGCTAGATAAAGTCCATGGCAGACTTACTAGTTGGAAAAGAAAGCTCTTGTCTTATGCTGGTAGGCTAACTTTGATCAAATCTGTTTTTGCTTCATTGCCTGTGTACTATTTATCCTTGTTTAAAATGCCTCAAGCGGTAGCTAGAGTGATTGAGAGGTTGCAGGCTTTTTTTCTTTGGGAAGGGTCCAAAATAAGGAAAAGGGTACACCTGTTAAAGTGGGATGAATTATCAAAGAGTGTGGATCAAGGGGGCCTGGGGCTGAGAAGAATAAAGGTAGTGAATGACTGTTTACTAGTTAAATGGTGGTGGAGCTTTGGGTATGAAAAAGAAGCATTGTGGAGAAGGGTGATATGTAGTAAGTATAAAGTGGGCTTCAGTGAGTGGGTGCCCTCTCCCTGCAATAGTAGTAATGTGTCTAGTGTATAGAAGGGTATAATCAAAATTGGTACATCAAGTAGTCCTATTTTGGAATTTTACTTGAATAATTGGCAAATACAAGTTGGGGATGGGAGCTCAGTAAAGTTTTGGTGGGACAAATGGTGTCATACTACCTATTTAAAAGAGGAATTCCCAGGTTTATTTTTATTGACTTTGGATAAAAAGGAATCTGCAAGAACCATGTATGAGAGAAAGCAAGTGGAAGGGAATTGGGTATTTAATTTCAGAAGAAAGTTGTGTAACTAGAAAGATTGTGAGGTTTTTAGACTTAGAAACCTCTTGGGTACAACACCTAGTTTAGTTGCAGATCAGGTGGATAAACCTATTTGGGTAGCTGAATCATCTAATGTGTTTTCTGTCCTCTGTCTATAAGGGGGCTTTTGCCTTTGCTGGTCCTAGTATGAGAATAAGCAAACTGGTAAGGGTTAAATATTTGCCTCCAAAAGTTTGATTTTTTGGGTGGCTAACATGAAGGAGCAGAATTAAGACCTTGGTGTTTCTTCAAAAAATTGGTGTGCTTCAAAACAATGTTTCAACTTTATGTGCGTTCTGCAAAGCTGTGAATGAAACAGTGGATCATGTGATGGTGTCTTGCCTATTTGTATAGAATGTGTGGGCTGAAATGTTAAATTGGTGGAATGTTCAAGGGGCATTATCTGGATCTGTTGAAGGACTAATTTTATGGTGGGATGGGAATGCTTCAACAATAAAGAGAGGAAGATTTGGCGGGCCATTCCACTGGTTGTGTTGTGGTCTTTGTGGAAGCTAAGAAATGATGTTGTGTTGTAATGACCCTCACCACTGAATACCGATTGACTACCGAATACTGCTAAACTGAGACTGATTATGATAAGTAATGAATCAACTGAAATACTGAACTGACTGACTGAAAACTGGAACTGAATTGACTGAGTATATATGTTATTTTGCATTCTATCTGTTTGATTATTTGATTATCTGTTTGTATTTTTATGTTTAAACTGTTAATTGAAGGCCTTATCGGCGGCCGAATCCGGAACCGACTAGTGTTTTATGATCACCATAATTTACATGATTTTATGGTATAATTATCCGAAAACTGATTAAGTATGATTTAATTAGATTAAATATTGATAAAATGCAAAGTTTGGCTTATTTACAACTAGACCACTTAGTGGCCATTATCTATGCACTCTTGAGCCTTATTACATTAGATCAAAACATTTTTGTTCAGCTCATTTTGAGCACACCACCGACTAGAGAGAGGGAAAGTAGGGAGTGAGAGTGTCTTCATCTCATTTTGCTTGGTCTTACTTGGAAATTGAGAGGATTGAAGTATAGATTTCATATTTAGGCTTCTACACTTGAATTACAAGACCTAGGTAAGGTAATTGAACCTCTCATTGTTGTATTTAAGATTGTTCTTGCATGATTCATGTCAAATTGTAGAGTTAAGGCATGAATTGGTTCAATAGTGTTGATATAAAGCTTAATTGTTGCATGCATGTGTATATTGAAGAGTTTTAAGTTGATTTCATGGATAAATGTTGCATGCATGTTCATGTTAATGTTTAGGACCATGATTTCATCTTGTTTTTGAATGATTTGGCTCATTAGAGCATGTATTGAAGCTTTGAATTGATTTAAAACTCATGCATGTCATGTTTGAATCATATTCACGAAATTTAGGTTGAAATTGGATTTAATTGAAACCCCCTTGGGCTTTGATTTATCAAATTGAACTTTGAACCATGTTATTCTATGTGTTTACAAATGTTTTCCAGAAATTTGGCCCAAGAGGATCGAATTTAGTGCATTTGGACTTGGTTTTTGGCTTGAAGGTGCAATCTAGGTTTTCCAGATTTTGCACTTCCGCTCGAGCGAGGAAAGTAGCGCTCGAGCGGGGAATTCGAGCATTCAGTACTTTGTACTGTTTTACAGTCCGCTCGAGCGGGGTAACTGGCGCTCGAGCGGGACCTTGTGTCTTGCGCTCGAGCGGCTATCAAGCGCCCAATCGAGCGTAATTTTTGAGCATCCAGCACTTTTAACTGTTTTGCATGTCCGCTCGAGCGTGAAGAGTGGCGCTCAAGCGGGAACTGTTGTTTGCATGTTCGCTCGAGCGGGGAAATCTGCGCTCGAGCAGGACTCTGTTTCACTGAAAATTCTGAAAATGTTTTCTAAGTGCATCTTTACATCCTCTTTCCATCCTAGGCATTCCTGGGGCATATTTAAGGCATCTTATTAAGGATATAGATGTAGAACACACCGAGGCAATTAGGGATTATGTTATTATTATTCTTCCCAACTGTGTAGCTTAGTGTGTGTTCATTCTGTACTGTTTAGGGTTGGCATTTCGAGGAGACGCTCTAGCTTACTGTAGCCCAGAACTCTGTGAGTAACAATTGTGTAAAGATATGTTCAAAATGACTATCTTCTGAATATTGAACTGTACTACTTTCTGAACTGATACTGTTAACTGAATGAATGTATGTCCTATATTCCGAACTGTATTGTGGCATCCTTAGCAATTGCTGTTACTGACTGTTACTGTTACAGAGATCTCTGTCGATTCCCTCGTTGGAACCACTACTGTTTACTGATTGATGGCCATCATTTACTGTTCAGTCTTTTAAGACCTACTGCCGACTATTATGCTAATGGATGTACCATATATGACTGTTTACTGTACTGAAGAACTGATATACTGATTTAATGAACCGTTTTTATTACTGTAAGGACATTCATTCTAAACCTCTTTACGCATTATGTTATTCACTGGGCTTTAGCTCACTGCTCATATATATATGTAGGTGTTCAGGCACCGAACCAATGCTAGAAGCATCAGGGTAAACTCCAGTTTTGTCAAGCCAACCACTGTGCCTCACTGCGAGGTTCCGAGCCTGCCAAGCTATGGCTTAGGGGTGTTTTTATTTCCCTGTCTGTCTCTGCACCGTTTTGTAATACTGTATAGACTGTATTGTACTGTGTTAATAGGGTTTTAGTCCCTGCTCTGAATGGCTGTATATAATGTACATACTGTTTTGTCACTGCCTGTAAAAATGTATGAAAAGTCTTTTTGCATATAGACTGTCACAGCTCATTGGACATTGTTTTATTACTGTATTGGCTTCCGCCATGCCCCTGTACTCTGTTTTACTGTTTTACTGTTAAGCAGGCCTTCGGTAATCTCGGATTACTGGCCGGTTACGGTGCTAAACCCATAGGGGCGGGTTTGGGTCGTGACATGTGTTCAATGCATCAACTCCAATTTTGGTTATGTGAAATGATCAAAGTTAGAGTTGCAGTACGGCTGAAACCAATTTACACTGAGCATAATTTCATTGTGCAAGATTTTGTATTTAATCTTAGGCAAGTGAGACGGTGTATCTCTGGTAGATGGTTGTGAGGTTTTGGTTTGTTGCTTGTTCTCTGTTCTTTTTTTGTCTCTCTGGTTGGTACCTCTCCAACTGTGAGTGGTGCTAGCAGATAATAGGGCTTGGTAATATGGTGTCAACCTAGTTGGGATTAGCTAGTATAGCTATGATACTCTTTGCACCCTCTATCTTTATTGATGTAACATTTGTAATTGTATTGCTTGGTTATCATCAATAAAGTTTTCTTCACTGTTTCAAAAAAAAAATAAAAAATTACACATCATCCAGATTAATGAAAAATAAAATTTTCACTTTTATAAGCAATATAAAAAGAAGAAACCACACACTTGGTGTTATTTGATAAAATTGAAAAATGAAAATTAAGCATTGACACCTAAATTTCTTTACGAAAATGATTTTCCCCTTGAATTTGTTTTCCCCGAATCCCCCGAATTTGTCTTCCTTCATGTCTGAAACGCAGAGAGAGAAAGAGAGAAAGAGAGAAAGAGAGAAGGAAGAATAGAAGAAGGCGATGAGGGAGAGGGGCTCAGCCGCCGATCACCGCCGCCAATCGTCGACACCTCCGTCGTCGTTGCTGCCTCCGATCAACGCCCCCTCTCTTTCTTCTCTCCCTTCTCTGTTTCAGAGAGAAAAGGAAAAAAAAAAAAATCGATCTGTATACACACAAATCTGTGCATACACAACCGTTCTCTTGATTTTTGATTTTTTTTTTTTTTTGTGTGTGTGTGTGTGTGATCGTTGGTTGTTGTTGATGATTAAAGAAAAAAAAATTGAGATAGATTTGATTTTTGGTTGATGATGGCGATGATCTCTCTTTCTCTCTCTCTGCTCTGTCCTTCTTCTCCTTCTTCTTCTTCTTTCTTTCTTTTTCTTCTTCTCCTTCTCCTTCTTCTCCTTCTTCTTCCTCTTCTACGTCTTCTTCTTCTTCAGACAAAAGGGAAGGAAAAAAGGGAAAAAAAATAAAAATAAAAAAATAATCCCAAAACGACGTCGTTTTTGGATTTCGGGGGATTCCGATTCGAGTTACGTAGCGCGATTGATTTCTTTATTCGAAAAGTTGTTTGGAATATACTAAAATGGAAGCACCAAATTTGATAAAGTTATTTGTACAACAAATTGAAGTTTGAAATGTATTAAATTTCTAATTTTTCTCTTCATGGCTTTATATTGTGATGGTGGAATGTGGTGTGGTAGTGATAGTAGTTGCATACATATTAAGCAAATTGAATTTTGGATGAATGTATGGAAAGAGAAAAAACATAAAAAGAGACCTATTAAATAACAACTTGAATGTGATGAAATTTCCACTTTATAGTATTGCAAAAAAAAAAAAAAAAAAATTATTGGTGAAAGGTAACGGTTAGTTGTTAGATTAATATTTTGGGAGAGTTAAATTCACACCCACTCTTTGAAAGTACTTAAGTTTTGCCTTCCATTCCACTCTTACGAGTGGAATCCAAAACCTCCCTTCAAGAGATACTTGGTAGCCAAAGGGCTAACCATACAAACTACAACCCTTGGTCTAGTAATGCCAACTCTTTTTTTTTTTTTTTTTTTTTTTATCAGTAAAAAGAACTTTTTTGATGAAAATTAGAGTACATGACATATGATAATCAATAATAAAGAAGGTGAGTACAAAAAGTATCAAAACAAAACTGAATGATCTCAACTAGGTCAGCACCGCAAAACAAATCTAAAATGATCCCAACTAGGTTGGTAGCACAAAGCAAACCCAATTATTTGCTAGCACAATACCTAGTTGGTGAGAAACCAACCAACAATAGATAACAAAAAAACAATAGAAACAAAAGACAACAAATCCACACCACTAGAGGCAAAGTATTGTACGTAAGAAATTTTGAACCTCAAACTTTGGAGGAAGCATACTCTCTGGACCGAAGGAATTGGTTTGGTGGTTAAGGCCTGGATCTTGAGAGTGTACTCCGTCCATGGTCTTAGGTTCGAAACTTTTTATGTGCAAATAATTTCTTGGAATTAGTTTGTACGAGATCTTGTCTTGACTTCAATTGGTCCCTCAATAATAGATGGTGAGATTAGTTCTTAAATTAGTGGGTGTTTGGGAAGTGGATTTTTTTGTAGGTTTTTTTAGTTGAAGGATATTATTGGAGAAATTTTTTTTTGTGTTTGGGAAGATAGTTGAGTTTTTTATGGTTGGATGTAATGTTTGTGAGAAAACAAATGAAATGATTATGGGGTTTGATGTGATATTTTGTTTGGTTTTTTTTTTTTTTTTTGTAAAACATTTGTCTTGTAGTGAAAAAAAAAACAAAAAAAATTCAAAAATTAAGTTTCCAAACACCCCTTTAGTCAGTCTAATTAATTAGATACAGAGTTCAAATAAATAATAATAATAAAAGAAAAAAAAATACCACTTCATTTTAAGATATAAAAAGAAAAACAAATTAATAAAAAATTATTTGCTTCACTAACATAACATGATTATTTGGGAATATTGCTGATTTTGGCTTATTTTGGGAAGATGGCAAAAAGTGGTTTTTTGGCTTTTAATCAAGTTTTTGGCTTTTTTAGACAAATGATTTGGGAAGTTGGTAAAAAGTGACTTTTGACTTTTTTGATTAATATTTGTTTATGATGTCAAATCATAATCAAATGACCAAACTATCCCTATTTAGTTTAAAATATTATAACTTCACCCATGTAGCATATTTTGACTCATGAGGAGTAAAATTATAATTTCACCCTTGGCTAAAAACTACCTTCTCAAATGAAAAAAAAAATTCAAAAAAACTAACTTTAACTTTTGTTACGAACCAAAAAAAGTGACTAAAAGCTAAGTTCCCAAAACAAGCCTTTATGACGTGTGTTTGTTTTTAATTGTTTGTAAATTGGTCTGGGAGATATTTTTGCATTAGCTGTATTGCATTGGGATTGTTTCGGTTGGCTTGTCAACCTTGGTGGGGTGTCTTTTTTTTTTGCTCTCTCTGACCTCGTTTGAGAAATGGATATTTTAAAAAAAATTTGACTTTTTAATTATTTTAGTAGGTTATTTTAATTTTTATATTTGGAAAAATGAGATAGATTTTTAGTTGAGTTATTATATTGAAAAGTGTGTTAAAATGATGTTTAAATTTAAAATGATAAATTTGTCCCTAACTTTTTATTTTTCAAAATTAACTAAAAGGGCAAAATTGTAATTTAACAGCTGTGGGATGAATTTCCGTGACACAGTACCTAGCTGTCCGTAGCTGTGGGATAGCTGTGAGTGTAGGCTGCTGCTTGTGTAGTAGCTTTTCTTTTTCTTTTTTCTTTTTTTAATAAAAAGGAGTGAATAGTAGGCTTTTTGGCTTATATCTCATTTGAGGCTATAATAGCCTCATTTGCCACTTCCCAAACAGCGTCTCTGTATGATTGGGTTTCTACCTATGTGCTAATTTAGGGGTTGTTTGGGATGACCTAAATAAGTGTATTTTTTATCTTTTTACAAAAAGATGTGTAGAAAAGTAGAGAGGTAATGTAATGGAAAAAAGATAAAAAGATAGATTATTTGAGGTATGCCAAACTTGGCCTTAGTTGGAATAGTAGTGTTACATCAATCAATATATTATTCTTATTTTGATATTTAACGAGATAAAAAAAAAAAATACAGAGAGATAGAGAGAGGAGAAATGAGGAGTATAAATCTCCCTTCACATAATTCATTTCATGTTATTAAAAATGTTTAATTAAAGCTTTCAAATATTTTTTTAATTGGAATATTTTTTTAGGTGAAGAATTCTATTTGGAATATGCTAAGTCAATAATAATACATTTTGTAACCATGATTTTTTTGTTAATAATAATAATAATAATAATAATAATAAAGCAGAGAATAAAATGGTAAAATATGTAATTGTCATCTGTGAAGTTGTAAACTTCTTTTTTTTTTTTTTTGTTGAGAAAATACAGTTGTAAACTTAAATGTTAACAATTTGGTTTGATCTCCATTGTTCAGTACATTGAAGCGACATATGATCTTATCTCATCCGATGAGGCGCACACAGCGAGTTGCAACTTACCAATAATTAACTCAATTTCAATTATGAATTTATAATTTTATCTAAATTTAACCTAATTAATTACAATTATTAGAGTTTTTTATGAATAATGCGTACATAAGTGATATGCATTATGCTTTTATAAGAAAAAATGTTATTTACATAAAAATTCCTTAAATTATTGAGAAATATCATTTTGACTCCCTAAATTATAAAAGTATACAAACAGACTTCTTAAAATATTGAGAATATCATTTTGTCCCCTAAACTATAAAAGAATACAAATAGACCTCCTAAAAAAAAGTACAAATTGGACCCTTGACAGAAGGGTTAAAGTGAAACACACTAATAGTTTAAAAGGCCCATTTATACGCCTTTATAGTTTAGGGGTAAAGTAATACTTCTCAATAGTTTAGAGAGTTCATTTTTACGCTTTCATAGTTTAGGGGGTCAAATTGATACTTTTAATAATATAAGAGGTCTCCATATAAATAACCTTAGAAAAAAAATTGTAAACTTGTTCAACTCACTAAATTAATATCGATCAACTCAATTATCATTTTCTTTCAAAAATCTTAATTGACATTATTAATTGAACCAAATTAATACAAAATCTAAAATTAAGAGTCAAAATCGAACTAATTAAAATTATAGAGACCAAAATAATATAACATACAAAATATAAAGATTATCGATATAATTTACTTTTAATAATTTTATAATTACTGAAAATAAGTTTCTCTGCGGTCTGTAGTCTCAAGAGTTTTATATTAGTAGGGGGAATCGAACCTGACAAAGGTTGCCGATATAATTTATTTTTAATAATTTTATAATTACTAAAAATAGGTTTTATTATGATTCGTGGCTTCAAAAATTTTGTGTTGATCGGGAGAATCAAACCTGTCAATCGGTGGCCTCAAGGGCTTTATATTAATCGAAGGAATCAAACCAAACACCTACAAAAAAAGTAGATCTATTAGCCCCAAACCTCAAGCTGCTAAGCCAACCTTAAGAAGTTGCAAATAGAAACACCCACTATAACAATCAAAAGCCTTTTGTTTCGTGGTCCCTCGTTCACTGCTAAAATTAAAGCAGCTAAGTATCATCACCACACACGTCTCTCTAACAGAAGAGGCACGTAATTTTCACAAAGCTTTTCTTTTCATTGCTCAACACTCATATCAGAGTGGGGACTAGGGTGGGGACTTGTATATATTGTATATATATACATATAAACCTTACGATGGATCACTAAATTCTGGCTGTGAAAAACCAAAAAAAAAAACAAAAATATTCAAGCTAGAATCCATCGGTCATCACTTGATCAAATCAAAATATGAAAATGGATGGAAAGAAGCCCTACTTGGCAGTTATCATGATACAGGCCATATATGCAGGCATGTTCTTGCTATCCAAAGCTGCATTTGATGTGGGTATGAACACTTTCGTGTTCGTCTTCTACAGACAGGCCGCTGCTACTGTTTTCTTAGCTCCTTTAGCCATGTTCTTCGAATGGTAATTAATACTTGAAAATTTATCTTTTTATATCCTTTTATTCTTCTTTCATACTATACTATACATACATACATGCTATACTAGTGATGGTTTCTGTTGAGCTTTTTTCTTCTTGTTTTGGTTTTTTTTGTTGCAAGGAAGAATGCACCGGCGATCTCAGGCATGACCCTTTTCAAGATTTTTATGCTTTCATTCTTTGGGTACGTGCGCAGGTTTTGATCAAATTAATATTAAAAATTTTGATAATTTTTCATGCGTATGATGTCTATTTACATTGGCAATAATATTTAAGGTGCTACATATATGTTTTGTTGAGCATTAATTCTTGAATCCTGAGTACTTGTGCTCCAATTTAATTTCAGTATTACTTTGAGCTTGAATGTCTATGGAGTTGCCCTTATATATACATCTGCAAGTGTGGCTGCTGCAACTACAAACTCTCTTCCGGTCATTACTTTCTTCATTGCAGTCTTACTCAGGTAATTTTTATTTTTATTTTTTTGTTCTTCCTCCGCTCCACACACTCTCTTCCTTGTTTCATTTACTTCAAAAGTCAAGGTTCAGTATTCAGGAGTCCATGGATCATGATTCTATGGTTTCAAGCACAGAGGGCTTGTTTATCGCAATTTATTGCAAGTTCAAATACATAGGGCTTGCATACTGCAAGCTATAAGCTTAATCTAAAATCAACCCCTTAACTTCAAATTCATTTTAATCAACTTTTTTTTCTTTTCTTTTTTTCTTTTTGTCTTTTTTTCAATTTATTAAGCTATATTGGTATATAGTATAGCATGTGATGTGCTTCTACTTAGTATTTCATGAATTTAAGTTGTATGATGATACTGAAAGGAAATACTTCATGGGAAAGAGTTTGTCTACCAGGAAGACTGAGGAAGGATCGTTAAAAGATGGAAGGTTTGTTTATGTGATATGTCCATAAACTCAGGTCAGGTGTTTTTGTTTATCCGCAAAAAGAATAATTTTATTGATGAAAAAAAAAGTACAATTACAACTAGTACAATACATTAATAAAGAAAGACTAATTTATAGATAGCATCATAACAAAGGAATCCAATCTCAATTAGATTGGCACCGAATAATCCAACCAATCATCTGCTAGCGCTAAATCAAAAGTTTGTGAGAATCCAATTGAAACCAAAATACACAAAAACAAAAACAGAAAAAGATTAACTCCAATAATTCAGGTCTGGTGCTTGCCAGCCGCCTTTATGCATCAAGATTGTTTAAAATGGTTTTTGTAGTTTATGACATTAATTTATTTTTATTTTTTATTTTATCAGTAAAACAAAGCTTTGTAGTTTATGACATTAACTTAACTTTACTGGTACAATTGGGCATGATTTGGCTCCCTAAAGATGCTTCATTAGTGGTTAGTATCTTTTAATACTTTAATTAGTTTATTTTATCCGATCTATTTCTTTTCTTTTTTTAGGGTTAATTGTACTTTTGGTTCTTTGACTGTGTGTTTTGTCATTTTGATTCCAACATAACAGGTGTCAATATCTTCTCCAAAAGTATTAGAGAAAATATCATTTTGTCCCTCAAACTATCACGCGTTTTTCATGTTGACCCCCATATTTCGATTTGAGAAATGAAAAATCCCCCTAAAAATAATCCCCCTAATCCCCCTAATTTCCTTTTCTGGAAACTGTTTTCTTTTTTTTTTTTTTTTTCTTTTTTTTTTTTTTTTTATACTTAAAATGGAAAAACGGGGGATTCGGGGGCCTCGGATTCGAGGGCCGAATCACCCCCGTTTCGATTTATTTGAATTTAGTACTTGAACTTTTCACAAATTGATCAATTAGACCCCTGTCGTCACCTTCCGTCTATAATTGGACAGAATGTGTTAACGTGGCATTTAAAATTTCATTTTACCCCCCAAACTATACCTTAAAAATCAATTTAACCCACAAATTAAAAATTAATTTGCCCCCAAACTATATTTTAAAAATCAATTTGCCCCCCACATCAGTACATTCCATCCAATTGTGGACGAAAGGTGACGACATGGGTCTAATTAATCAATTTGTAAAAAGTTCAGGTACTAAATTGAAATAAATCGAAGTATAGGGGTCAATGTGAACAACGCATGATAGTTTGGGAAGGAAAATAATATTTCTTCAAAGTATGCGTCGTTAAAAATAGAAATATGTTTGGAACTAACAATAACATATTAACACAAAAACAAAAACAAAAAAAATTGTTAATTGTACGTTTATGCCTTAAGTATGAGATTAATTTTTGTCAATTTATAAATTGCAGATTGTATTATTATTATTATGACCTATAATATGTTGTTTGGGTTAACTTCACTTTTACCCCTATGCTATTATCATTTTTTTCTATTTCATTTGTAAATTATCAATTTTAACTAGTTAGTTCCTATAGTCCCTTATTTCAATTCATATGGCTCAATTGGAGATAGTCCATCCAAATTAATATTAGTAATGGTGGAAACCTAACCCAAAGTGTAAAAATATAATTTTATAATTTGAACAATTTAAATCATATAACCAAACACCCATCTTGTTAACAATTTAAAGTTTTAGAAATAGAAATTTAGAGATAAAATTTTGAGTAAATTACACTAACCTCGCCAGAGGTTTGAAGAAAATATACTAAGCTCCACAAGTTTTGCATAATTACATTAGACTCCTCTGAGATTTTAATTCATATAATGCTTAATCCCCTTTTCATCAAAAATTGGTTATTCATTTGAATGAAAAAATTGTGTTACCATCTTTTTTTATATTAAAATGTATATTTTATCTTGTGTATCTTTATCTCTTAATACCATTTATATTAATTTTGATCTCTTTAACCTCACTAAAAGAGATATTAGTGTAATTATATAAAAAATGTGAGGCTTGCTGTATTTTCTCCAAACCTTAAAGGAGGTCAATGTAGTTTACCTAAATATTTTATTGTCAAAAGTGTCATTATTGCATTTTTTTCGATGAAATTGGACATTTAGTGATTAATTACTATCTTTTTGGAATCATAATTTTTGTGTTAAAAAATAAACATTTTGGGACCAAATTATTTTCTTCCTAAAACTACATTATTAGTGATATTTTTAAAATTTTGTCACTAAAAATCATTTTTCCTTACTTTTCAAGACAACATTTTATTTAAGTTAGTTGCTAAAATGTCGTCTTGCAAATAGCATTTGAAGACAGCATTTTAGTTCCGAAGTACTTTTTGAGATTAGGTTCCAACTCACCAAGCGAATGTTCCTAACGAATTTTCCTTCTTTTTGAGATTACCTTTGTCACTAAATATTTGTATGGTTTAAATTACATAAATTTTAAAATAACATTTTTATCATCAAAATAGACTTTAAAAGAAACTGTTTGTAGTGATTTTGAAAAGCCTAAAAACTTGAACTTCTTGTTTTCAAACCGTTATTGAAGTAATCATCCACCTAGCTTTAATCATCCTCCCAAAAAGAATTGTTAGCAAAGCCATCTAAATTTTTAACAAGAGATATTCTAAGAAAAATAAAAATTGATGCACTAACGACCTTTGAGAACAACGAAAATACAGTCTGTACATTCTTTAATTAAAGGATTAATTAGTGAAAAGTTCATTCCTATATATAGGGTCATATGTTATTTAGTGTAAAGTTTAATTTTTATTATGATAAAGACACGCGTTGAAAAACTATCAGAAAAGTCACTAGCACCAAAAAACTTGCCAAAAAAGTCACCAACGCTTGAAAGTCGGCAATAGTGGGCAGTAGGCTACGGCTTAGTTGGACAGATATATGATACGCGTACAAATAGGTAACATTTAAACAAATAGTTAAACATTTAAATTAATAGTTTGACAAATAGGTGATGCGTGTATAGATATGTAACATTTGAACAGATAGGCAAATAGGTAAATTTTGAATAGATTGGTGTCCTTTTGGAGAAATAATATATTTTTGGTCCAAAAATATTTAAGCTTAAGCCTATTGACTCAATAATTTTAGAAAAGTATAGAGAAGAGTTAATTTTATGGTAATGACTTTTTGGTAGTAACTCTTTAACTATTTTAACTGATTCCCAAACTTTGCTAATTAAATAAGTATTAGAATATGGATACAGCTTCTCTAGTTCAGAATTGGACTGGACGATGTTGATGGCCCACTGTGGGCCCGATTTTGGATCCATCTTGATTATCCAAACCATCAGTTTGTAGAGCTCGTCGAGTACATTATTCTTACAAAAAATCATATTGATCGGATATCGTTAACCAATTGACCAGATTGCATTTTGTTTCAACGATAATTATGATTTTAAAAATAAATCATAAGCACAAATGTAATCTGATCAAGTGACTATCAATGTCCGATTAACCTGATTTTTTGCATGAATGATCTACTGGACAAGTTCTACATATTCAATGATTTTGATTATCAATATGAGCCCGGAGTCGGGCCCATTGAAACCCAACAATATTATCCAATTTGTTTTCGAACCGGAGAGAAATTGTTCTCTAAAATATTAAATATGTAATTGCCTTAATTATGATTAGAATTTTACAATTCACTATTCCCTTGTCTCACATTGGCAAAACTAAGGCTATGGAAAATATTAGTCAAGATGCACTGATCTATCTACTAATTGTGGGTTAGTTTGATTTATGGTTTGAAATTTATAATTCGCTCATAATTTTTTTTACCTCTGATGAAATATCAAATTAAAAATTGTATGAGAGAGATTTAAGATATAAAATTTATTACAAATTAGTATTATATATATATAACATATATAAAAAAAATATTATGTAAATTAATATTATATATTATACAAATGCTTGATAATTATTTAAGATTATTATTCAAATAACTAATAAATTAAAACTGCTCAAATCACAATTTAATTATTTATCAATTTACCGTTCACAATTTAATTTTATAATTTTACTCTCAAACTTACGGTATCAAATCGGACTAAGCATACTTCTAGGCAAAACAATAATGGAAGGGATATTTCACTTTTAATAAAAAGCTTATGCTTTAATCTTTAGTACCACATTGTTAGAACAAAAATGTAATATTCAACCTTCTATCTAAAAAAGCATAAATGGTTACTTTTCAAATTGAAGGACGGTCACTTAAAAGAACAAAACTTTAAAATATTGTTGTATTCCATTGTATATATGAGTTGGAGTTTATGAAAGGTCAGGACGAAGGCCGCTTATGGTCTAAATAAAGTACCGTAATTATTTACATAGGTGTGATTTATATTTTTTACACATAAATATGTAAAGTAAAAATGTCGAGATTTGATGCTCTTGCACTCACTCTTTTTATTGATGTATAATATTTGTCTTGTTTATGTTTTCTCATCAATAAAATTTTCTTTTGCTAATAAAAAAAAATTATAATAAATGTCAAGATTAAGAAAATTGATAAAGGAATATTGCTTAATCTGCTCGAATAAACAGTAGTCAAGTAGGGATGAACATTGGTTGGGTTAGGTCAAGTTTGTAAGTTACTTAGTCCATCATTGGATCTAATCTAGTATCTAAAACATGATCCTAAGACTATATTTAATTCATGGATATGAATAAGGATTTAGGAATTAAATGAAAATGGGATAGATGAGTGAAATGTAAATGAAATATACATTTCACACTTTTTACATATTTTTTCTTTTCTTTTTTCAAATTCCTACCTAAATCTATGAACCAAATATACCCTTAAAAAATTATAAATTTTAAATCCACCCACCTTATTGATATGCTTATAAATATTTTTTTCGTATTAAATGAATTTGGTCCACTTTTTATAAACGGATAAGCCGGGCTAGGCAGGATCAAATAAGAATCTTGATCCCATATTCAGCCGAAAAGTAGGTTCAAAATCTCAACTTAACAGACATTATGAACTAAAAAAATTTCTTATGCTCTAAAAATGATAATATATGCAGGTTGGAAATGGTGAAGTTGAGGACAAACCATGGGATTGCAAAAATTGCAGGGGTAGCAATCTGCCTAGGTGGTGCTGCAATCATAGCCTTGTATAGGGGCCCAAGTTTGAAACTCTTGCTACATCATCACCTCTTTGAAGTACACCATAAGTACGGCAGCACCCAAGATGATCAAGTCCCTTCTACTAAAACATGGATAAAAGGATGCTTCCTCATGCTCATGTCTAATACTTTCTGGGGTTTGTGGCTTGTATTACAGGTACCTACCTACCTACCTTTCTTCATTAAGCATATCCTTATACCAATGCATCTCAATAGTCACATAAAACATAAACAACTGGAAATTCAGCATTAACAAGCATGTTACTTAATTTATATCGTATTTAAGAGTATGATAAATGACACTCACCTCCCTAAGATTTGAAAAAACATACAGTCAACCCTACTGTGGGACATTAAAAAGATCGACCAGACAACTCACTCCCGTCTTATCTACAAATATGCATTGTGAATCGAGTGAGTGTCTAGATTTGGCAATAAGGTAAAAAAATCTACTTATCTAACAAAATGTTGAATAAAAACCATGTCACTAGATCTGGAGTTGTTACTTAATCTTTTTGGGAAAACTGAAAAATCGTAACTCCAAACTATACATATGGGTCATTGATCTGGCACGACTATAAATCTTTGGTCCGAGAGTTTAAATATGAGAGAGAAATGTCATAAATTAAGCACACCCAACTCACTCAACAGAATTATCGACTTCTACTCATTCTTGATATAAAGTTCATTGTCAAATACGTTTATGTTCCAATTATTAAAACTAACTTTTCTACGTGAAACAAACAATGGGACAAATGACATGTTTTGGAATGCTTCTATCCCCTTGCTTCTTGGGAAAACAAAGGCTCTGTTTAGTTTAATTTTTGAATTATGATTTAAGTTGAGTTGTGTTTTGAGTTATGAGTTTTTGAAATGAGTTTTGAAAAAAGTTTGGTTATGAGTTTTGAAAAGAATTTTGAATTATATTTTGAATTTTGAGTTATATTTTGAAATTTTTTGATTTTATTTTTTTAAAATATTTAAAAATTTTCTTAATTTTATTTTTTTAAGGTAAATATTTTTTATTGTAAATATTTATTTTTTTTAATATATGATGTATTTACTATATTTATGTGTTGTATTTGTTTTAAATATTTTAAAATTTAAAAAAAATATTTTTTTTTATTTTAAATATATAATTTTTATTTTAAATATTTTATTATATTTTTTTAATATTTTAAATATTGTTTTAAAACTTTTTAATTTTTTTACTTTTTTTTAATTTTAAAAAAATTTTGGATCGCCAAAATATATCCAAATCATAACAAATTATTGCCAATACTTAAAAAAATAACAAAATATTTTTCTTCAAAAAATATATTTCTTGAAAAAAATATTTTTAAAAAAAATATATAAAATAAAAAATAATTTTAAAGAACAAAATAAAATTATTTTTTTATGTTTTTTAAATAGAGTTTTAAAAGAGTTTAGTTATGAATTTTTTAAAAAAAAATTGAATTGAGTTTTGAGTTATATGTTTGGTTATGAGTTTTGAAAATAATTTTTGAAATGAGTTTTTAGTTGTATTTAATTATGAGTTTTTGCAAAAAGTTTTGAAATTTTTTAATCCAAATCACGATTCCAAAACAAAATCAAACGCTGCCAAAGTGTTTTGATAAGAGTTCTTCCAACAAGAAAAAAAAAAAAAAGAGGGAAGTTGGTTCGAAGTCTCTGGTAGAAACCGTGTATTGCTTGAAGTCCAACATAAATTTTCTTCATCCATAAAGTCCCTTACTTTTATTTGGCAGGGGCTTGAAGGACCTGCATTGATTTTTATGGGCATTTTTTACCTTTGTTTACATAAGAGGCCTAATTAGAGATAGATTATTGTGTTTATTGAAGCTCGCGAATATGGCATTTGACTCAGATTTGCTTTGCTACAGATTATACATATATATATATATATATATATGAGTTTAACTGCATATATATATGTATGTATGTGTACTCTTTTTTCTTTTTCTTTTATTTTTTGGCTGATTTTCTGTTCAACAATGACAATAAAATTTTATTATGTGTTTTTGAGTTATTTCTTTTGTTATACAAACTTTATTGTGAATCAAAATAAAATTTTACTATAAAATAAAATAGAATTTACTGTAAATCAGAGTAACATTTTACTATAAATCAGAGTAACATGTTACTGTAAGATAGAGTAATATATATATTACTGTCAAATACAGTAACATGTTACTGTTAATATCAATTTCAACGGTAATAATATATATATATTTTTTTTTAAATTTCATAGTTAGTATGGATCTTGTTTGATATATCTTAATGAGAGAATTTTAAAAATACTAATTTTATTAAAAATCGACATATAGATAAAAAATTATATTATTTTAAAGTTTAATATTTTGGTAATGATGGTATGTATTGGACTTTTTAAGGAAAACTTTTTGTGTTTGTCCTTAATGCATTAAAATTTTATTATGAGAGGGTTTTGACCAAATCCTCAAAAAAAAAAAAAAAAAAAAAAAAAAAAACGTACTCGTATAGAAGAGATAGGAACGTTTCTAACTTAGGAAAAATATCCTCCAGTCAATCATAAAGATATCAGTAAGCGTATAAGTTCATAAAAACATTCTTTTAATATACAAAGTAAAAGCGAAAACATGCAAGGTGCAAAGGAAATGAGAGAAAACTCTTTGTTTTGGGTGAATAAAATGAGAGAAAACTCACGTGGTACTCATTCATACCAAGCCAACAGAATTAGAAATACAAGAAGAAAAAAATGCATGAAAAAAGAGCTGATGCAAAAAAACTCATAATCATGCATAGCTATTGGCCTTGAAAAATCTAGAAACTCTAGATGTTGATTTGTGATTATATATCAATTTTAAGCAAAATATAACAATCCCAATCAAACAATTAAGAGAAAGAGACACAAAGATTTTACGTGGAAAAACCATAATTGGACACCTTCCAATTGTGATCAAAAAACTACGGGCAACTGCCACAAGACAATCCACTAAGAAGATTTAAAGGAATTACACAGGTATCACTCTCAATTATCTAGCGAATCCACAACGCCTAATTGAACCAACATCTATGTGCCTCTTCCAACCCCATCTTCACCACGGAATTGTCTTTCTGATAAGCCACTCCGGATTCCACCAAAGCTTCAGGCTCGAATTCTTCAGAATCCACAACTGAAGAACAACTCTCTCTTTTGTGTATAACAAACAAACCTTTGATGTACTCTATTTAAACCATGAGTTGAATACTCAATAAAAATATCAAAGAAAACTTTAAAAAAATATCTCCAGATATAACCCTTAAGAACTAAAAAGAAGATCTGGAGAGATTCAATGAATGAATCAATGAATAGCCTAGATTTGGGAGAAACACAACTATTTATAGAAAACCAAAGCAATCCTAGTTGAGAAAGAAAACTAACTTCTTGTAGAAAACCAACTTCTTGCAGAACTCCAAAGTAATCCTGTTTTTGAAGGAAACCAACTTCTTAAAGAACTCTTGTTACAACATTGGTTTTGATCCATGGAATTTGACAACAAAAGGTCCTAACAGGCCTGATTGGCACTAGAATGTCATATGGAGCATCTCAAACTAGAAAATCAACCAACACAACAATGAGGTCTTTTGGGAAGTAGGTTATAATTCACTTTTCACATTATAACTCACTTCCCTCTCTCACAAAAAGTTGATTATAATAAATTTTTAATCAAAAAGCTGATTATAACCATCTTTCCAAAATAGCTCAATATAACAACATTATCTATAAAAAAAAAAATCGATAAACTGGACTTAAATGCATAAACTAGATTGTCAACACGCTAAAAGAATGCAATAAAGAGAGAAAACGAGAAAGCAAAGATAGAAATAGCTAAGATCTACTCCTAAAACATAAAAACTGACATGGATTTGGTTCTAAACATGACCAATTCACATGACAACAACTCAAATACACAAGATAATCAACAAGAAACAATAGATCTAACCATTATCAAAGAGATGGAACATATTTGGAAACTAAGAAAAGAAAAAGTGAGGATATACCTCTTGGTTTGGACGTTGCAAAGCAATAGCAAGAGGAGATGATACAAGAAGGTAGACAAAAAGTGTGCTTCAATGGAAGTCTTCAATCTTCAAGATCCAGCTCCCAGTGGTAGAGAATATGGCTTGTCGAAGAAGATGAGAGCCCTTGAGTATATTTTGACAGAGTTTTGGCACTACGAGAGTCCCCACTTTCTTCTCAAGGATTTGGGCTTATATATAGGCTAAGGAAGTGATATAGAGCTAACAATACGTGTATATGTAGGATATACACATATCTGGAATATTCCAGCCTCTAGAGGAAATCACTGTGAGAAACAGCTGTTAGCTGAAAATTAACTGCGGCTGCAAATAATAACCCGTGGCCGTAGGCAACTTCTTGCAGTCTCATGTTCCTGGGAGACTTGGAACTTGTGGTCACGAGTCTGCACTTGTAGTCATGAGTGCAAACCTGCGGTCGTGGGTTCTGCTAGGTCGTTGGTATATTTTCTCAACCTATATTTCTCTTTTTTCATAATTGTTTTGAAAGAAATTTTTTTTTTTTTTTATCAGCAAACGAGAAACTTTATTGATGAAGGAAAAATACAACAAAGGACTTACATCAATAAAGAAGGGCGGTGCAACAAGCATCATAATCACACTCAACAATCCCAACTAGGTTGGCACCGAAGAGTAGCTCAATTATATGCTAGCCCTACACCCATGATTGGAGAGGATCCAATCAGCCAGCCAAGAATAAAGAGACAAAGAAAGAAACTTGATTTTTGTCTTTTTGAAAAGAAAAGTTTGGATTAATCGAACATGTGAAGCGACGGTTTTCAATAACTCTTTTGACAAAAAAAAAAAAAAGAAGTTTTTGGGTCTTGAAAACGTTTTGGCTAGAAAGAGGGGTTTGGTTTGGAGTTCGGGATCTAACCACTTCAGAGTTGCTTTAAAAAGCCATAATCATTGATTTCCTCTTTCATCATCGAGGAACATTAAAAGAGTCCAAGTCTTAGAACCGGTAAAAAATGAGATGTCTACACCTTCACGTTTGACATAATTACATTAATCTTTTTTTTAGTAAGACTAAATTAATCGAAACTAATAGATAGATATTGAAATAAGTAAAGATAAATATCTGTTTTACTATAAAAAAAAAATAAATAAATTGATAATATTAATTTTTTTATTTATACAACTAACGAATTACAGATGAAAAAATAACTTAATTATTATGTGAATTAAAGCCTCAAGAGAGATTAGTATAATTATGTCAAAACTATAGGACCAACTATATTTTCTTCAAATTTCAGGAGAGTTGACTGTAATTTACCTTAATTTTTAAGTGTGATATAAATTGTGTTATCAAACACACGATTTATTTTTATTGTATACTGTTATTTTTGGATTAATTACATAAAATGGTCCCTAAAGTATAATACTTACTTCATTTTGGTTCATAATCTTTAATTTGTATCAATTGCATCTTTCAAACCCTATGTTAACTTTCATATAAAAACATAAGAATTTTTTTTACGTTAGCCTCATATTTTTTTTTTTGGAAAATGAAAAATCCCCCTAAAAATACTCCCCCTAATCCCCTTAATTTCCAATTTTGGAAACTGTTTTCTTTTTTCTTTTTTCTTTTTTTTGTTTTCTTTTTTTTTTTTTTTTTTTACTTGATATGGAATTTCGGGGGATTCGGGCCCCCAATTTCGGGGGATTCCTCACGGCCCTTTTTTTTTTTTGGGCAAAATAAAAGATATATTGATGAAAAGAGAAGTACAAACAGTACAAATAGCATCAATAAGAATGGCCTAGGATAAGAGCATGATTGTTTAAAAAGGACATGCCAACAAAGTTGGCATACCCAACAAGCCAATCAAAGGCATTAGATAGTTGAAGGGCATTAGGAGAAGTTTATCTCATTTCCTGCCTAAATGAATAGCGCGACAAGTGAAATGCACATGTAAGCCTTTCATTTAATTGCTGAAAACCAAATACATAGCAAATTTAGTTATTTTTTTATTTTATTATTATTATTAGTTTTACATTAATAGACGTGTTAAAGTGTCCTTAATGGCCTTTCAATATTTGATGTGAGATTTGGGTAATCATTTTTCTTATGTTTTTAAACAACAATTAAGTGGAGGGACTAATGTGTGAGGTTTAAGGATCCATTTGATACAAATTAAAGATTAAGGACAGAAATGAAATAAGTGCTATCCTTTAAGGACCTTTTGTGTAATTTATGTTTCAGTTTTAAGTACTTAATTGAGTTTTTTTTTTTTTTTTTTTTAAATAAAAAAATCCCCAAAGTTACATTTTCAACTCTCAAAATGTCGTTATGATTTGATTATGATTGATTGAAGCAGGCTCGAGTGATGAAAAGTTATCCCTCAAAGCTTCTCTTCACAACTCTCCAATGTTTTTTTAGTTCAATCCAATCACTTATCATTGCCATTGCTTTGGAAAGAGACCCTCGTCAATGGAAGTTGCAATGGAATGTCAGACTTGTAGCCGTTGCATATTGTGTAAGAAGAAAATGCTGTACTTCATAGTATTTATCTTTCATCTGCTTATATATATATATATATATATTTGTGGCTTAATTTGCATATATCAAGAAATTAGATGAAAGAAAAGGAAATTGAAGACAAAAGATAGCTTATATTTTATTTACTTTTTACTATTTTTGTATTTTCATTCGTAAATTCCTTTTAAAATTCAAGATCACGATCATGTTTTACTTAAATATATGCATATGAAGCAAAAGATGTGAATGAAGTGCCATGGTCTCAAAACTAACTGAAATTCGTTATAGGGAATCGTGGTGACTGGAGTTACATACTACTTACAAACATGGGTCATTGAGAAGAAGGGACCGGTGTTCCTAGCCATGTCTACACCATTGGCTTTAGTCTTTACAATCCTTTGTTCTGCAATCCTCCTAGGCGAGATAGTTACTTTGGGAAGGTGATCTACTTTATCTGCTAGCACACAAACTCAACCTTTAATTTGGTGCTCTGATCCGTAATTCAATTTCTTGTTACACTTATTTATTTTGATTGTTTCCTTGTTTATGGTTGTAGTGTTTTGGGATCGATTTTGCTCATTGGAGGGCTTTACAGTGTTTTGTGGGGAAAGAGTACAGAGCAGAAGATGATGGCTGATGAGATTTGTTTAACCAATGACGCCGAGAAAGGATGCTCAAACGAAGCAGAACCTACCAAAAGCCCAACAATTGTTTTTGTATGACTTATGCGTTTGCATTCAAATGCTGGCAGTTGGCACAATAATGTCACTCAAAAGCGTAGTGAGAATCTCCTGTCCTTAAAAATGTTTGTTTTCTTACCCCAAACCTTATATCCACCAAAAGATGTATTAATTTTCAATGAAAGTTGTTTTAACAGATCATGCGGTGAGAAAAAAACATAGGACAATGAATCAAAAAATTAAGAACGAAAGATCATCATGTGCCTTCAAATCATGGGTACACATGGTAGAGGTGGGGGAATGTTTCTTTTTTCACTTCTCTTACAAGTTAGTAAAGTAGAAATCTTGGGATAGATATATATATATATATATCTATATCATACCCATTTGCAACCTAGTCATGATCAGCATGAGTGGGTTGCTTAGCTTTCATGGTGTACAATTTTGGATAAGTGAGCTGAACTGAAGATCATACATGCCCTGGTGGTGCCTATCAAAAGTACATGCCCTGTTTGGGTTCAATCCTTCATTCATGTGCAAAACGACACACACACACACAGAGAACTCATGACTTAAACTTGCAAGTGAAACATACAACCTAAATACTGGTATCCAGCTGATAGGACACGAGAACAACTCATGACTTAAACTTGGAAGTGAAACATACAACCCAAATACTGGTATCCAGCTGATAGGACACAAGCAGAATGACTTCCATTCTATTTCAAAACCTATATTTTCTGCCAAAATGACAATTTCATTAACCTCAAATTTCGCACTTTCAAAAAATATCTCGGATTCGATGTAGCACAAATTTCACCCATTGGGATGTAAGACTATTTTATATCTTTCTTGCTTCAACCCAATAGGAATTGATGCTACAGTCTTAACTCAAATACAAGTCAAACTCAAAAACACATTTTGCATGTAAAACAGGCAATACAATCTACAGACATCAATTTATTTAGACTAACAAATGGATAGGTCCAAAAGCAAAAATAGAAGGGTGGGAATATGAAAACTCAATGAAAAATAGAAATAAAATTTACTGAACAATAACAACCAGTCTTTTCTGACATCCAATAACCATATACCAACACACTCAGACCACTTGTCTTCTGCAAACACTACTCGCCTGCATGCTTCCACTACAAGACACATAAATGCTAGTTCTTCCTGTTGTATATCACCAAATCCTCCTCTATCACATTCATGATGCTCTCAGTAACAATTCAGTTATCTGCCTTTGTCTCTTTCTCCTCGGTGATTTCAGGTTTTTCAGTCACTGTAGCTGGTTTTTCTTCTATTACTATCTTTTCCATCGGTGTTTCAGGATTTTGAGTCTCTGCATCTGGTTTCACTTCCACTATTTTCTTTTCCTCTGGTTTTTTCATCTCTAAAACCGCTGGAGACTCAATTGCTTTCTCGGCCAAGGTTCCGGTAGTTGGTGCAACCTCAACTGCTTTCTCTGCGTTGGCCCCCACAGGAACTTCAACAACTAATTCCCTTGGCATCTGCTCAACTGGAGTTTCAGTTTTTCCAGATTCATGAGGCTTTGTTTCAGGAATGTCTGTAGGTTTTAGATTTACCGATGGTTCGTCTTGTTTTGCTGGATCAGATTCAGTTGAGTCCTTCCCTTCATTCTGCCAAAAAAAAAAAAAAAATAGGGCATAAGGGGACATTATAATAGCAATTGAAGTAAATATTTGATGTAATGGTGATACACGTGATAGTATCATTATTCCATGAACAATCTCACTTCGTGGTAGGGATCACAAACATTATTGCGTTAGTGGAGACAAAATTTATCCAGGTAATCCATTTGCAATTTTTACACTATTTTTTCCAACTATTGAGGCTATTTGGTGCAACTTATAAAATTACTTATAGCAGCTTTTCTTTTTCTTTTTTTTTTTGCAATTTGCATAAAAAAATATTTTAAATAAGCTGAAAAAGCTAATTATTAAGTAGTAGGAAAAAAAAAAAAAAAGTATTTTTGGCTTCGGCTTATTGAGGATTATCAGCTTTAAGCTAGCAATAAGTTATAGAAGAAAAGCAGAAGAAAAAAGAGAAGGAAATAAAGGAGGGTGGTGGAGTTAATGAGAGTGTGCAAGTCATCATCACTGCCCATCTTTCACCTCTTAGTTAAAATATTCCATTGATCAGATCATCAGCTGAGGGAATGGCTTTTAGAAAAGTATGCTTTGTAAATTGAAACAATCAATATCGGCATCCTATGCTGCATACCCACCAACCAAAAAAGTCTTTCTATTGCATTCATCAACAGTCATTTTCTATGTAATAAATTAATAATCTAAAGATTTAACCTCCCAGACAGACAGACTGGAGATAAATCTACAGTAATTGAATTACATACGCATTCAAAAATCTAGATCTGGGATTCAAAACTTAAATTGTAGGTCTTGTGCCTGCCCATTAGAAAATGGAATTGAGTTTTAACACTTCAATTTAGAAATTTTTATATATAGAAAGTGATCCTTTAGAATATTCTTTGCTAGCAAATCTAGAACACTCCCAATTGTTTTACCAGCGCAGAAGGAAACTATGACAGCCACAACCACTAACGCTTTTGCTAAGCATTACTTTCATGGAATAATACATTTTTAATACCAAATTGCTTAACAAGTGGATCATAAATTACTTTTAATACCAAAAAGATTTTAAAAGTATTAAACCCATCCTGATCAGATGCCCTTAAAAGCCCTCCTTAATACTACTATTGACAACACATTCAAATTCAACGAACAATCTCTGGATCCTTTCTCTTGGGGGATATTTGGCAATTGACTAAAATAACCAAAAAAATCAATACTAAAAGTCAACTCATTCTCTCTATTTTTTAAACATCTTTTCATAAAAAATTAAAAAGTGAAGTCAATTCCCAAACGAAACCAACCCTTAATAGGTGGCTAAGTTAATACCAACAGCAGGTATATAGAATACTACGAAACTGAAACCACCCACCCAACTAATTATTTGGTCTTCCAGGAATTCCAAGGTGATCCATCAAATAGCAAGGAAGGTGTACTAACATGGCCTCAAAAAATTGGAACAGTATGGAAAAATAACAAAACATTATTGGTTTTGGATATACAACCACGTGGTGTTCCTAGAATGCTTGATAATTTCTGAACAGTGACAGCAACAGAACAACCCCATTCAACAAATCCTTGCAACTAGCTCAAAAAAACACAAATCCTTGCAACATCTCTAACGTTCCATAGTTCCACTCTAGGACATGAAGGAAGATGAGACATTAAAATGAAGACAAATCTTAGTGATATAGCTTTCACAGGTTAAAGTCATGTTCCCCACAGAAAGATAAAGTGGGAAACAACAACAATTAAGAACAAACAAGTGGGTAGGTGGGACCCTCGCCTAGACCTGTTTCTTTGTTGTCAAATAAAGATCCAATGGATGGTCAAAGATCCTTACACTGATTCTAACCAAAGCAAGAAATCTGTCAACTTTACTGCAAAAGATGACTAAACAAACACAAATGCTATATGTACAAAAGAAATATTAAGAAGAGTGCAAGAAATTGAGGTTATGGTAAAGATTAAAAGTTACATTTTTGTGATAATGGATTTGATTTAATTTTTTTTCAAATATAAAAAAAGAAATTAAAAATTAACAAAATTAAAGAGATGGACCAGATTGAATAATGGTACGACCATACAGTCACATAATTTTCCCAAAAATAATAAATGATAAAGCAATAATAAAATTTAAATTAAGATGAGCAGAACCAAGTCCAACCGGAGAATCATAAAAAATTGAATAATCTAAAGAAAATCGAAATAAAATACTGAGAACAAATTTCTTCACGACTAATTACAATTTGAGAAGAAACAGTATCGATCATGATGAACAATCGGCAATCGATCTGAGTTTGAAAGTAACATGAAAATGCAAATTGTGATTAAAACATGAAAGAGAGAAAATAAAATCAGAGTAATTTGATACCAAATTAGATACCAACCTCCTTGAACAAGTTACTGAGAGATCGGCGCTTGTTAGGATGGTCGTCAAGGGAGTCGTCATCATCAACAATCTCCTTGTGTTTGCAGAAAACAGTGTCGCCTTCGACTGTCTTCACTTCCTCTGCAACCACCACCTCCTTTGTCTCCGACACCGTGCCGCCAGCTTCCTCCTTTGCCGGTGCCGGTTCCGGCGGCGGAGCCTCGTTCTTCAACTCTTTCGGCTTCGTCGCACAGCCTCCCATTCTCTCTTTGTTCGTAAAATTGGAGAATCGAAGACCAAAAGTGGGTGATGAGTGGTGGAGTTTTTTAGTTTTATAGGGCGCGAGAGTTCAGTGTTTGTTGCTCGGACATTCGTTCATTTATGAATTGATTGAGTGAATTACTGACAGACGGACCGACACTGGAAATTTTTTAAAATTTTGGTTTTACAAAAATATATGAAACGTCAGGTCTAAAGCTGTGACTCACAGCTTGTACATCTCCAAATTACAGCCGTGCTATTTAGCACCGAAATGGGTATGGTATATGGATCGGGTCCTCTCTCTCTCTATATATATATATATTTTAGTAATAATAATGCTATATTCGGTTGAGAGATTTGGAAAAAAAAAAAAAAAAATGTAAGTGAAATATGAATAAAATACACCTATATTTCACTTAGTTTTACGCATATTTTTCCTTTCTATTTTTAAATTCCTTTTCAAATTTTTCAACCAAACATAACGTAAATAAATGTGATAAAATTAGAAAAAACTAAATGCAAGTGAGAGAAGATCAAAAAAATTACCCACATATGGTGGGTGTTTAGGAAGTGAGTTTTTATGTAAGTTTTTTTAATTGTAGGATATTATTGGAGAAAATTTTTTTTGTGTTTGGGAAGATAGTTGGATTTTTTGTGGTTGGATGTGATGTTTGTGAGAGAAAAAGTGAAATGATTATGAGGTTTGATGTAATATTTTGTTTAGATTTATTTTTTTTGATTTTGCAAAAACTTTGTCTTTTAATGAAAAAAATAAAAAAAAACCCAACCCAAAATTTTGCAAAAATTTTGTTTTTTTTTTTCTAACGCCTACCTGTAATTCCCCCATAAAATTATATAATTACAAATACCTTCAACTAATGATATTTATAATGGACTTCACTAGTCCAAACAGCTCCATTCGGTGACAACCCAACTCCTTAAAAATAATAGACATTTAGGTCCACGATAGATAAAAGGGAAAATTATTACTCTCATTAACTATTGTACTATATCATTTTATTTTTCTAAATTAAAAATTATAACACTTAATTTTTTCTATTTATTTATCTTTCAATTTGAATCTTAATAACAAAAATATCATTTCAACTATATGAACAATTTATACTTTATCTCTTTAAATTATCATTCAATGTCACTCTACCTCTCAATTAAAAAATATTATATTTTGTCACTTAAAACTATCAATTTGTATGAATTTAAACTTTCCATTCAGGACTCGTTATATACGTATGAAAAATATATTACTTGTGTCGCAAAATTTGTGAACTGCTTAAAAATAATTTATTTTTCATTTCGAATTCTTTTCTCTTATTTCCCTCGTTTGTTTGACACAAGTCAACAACCATAGTAGACTATGGCCCCATTCAGCAAGTTGTTTTTTTAGTTTTTTTTTTTTTTTGCTAAAATAGTCAATAAAGATAAAATAGACTAAGGCCAAGTTTGGGAACTTGTAAAAAAGTTAAAAAGTCAAAAAGTTACTCAAAAAGTTAAAAAGTTAACACTATTCACCAAAAGTCAATAATTACGGCTGCACAACTCCCAATTCGAATTTTTCCCTACAAATCAATTTTTATAATTTTTTATTACACATTTTTTCATAAAAAGTCAAAAAGTTAACCCAAACATTCATATTTTCAACCTCAATTTTTTAGTCCAAAAAGACAAAAAGTACACTTATTTAGGACACTCCAAACAACCCCTAAAATAATTAATAAGACAAAATATCACATCTAATTCATAATTATTTTATTTTTTCTCCCGCAACAATCAAATTAACTACAAAAAAAACAACTATCTTTCGAAATACAACTATTTTAATCAAACTAAAATAACTAAAAAGTCAAATAATCAACTAAAATATTCAATTTTCCAAACAAGGCCTATATATACTATAGCGATCCCGATTTTTACCCGACTCTTGTGATATTCCGAGCTCGGGTTTAATGCTTTCGTATTATTGTCTATCTCTTTCTTCCCTTGTATACCTTTGAAGTTCATCTTTGGGTTGTTGTGGTTGTGTTTGGAATAGGTTGGTTACTTAGTTTTCAAACTTTATATTGCCCAGATTTTTGGTCTTACGCTCGAGCGCCGTTTCTTAGCGGGCTATATAAATTTTGGTCCTCCTGCTCAAGCGGGAGTTACAAACTCTCAGTACTCTGCACTTTTACAAAACTGTTGAAGGAATGTTTTTCACGATCGAGCGGCGTTTCCTACGCTCAAGCATGTGTGTACTCGAGCGGGTTGTATGTTGTCTGCAAAATATTAAATGTGCGTATTTACGCTCAAGCGGGCCACCTTTACACTCGAGCGGAACAAATCTTTATGTCTAGCGCTCAAGCGTGAAACTCTCTGCTCGAGCGGACTGCGCGTATATCAGATCGCGAAAAGCACTTTTTACATCACTTTTTCATATCTTTTCAACCAAAACCCTAAAGTTGAGAGCCTCTCTCTCTATAAATACTCTCTCTCTACATTTTGGCCTAGATCTGGTGATCTCCTCACCTTACATCCTTTGTTAAAATGTTGGAGCTTCTCAAGATCTTCTCTTTGAACCTATTAAGGTTAGATTTCGGCTCTTTTGGGGTTTCTCTCTTACTTGGCTCACCTTCTCTCTTTAAGGTAGGAATATTCTATACTTTAGTATGAGTTTTAACCTAGTTATTTGTGGTTGTTTATAAATGGTGGAAATTTGGGAAGTTTTTGGGTAAACTTAGGGTTTGGTCCCAAATTTAAAGAGGGGTTTCAACATTGTGTTACATAGATGATTATGGGGTTTTGAAAATGAGGTTATCTTGTGTTAGAATGGTAAATTTTAGCCTTTGAGTTGATATTTGAATAAAGGGGAGGTTTACCCTAAATGTGTCTTCAATATTATTTGTATAAATAATGAAATTGATGTGAGAAAGGTGAAATTGGGGAAAAGTATAAATTGATGGTGTAGTTAGATTTGTTTAATCACTCACCTATGGAATTTTAACAATTTATCTATTCTAAAGATTTTATATCTGTTTAAAAATATCTGTGTTGGGCTATCGGTGGAGGATAGTTATGATTATTGCAGAAATTGTATGAGGATTGGGTGAATTGAAACTAATCACTTAAGTTGTGTCATTGAATATGACGATGTGATTAAGACATAGAATATGTGTTGTGGATAGTCATTGTATATGACAATGAATTTAAATACATTATACATGTAAATTGTTTTGGGAGAAGAAATGAGATGTACTCCATTATTTGGGAGGAGATAGGGGATGGACTCAATTAAGAATTAAGTTGGTCAGAGTATCCATGGTGAAAGTCCCGAAATCTTGTGAATACATGGGTGCCAATCCCGCGGACAAAATTTCCCTAAAATGGCAAGGTTGAAGTGTTTGTATAATAGTTATGTGGATAGGGAACCACTGAGTTGTAGTCTCAGTTGGATCATGTGAAAAATTATGTATGTTTGTCATATGACTTGAAATTGAATGAATTAACCCGAAATGAATAAATGAGAATGGATTGAGATATGAATATCGGTATTGAATGGTTAGGGGAAAAATGTAAGTTGATCATGAATATTGAACATTTATCTGACACTTATTCCTTAGTTAAACTTCATACGTTATATTAGACTGTCTCTACTGGGCTTTGACTCACCCTACTTGGGAAACCATTTTTAGGTACTGGTGAGATGCTTCCTCCAAGAACGTAGCTTGGAAGAACCTAAGGGCTGGAGGGTCTATTTTGTTTTGTAAATGTTTAAGTGTTTATTCAAGCCAAGAGCTTTACATGTATTAAGTTCAGATCTCTTTTGTTGTAACCAAATGATATCTTGGAAAGATATAAGCCCGTAGGGCATTTATTTTGTTGTTATAAATTAATATTACATGTTATAGATTCAGGATGACATTTATGAATGTATAATGCATGTAATATCTTTTGTGTTATGAATTTTGATGAATGAAAGGATATTAATTCTATTATGTTCACTCATCTCATGAATTGGTTTATCCGTATTATTTTGAGGGCGTTACAACTTGGTATCAGAGCATACAGGGTTTGAATACTTTGGGTACGTGGGAGATGGTTAGTACCACAATGGGTTTATCTCACTTGTTAGAGACTTAAAGTATAGACGATATGTGCTTATATGATAACATGATTATGTGATTATACGGGTATGGGATTTAGTTTCTAGGATGCTGATCAAGTCCACAGGTTTCTGGGAGTCCTGTTGGAAAGGCACTTGATCACTGCCGTTTCTAACTGGAACTCTAGCAACGTCGTAAGACGATCATTATCCGGAAATGAAGTTCATAGATGTTTACGTGATTACGTGTTTATATGGAGTGATTTACTATTGTCCACCGTATTAGGACGTGAGTAAACTAGCTTCGACACATTTGTGAATGTGCTAATTTCTTTTGCTACTTCTTTTAGGATGTCAGGACGTGGACGTGGTGGTGGTAGACGTGGTAGACGCGAGATGCCTATACTGGATAAAATTTCGGCACGGGAGGAGCGAGTTGGTCAGGCCAACGTAGCCGAGCCAGTAGGTCAACAGGCCATAGGCGCCTTAATCTGTGAAATGGTCAGAGCATTGAGGGAATCTATAGACATTCTCAAGGCTGAGAATCAAGTCTAGGCCCATGTAGCTGAGGCAAGGTCGTCTTTTCTTAAGAGAGTTTTCTTCTGGTCGAATCCGGACGAGTTTTGGGTGATCCCAAAGAGCCACTAAAGGCTGATGAGTGGCTAGGACAAATGGTGAAGACGTTTGAGATGCTCAGTGTTGAAGACAGGGGTTTAAGAGTGACCCCGGCATCCTTCCAGCTGAAGGGAGACGCCGATCAGTGGTGGAAGTATGCGCGAGGGCGCATTAGAGGGACTTGGGACGATTTTGTCAACGCCTTCCAGGACAAGTACTTACCTACTACAATAAGGGAGAAGTTGAGGAACCAGTTTTCTCATCTTAAGCAGTTTAACACACCTATAGCTGAGTTTGAAGCCACATTCACTAGCTTGTCTACGTTTGCACCAGAGTTTGTGGCGACTGAGGAGCAACGGTGTTTAGAGTTTGAAAAAAGGTTAAGGACCGGTCTCATGTTTCAAGTGGCCGGGTCTATGATCAGAGATTATGGGTGCCTTATGGAGGCTGTAGTCCATCTTGAGACTATCATACATGCAGATGAGGAGAGGATGAGGAGCTCTAGAAGGAGTCAGGATAATTAGGGGGACAGTAAGAGGCAGAGGGGTTTTAATCTTCAGCAATCCTAAGGAGTGCAGTCGAGGTCTACCTTTCCAGTGCCAAGTTCAGGTTCAGGGAGATGTGACTTGTTTCAAATGTGGTCAGTTGGGCCACAAGTCTCCAACTTGCCCATAAAGAGGAGGAGGGCAGCGAGCAGCATCGTCTTCGGCTTGTTCTTAAGGTCAGAGTCAGGGCAGAGGGCAGCCGCTCACTTGTTATCAGTGTGGGTAGGCAGGGCACTTGAAAAGGTTTTGCCCACAGTTGAGGTGGCATACCTGGTGCGTCTGGTTCGTGACAAACACAGAGTCACTAGCCTACACAGTCAGCACACGCCTCGAGGGCCAATCAAAGAGCCTCTTCGGCTCAGTCAGTGCAGCAGTCCTATGCTCCGAGGGGTGAGCAAGTAGATCAAAGACCTACAAGGCGTGTGTATGCTGTTACCGCGCCAGATCTTGTACCGGCTCCATCTGTCATGAGATGTATCTTCTTATTTTGCAATTCAGTTGCTAGTATGTTGATTGACACGGGTGCATCCCATTCATTTATTTCATCTGCATTTGCATCAATTTTGGGGCTGGAGTTGGCACAGTTAGCATCTTCTATTTGTGTAGAGTCACCTATTGGTGGTGAGATTATTTTGAAACAGGGGTATCGGGGTTGTGACATAGAGGTCGCCAGTCGTGGGCTTCCATTTGCATTTGTTTTGCTTGATATGACTAGTTTTGATGTTATTTTGGGTATGGACTGGTTATCATCATACCGGACTGTTATAAATTGCTACCGTCAGAGGGTTACTGTATGTACCTTAAACGGTGATTGCTTTTATTTCTTAGGGGGACCAGATGGATAGAGTTTTATCCCTGGTATATGATCCGTATGGGCGGAGTGAGCTTAGTTGTCTTCTTGCTAACTTTCAAAGTAGTGAGTATGATGAAGTCTAAGCTGAGTTGCCAAGGGTGGTTTGTAAGTATCCAGATGTTTTTCCCGAGGATCTTACTAGTTTACCACCTCACCGAGAGATAGAGTTCTCTATTGATTTAGTGCGTGGCACGGCACTGATTTCTATGGCACTGTATCGATTCGCACTTGCTGAGTTGAAGATTCAACTCCAAGAGCTGTTAGATAAGGGTTTTATCCGCCCTAGTACATCACCTTGGGGAGCACCGGCTCTCTTTGCTAAGAAGAAAGATGGAGCATTGCGACTTTGCATAGATTATCGAAAGTTGAACCGGGTTATGGTTAAGAACAAATATCCGATGCCTCGTATATATGACCTGTTTGACCAGTTAAAAGGGTCTTGTTGTTTCTCTAAGATAGACCTGAGATCGGGTTATCATCAGTTGAGAGTAAGGGAGGAGGATATCCTGAAAATGACATTCCATACGCGGTATGGCCATTATGAGTTCCTAGTGATGCCTTTTGGGCTAACCAATGCCCCAGCTGTGTTTATGGATTTGATGAATCGAATCTTTCGAGAGTTCTTAGACCGTTTTGTGGTTGTCTTTGTGGACGACATCCTGATTTACTTACCCTCTGAAGAGGAGCACGAGGAACACTTGTGAGTGGTGCTTGAGCTGCTTAAAGCCCATAAGTTGTATGCTAAGTTTGGGAAGTGTGACTTCTGGCTTAAAGAAGTTAAGTTCTTAGGCCATGTGGTATCCGGGAAAGAGGTGACTGTAAACTCGTTCAAGATAGAGGCAATGTAAGATTGGGTACAGCTTAAGAATGCCTTTGAGATCCGTAGTTTCCTAGGGTTGACCGGGTATTACCGTCAGTTTGTAAAGGATTTCTCTAGGCTAGCTGCACCCTTGACTAGGTTGACGAGGAAATGAGTCAAATTTGTGTGGGATGAGACTTGTGAGAAGTTATTCCAAGAACTTAAAGTTAGACTTACCACTGGTCTAGTTTTGATTATTCCGGAGAGGGGTTTGGGCTATTCAGTATATTGTGATGCCTCATGGGAAAGCTTGGCCTGTGTTTTGATACAAGAGGGGAAGGTAGTGGCCTATGGCTCACGGCAGTTAAAAACCCACGATAGGAACTACCTTACTCACGACTTAGAGCTGGCAGCAGTGCTTTCTGCTTTGAAAATTTAGAGGCACTATTTCTGATCATAAAAGTCTGAAGTACATGTTCACACAGAAAGACTTAAATTTGAGACAGAGGAGGTGGATAGAGTTTATAGAGAATTACAATTTTGAGTTACACTACCATCCTGGGAAGGCCAATGTTGTGGCCGATGCCTTGAGTAGAAAATCAATTAGCAGTGTGGCTTGTATTGCCATCCGAGAATGGGGAATGTTGGGTACTCTAGGGGAGTTTGATCTACATTTGAGTGAGTCCATTGAATCTACAGCTTTATTTTCAGTAATAGCACAACCTACACTTATGAACCGAGTGTTGGAAGCGCAAAATGGGTAACCTAGAGATAGAATCCCTCTGAGAGAAGATCTCTAGTGGGAAAGTAGAAAGAGGCTTGACTGTGTATCCCGACCAGAGTGTAAGATACCGTGACCGTTTGTTTGTGCCAGAGTCTTGCCGAGAGGAAGTACTCCGAAAGTTTCATCATTCACGCCTTGCGGTGCATCCGGGAGGCACAAAGATGTATCATGACCTAAGTCGCCAGTTTTGGTAGAGGACTATGAAGAAGGATGTAGCCGTGTTTGTATCGAAGTGTCTTACTTGTCAACAAGTGAAGGCCGAGCATCAGAGGCCAGCGGGTTTGTCATAACCCTTGCCTATAGCTAAGTAGAAATGAGAGCATGTCACGATGGATTTTGTTATGGGCCTTCCGAGGACTCAACGGGGCAGTGATACCATTTGGGTGATAGTTGACCGATTGACTAAGTCTGCGCACTTCTTACCTATGTGCGTGAGTGATTCGGTAGACCATCTTGCCGACTTGTATATCAAAGACATAGTGAGACTCTATGAGGTCCTTGTGACGATTGTTTTGGATAGAGATCCGCATTTCATAATCAACCTAAAATAACTAAAAAGTCAAATAATCAACTAAAATATTCAATTTTCCAAACAAGGCCTATATATACTATAACGATCCTGATTTTTACCCGACTCTTGTGATGTTCCGATCTCGGGTTTAATGCTTTTATATTGTTGTCTATCTCTTTCTTTCCTTGTATACCTTTGAAGTTGATCTTTGGGTTGTTGTGGTTGTGTTTGGAATAAGTTGGTTACATAGCTTTCAAACTTTGTGTTGCCCAGATTTTTGGTCTTATGCTCGAGCGGGCTATGTAAATTTTGGTCCTCCGCTCGAGCGGGAGTTACAAACTCTCAGTACTCTGCACTTCTGCAAAAATGCAGGAGGAATGTTTTTCACGCTCAAGCGACGTTTCCTACGCTCAAGTAGGTGTGCGCTCGAATAGGTTGTATGTTGTCTGCAAAATACTGGATATGCGTATTCTACGCTCGAGGGGGCCACATTTGCGCTTGAGCGGAACAAATCTTTGTATCTGGTGCTCGAGTGTGAAACTCTCCGCTCGAGCGGACTGCGCGTATATCAGATCGTGAAAATCACTTTTTACATTACTTTTTCATATCTTTTCAGCCAAAGTTGAGAGCCTCTCTCTCTATAAATACTCTCTCTCTACATTTTGGCCTAGATCTAGTGATCTCCTCACCCTACATCCTTTGTTAAAATGTTGGAGCTTCTCAAGATCTTCTCTTTGAACCAATTAAGGTTGGATTTTGACATTTTTGGGCTTTCTCTCTTACTTGGCTCACCTTCTCTCTTTAAGGTTGGGATATTTTATGCTTTAGTATGAGTTTTAACCTAGTTATTTGTGGTTGTGTATAAATAGTGGAAATTTGGGAAGTTTTTGTGTAAACTTAGGGTTTGGTCCCAAATTTAAAGAGGGGTTTCAACATTGTGTTAGATAGATGATTATGGGGTTTTGAAAATGAGGTTATCTTGTGTTAGAATGGTAAATTTTAGCCTTTGGGTTGATATTTGAATAAGGGAGAGGTTTACCCTAAATGTGTCTTAAATATTATTTGTATAAATAATGAAATTGATGTGAGAAAGGTGAAATTGGGAAAAAGTATAAATAGATGGTATAGTTGGAGTTGTTTAATCACTCACCCATGGAATTTTAACGATTTATCTGTTCTAAAGATTTTATATCTGTTTAAAAATATCTGCGTTGGGCTATCGGTGAAGGATAGCTATGATTGTTGTAGAAATTGCATGAGAATTTGGTGAATTGAAACTAATCACTTAAGTTATGTCATTGAATATGACGATGTGATTAAGACATAGAATATGTATTATGGATAGTCATTGTATATGACGATGAATTTAAATACATTGTATATGTACATTATTTTGGGAGAAGAAATGGGATGTACTCCATTGTTTGGGAGGAGATAAGGGATGGACTCCATTGAGAATTAAGTTGGCCAGAGTGTCCAAGGTAGAAGTCCCGAAATCTTGTAGTACATGAGTGCCGATCCCACGGACGAAATTTTCGTAAAATGGCAAAGTTAAAGTGTTTGTATAATAATTATGTGGATAGGGAACCACTGAGTTGTAGTCTCAGTTGGATCATGTGGAAAATTATGTATGTTTGTCATATGACTTGAAATTGAATGAATTAACCCAAAATGAATAAGTGAGAATTGATTGAGATATGAATATCGGTATTGAATGGTTGGGGGCAGAATGTAAGTTGATCATGAATATTGAACATTTATCTGACACTTATTCCTTAGTTAAACTTCATACATTGTATTAGACTGTTTTTACTGGGTTTTGGCTCACCCTACTTGGGAAACCATTTTTAGGTACTAGTGAGATGCTTCCTCCAAGAACGTAGCTTGGAAGGACCTAGGAGTTGGAAGCTCTATTTTGTTTTGTAAATGTTTAAGTGTTTATTCAAGCCAAGAACTTTACATGTATTGAGTTCAGATCTCTTCTGTTGTAACCAAGTGATATTTTAGAAATATGTAAGCCCATAAGGCATTTATTTTGTTGTTATAAATTAATATTAAATGTTATAGATTCAGGATGAACATTTATGAATGTATAATGCATGTAATATCTTTTTCGTTATGAATTCTGATAAATGAAAGGATATTAGTTCTATTATATTCACTCATCTCATGAATTGGTTTATCCGTATTATTTTGGGAGCGTTACATATACTATAAATGCTACGATTGTTGCCTTGAGTAGAAGAATTTTTTTTTTTTTTTTTTGTATATATATAATATCATTTTAGGCATTTCGTAATATTTGAGATATCATATGCAGATATGTCAATCTTTTATTTATTTATAACAAATTCTTAACAAAAAGCTCACATGGATACAAATTTGTACTTCAAGGTGATAAAAGTAGCATTTTTTAGTTGAGGGTTAAAGTGTGATTTATCCTATAATTAAAAGATTATTTTTGTCATAAAAGTCCAAATTGAAAAAAAAAAAAAAAAAAAAAAGTACGTGAGAAGGGTTAAATCACAATTTTTTATTTATTTATTTAAGGGATAAAATGAGAAGGGTAATAGTCGAAGGGGTGGAAAGTGTAATTTACCCTTGATAAAATTCTAACAAATTATTGAGGGGTTTCAGAGCTTTTGGCTGCAAAATTGGTTCTGTTGGACAATATGGATGAAATAATGAATTAAAAATTGTTGAAGAAATTAAAAGACAAGGGTCAGGAAAGAGTGACATTAACATAAACAAGAGAGTTCCAAACCACATCACTAGAGTGAAATTTCAACTTTTTTTCGGAGGGATTTTAATGAGAGAATGAATCTAATAAGATAGAGCCAGAATCTCAGTTAGGCTGTCGTGTGTGTATATGCTGGGTCAGTATCCTCGTTTTTTTTGGGGTCCATGACACTAAAAAATAAGTTGGTAGGTAAGTAGTGCTGTCCTTATAATTGCATCGTGTTGGCCATTTATGGAGTTTGGTTTCGTTTGGAATATTGATTGTGTTTTTAATTTTTTAGTTATTTTAATTTGGAGTCAAAAAATTTCGTTTGGGATAGATTTTTTTTATTTTTTATTTTTTTTGTGAGAGAAAAAATGAAATGATTATAATTTAAATCTGAGTTTTTTAGTCAACAACTAAAATGCCTATTTTACTTTTTGACTATTTTAACCTCAACCGACTCCAATCCAACTTCCCAAACGAGTTCTTTATAAGGTTATGCTATTATACAGGCTCCATCTTTTGGGGTATATATTGAGAACAAGTTATTTTAACAATTTTTTAATTAAAATTTGAGATTAAAAAAAATCAGTATGTTGGAAATAATATTTTGGCTTTTTACAACAAAATATATATATATATGTATGTAAAAATTATAGGGAAAAGAAATTCTTTGATTTTTTTGTTGATTTTTTTGACTTTTTAGGCCAAGTTTAGGAATCACTTAAAATAGCCAATAAGTTACTACAACAAGTCAATTATTCTCTTTACTTTTTTATATGTCTTTTCGTAAAAAATTAAAAGACCAACTAAAATAGCTAGTTGGTTGCCAAATACCACATAAAGTATAACTAAATTTTTTTTGAACCAACATCACAATGAGTCAAACTAACATTACAATAAGTTATAACCAAGTCATGCAAATCATAACTAATACTATAATAGGTCATAATTAAACATTACAAACATAACTGGGCATATGATATACACTCCAAAATGAGCTGTGTATTGTAGAATTTCTCGTATATATATCTATAGGTAACTATGCCCTAAATTCAGGTTTCTTCTTTTTTTTTTTTCTTTTTTTTTTTTTTTCAAATATCTCAACATTTGATTCTTCCAAATTCATTTCAATTTTTAGATATTGAATTCAATCATACGATTTACAATTTTATTTTTCTAAAACAAAAAGATCATATATGCATGTATCACGTATATCTTCACTTCTAATATATATATATATAAATACTTACATAAAAAATTCATTTTTGAAGGGTAAAAGATAGTTTTATTTACTAAAGTATGCGTTATTTATCATTTTAATCTCTTACATTTAAATTTTGTTATTTTGGCTTTTAAAGTTATCAATTTGAGTCAATTTGATCTTAATTCTAACATCTATCTACATTGATAACGGGAACCGTATGGATAAAAGACAGTTTTAGTCCATAAAGTATATATTCCTTGTCATTTTAATCCTTTACATTTCAATTTTTTCATTTTAATATTTAAAATTGTCAATTTGAATTAATTTAATCCTAATTCCAATTATAATATGTCACATGTCTATTTACCTTGAATATATATCTTATTGTATTGTATCCCCATACACAATATCTTTCTCATTTCCCTCTCTTTCCAGGTAATAACTCAAATCTCAAATCACGACGATCATAGGAGAAACAAATTAATGAATCATTATGGATGGTGCTAAATAGTTTAAAAATCCATAAAATATTTTAAAAGTCAAAAATTTTAAAAATCATTCAAAATAGTCAAAAATTCTCTCATTCTCTCTACTTTTTACGTTTTTTTTTTTTTTTTGGTAAAAAGTTATTTTTAAATACTTTTTTTCACTTCACATTTTAGCCAAAAGCTAAAAAAATCAGTTCCTAAACCAATCTTAAAACTGTATTTGGTTGGTGAATTTTGGTATGAATTTGAAAAGGGAAAGGAAAAGGAAACATGTGTGTTAAATGTAGGTGAAATATAGTTATATTTTAGGGAGATTAACCAATAAATCCTATATTTTAGACTTGTAATCCATATAGTCCCATATTTTTTCTTGTGATCTATTTAGTCCTTTTGGATGTGCAATGACTCATTTGCCTGCCATATTGGATTTTCACATTTGGAAAAAGTACACTAAAGAGTTTTTTAGTATCAAATCATACCCGTCACATTAGAGTGTCACATTTAGAAAAAGTACACTAAAAGAGTAGTTAATTTTTTTAGAGTATTACATCATACCCGTCACGTTAATGTATCACATGTCACGTTTGGTAAAAGTACACTAAGGAATTTTTAATTTTTTTTAGAGTGTCACATTATACCCGACATGTTGTCACGTTTGAGAAAAGTACACTAAGGAATTTTTATTTTTTTTGAAATGTCATATCATATCCACAACGCCACGTTGTCACATTAAAAAAAAAGTACACTAAATAGTTTTTATTTTTTTTAAAGTGTCATATCATGCCCGCCACATTATCATATTAGGGAAAAGTACATTAAAGAGTTTTTTTTTTTTTTTGAATAAAAGTTTTGGAGTGTCATATCATACCTATCACGTTGTCATATTTAGAAAAAGTACATTAAGGAATTTGTAATTTTTTTGAGTGTCACATCGTTGGAGTATCACATTAATACCTGTCACATTAGAATATTACATCATACATGTCACATTAATAAGGATATAGTTGTCCACCAAAATACTACCAAAATAAAAAATAAGACCACAAGGAAATAAACTCTCCACTAATAGGACTTAATAAATCAATAGAAAAAACTTAGGACTAATTGGAATACTTGTTTGTGAGATGGGATTTATTGATAAATATGCCTATATTGTACTCGCATTTCACCTACTTGATATCTTTTCTTTTCTAAATCCATCCCCAAATTCATAAACCAAATATAACTTAAGTAAAGTCGAGGGAGTGGTTGATAGATGAAATTTAACTAATCTAGAATGGCATTATAGTCATTTAACCATTGCATTTAATGGAGTTAACTAATAAGGGTTGTCAATGTAATTTTAAAGATTAAAAGGAGTGACAGTGATGTTTCAAAAAAATAGAGGGGGTGTCAATGTAATTTGAAAAAATTAGTGAAATATCTCTCTCTAATTTTGGATAGTAGGAGAGATCCAATATGTTTTTTTATTTATTTATTAGCTAAGGTCCTGTGTGGTCATACTAGAGAAATTTCAAAATTTCTTTGTGAAGTTTTGAAAAATTTTGAAATTTCTCTGTATTGAATTTTTCTATGAAAATGTTGATGGACCCCAACTATTATGAAAATATTGTATATCATTTATCTTATAAAATCTTAATATTAAGAACCTTACAAAAAATTCTTCAATCCTAAAAATAAGGATAAAATATTTTTATGTTATCAATTTAAATGGATGTTAAAGATAGAACTAAATTGATTTAAATTGACAATTTTAATAACCAAAATGACAAAATTAAAACTTAAAGCTCTTAAATGATGATAAAAAAAATAAAAATAAATAAATAAATAAATAAATACATACTTCAGAGATTAAAATTTGTCTTTTTTATCCATTTTTTAATTTTGCTATCCAGCCTACCTCCCATCCACCATGTTTGCTGCTATGTATTTATTTATTTATTATTATTATTATTTTAATATTTTGGCAACCTCGTAGAACCAACCAAATGCATAGAAGGCCATCTCAGATGTAGATTACAATGTTGCTACTTCTATTTGTCACTTTAAGAAAAGTAAATTCCATTATTTTATTAATTTGAAACAATGAGATTTTATCATTGCAAATAAATGTGAAATTATGAATGAATGCGAATTTTGGTGAAAACTCCTCCAAGAAACAGAGAATTTTAAAGTCCATCCTAGTAAAATTTAAGGATAAATTATCAATAGGTTCTAATAGTTGGAGTTAATTCCCATCAAGTCATATTGAAAATAAGTCTTATTAAAATTGTCACTAAAAATAATATTTTTTGTGACAATTTTTTATATATGTCGCTAAAAATTGACAATTAGTGATTTTTTTTGTCATAATTTTTATAAATTGTCACTAAAACTTACAATTAGTGACTTTTTTTATGACAAATTTTTTCTATAGAGCCTATTAGGCAATAATTCCACTTATTAGGACCTACACGTAAGTACTCCTAAATTTAAATGCAATGCATCCCTAATTTTAAATTTAATAGTGTGTGAAGGATATACACGTGAGTGGGGAAGTAATTTTAATGACAATTTTTGTCCTTTTAGCTAAACAACTACCTCTTTCTCTCTCATGGATGCCTCTATTTACACACCACCTTTCATCACAAGGTACACCACTACTCAAGGTACACCTTTAGTAATTTGATAAATAAGAAATTTGCTCAATACATACCACAATATTCCATCTTTACCCTTACTCACACACTCCACCTACAATCTTCAATCTTCCATATTTCTTGTAGTACACACTTCCACTTCAAAAACACACACAACGTCCCCCTCTATTTCATTGTCATCACAGAGGTTTGGACTGCTTCCGGTCTCTATTCGTGCTGAAGATGACTTCACTCCATTCTCCTCTAGTTCACAACCTCCTCCATTATCTGTTTCATCAAAGACGCCGGTGGTGATCATTGTTATCATCATAGTTGGAAACAACTCCACATTGGAGATACAGTAGGTGATAATTCTCATTTGACTTAGATTTTAGGATTTTATGTACGTTTTTCCATTGCCATGAGCATTGTATTTGAAAATTTAATTTTGCAAACCGTTCGACGCTGGTCTTTTGAACTTTAACCTTTTGTCCGAAGTGTTTATGTCGAACATAATGAAATTGTTCGACATTTCATAAGTTCGACTGTTGAAAACCGAACAAATGCTATAAGTTCGAAACTGATTAACCGAACATGTGGACTATTTTTGACACTAGAAAATCGAACAATTGAAAATTGTTTAGTTATAGATAGTCGAACATGAGTACATTGTTCGAATCTGGGTATCCGAATGAATACAAACGGTTTACCACTCAGCAAGTACACGAAAACAAAAACAAAACAAAAAAAATTGAAAAACAACCTTTTCCTTGCTCCATTGTTCCAAACCAATATTGCCAGATGCATCAATCATTCAGTCCAACCAAAATCTTCAATCATACATATATTTTTGGTAGTTTCTTTAAGGGTTTTTGATTTTGTTTCAGGGTTTTTGGATTCTTAAGAGAGAAGATACATAAGTAACATTTCAGAAGAGAGGTGTGTATTGTATTCATTATTGTCCTTTATGGTAATTTTACATAATGTGTGTATCATAGTCCTTTGTCCTTTGTGGTTATTTTATATTAGGTTAATATTATAATAAAAAATAAACTAATTAATGGTGTGCCTTGAGATGAAAGGTGATGTGTAAATAAAGGCTCCCCTCTCTCACACATATATTTGGTGGTTCATCGTCTCCATGTCCATCGCAGCAGTAACTATCTTAAATTTACCAACACTAACACTGCCTTCATTGTCAATCACCACAAAAATAAATATTATATATTATAAAAATAAATAACAAAGGTGTATATGGTATACCAAATAATACATAATGATGTGATCTGACAAGTATCAATTTTTGATTAGTTACACACTCAACAATATAGGAGTCGTGAGGACATATTTTTAGGATTGTCCACGTGGCCAAGGTTGTTAGTCGAGGTGCCACGTAGATGAACTAAGTTGCCGAGATATGGTGCTACTATATCGAACTCCAAGATATTTGGATGAAGGACAAGAGTCCTAGATGACATCAAGCTGCCTATTTAGATAGAAATGAGACTCTTGAGAAAGTTCATCTTAATTTGAATAGTGTGAGTTGTGATGGATATTATCCTTCTAAATGATGGAATCCCATAAAGTAAGACTTTTAGGGAAAGTTGGACACTTATCCCCCATGGGTCTAAGGTACGTTTTTCTTTGTGAGTTGAATACTTGAGTTTATATCTTGTGAGATAAGTTGACTGGCTTTATCGTTAGAGTGCAGCCAGGTGGACAAGCCACCATTGTGTTTCTTATCTTCTTGTGTGCGGGTGTTTGGCTTAATCTATTCTTCTGTGTGCTCTCCAGCTAAGTTCTCTAGATCTTGGTAAAGAGATCTGTTTAGTTGTGAGGTCAAAAATCAACACCCACAGGACCCACCACCTATGTCACATCATTGTGGATGCATTTGTAGGAGCAAAATATAGGTCTCTAACATTGTTGTTATATATATATATAGGTAATCAATTGAAGAGAGATTGGAGTACATTAATTAAGAGAGGATTTTGGATGACTTGTTCCATCCATGGGACTCATTTCGGGTCTATTGGTTTATCTTTCCTACGAAGGAAAATATCATAAATGCGAGTGTATCAATAAGGATTGAAAAATCCTTACTGATTAAATTTAAGCCAATTATTAAGCGATTGTGTTGATGGTTCTTCTACCTCAATGAAGAGGACTTCAAAATTGCCAAGTTGTAGACACCCCATTTTGACCAGCCCTAAGACTTGGGCGCTTTCTGTTGATTACCCGATGATGACAATCAGAATGTGTTCCCCAACAATCCTCAACAAGAAAAATGGAATTTGAGGTTTAATCCCAACCTTCACACATTTTTGGCCAAACTATTTTAGACCTTAAAACTCTCTTTTCAAAATATTTTTCCAAATATTTTTACGATGTTCCGAGACTCCCATTTCAATTAAAATATTACACTTTTTAGTAAACCGAGTAAGGACAAAGTAGAAATAAATGGAAGAGAGGTGAATTCTTTAAATATATATATATATATATATATTTAAAAAAATCTTCTTTATGGGTTTGGATAAGTTTGGATTTGAAGGAAACAAGAGAGGATGGAAGAAAACTGGTTTAGGAAAAGGATGAGCATCAAATTGTTAAGAAGGAAATGAACAGCCTTCACTAAATTAGGCATATCTCTTTGTACACTTGGATTTTAAATGTGAGGCCACCACTGTAGGGGCTAAATATTGAAGACGTAAAGAGGCCGAATAATTGGACTTGGAGAGTTGAAATATATACATCGCATTCGGCCCCATTTTACACATTTAAATCCCACCCTATTCAGCCAAATAGCCGGTTAAGTAAGGGACCGAGTGGAAAGCGGTTTGCAACAAAAGGAGCCGAGAAAATAGTCATACGAGGAATTGAAAGTGGGCCCAGCCCCGAAGCCCAAGAAAGAAAAGATATAAATAGAAGAACATCAGCCAGAAAGAGGTATGTGAGAATCATTGTGCTTAACTTAAAATACAAGTAACTAAGAGAGTATATACTGACTTAGCTGTCGGAGTGCTAATTCCGGCACCTCCAACCAGAGTGTTTGTTTCTTTTCAGATCATCCAGGTCATCAGCTGAGGATCTCGAGCGTCCCAGTGGATCAAAGGAGTATTTCCAATCCACTTCCCCACAATTGGCGCCGTCTGTGGGAATACTCAACTACATCCATGGAGGGCGCAACGGAAGATCCTCCGATAATCGCTGACGAAACTACATCGCAAGATGATCTCACCCCAACAAACAAGCTGGGACCAGAGACTATCGCCGCAAGACGCGCCTTGAACTTTGACTCACCCTCGACTTCAGCGCATGAGACAATGCAAGCGATCATGGAACAAGCAAAACAAAACGAACAGAGGTTGGAGAACATGATCGCTGAGAACGAACGTCTTCGTCAGGATTTGGCCTTGGAAGTTGCGAAGTCCAAACAAGCTGTACGCCAAGGTCCGGAACGACCTCTGAGGGCAGGTGGTCGACGACCTCGAGCCCGACAACAAGACACTAACAGCGACACTGACTCATTATCCCCGGAGCCCAAAAAGAAGGGACGACCCGAAACTACCAGTTCCTCTGAAAAAAGTCCACGTATAAGGCATAAGAGAAGACGAAATGGTTCAAACGAAGAGGACCAGCACGATCCCTTTATGCGACGGATTGCAAAGGCAGTACTACCCAAAAAGTTCAAAGCCCCGTCGTTCACCTTGTACGACGGGAAATCGGATCCCATGGATCATATCCGTCACTACAAGCAAGCCATGACGTTGTATGCAGACGACGAAGCTCTCATGTGCAGAATATTTCCGAGCAGTTTGGGACCGTTGGCCGTCAGATGGTATTATAAGTTGGAGTCGGCGTCGGTTAAGAGTTTCCATCAACTACAAAAATCCTTCAAGGCAAGATTTATCACCAACGAGGTCCAGCCGAAGCAAGCCGACTCTCTCTGGGCAATGCAGATCCAGCCGGGAGAAACCTTACGAGCGTATTCGGCGCGCTATTAGGAATGCTTTAATCTTGTTGATGACGCTTGCAACGACTCCATGGCCATTACCGCCTTTAAAATGGGTTTGCATCCTGATAGTGCTCTTCACAGCTCCTTGACCAGAAGACCCCCCAAAACAGTTTGGTCGTTGATGAAAAAAGTTGAGGAGTACTGCAAAGTGGAAGATAACGCCTTGCGGGTTAAAGCCGGAAACATGGCCAACAAGACGGCCCCTTCTGAAATTGCTCAGCCGTTAAATTCTGTACCACTTTAGAGCCCCAAACCACGGCATCGGGCTAAACGAGACAAGAGACGGGATTATCGCCGATCAAGCGACCAATGCCCACACCGAGCAAATGAACAACTGCAAGTCGATGGCAGGCGCACAAGGCGCACAGACAAGAAATACACGGAGTTTTCAGAGCCGATTAGTGCGGTTATGTCCAAAGTCCAACACCTTACATTCTTTAAATGGCCGTTTAAAATGGTGGGACCTCCCGACACGAGAAGACGGGATAGGCGGTGTGAGTATCACAAAGATCATGGCTATGACACTGAGAGTTGTTATGCATTGAAGGATCACCTGGAGGAATTGGTACAAGATGGTCGGCTATAACAGTACGTTCGAAAAGGCAACTCAACCAAAGCAATAGCCCTAAGACAGGATTCGCCTCCACTCGGCGTGATCCACATGATATACAGTCTGCCAATGTCATCCGCAGTGCATACAATTCAGTCGAATCTCGACTCTCAAAATCAAGTCACTCCGGCTAAACGGCCCCATGAAGCTGCAAGCATTGTTTTTAATGATTCAAATTTGGCCGGAGTGACACTTCCCCACATCGATCCCTTGGTAATCGAGTTACGCGTAAACCGATTCACCATTGAGCGCGTACTCATTGATCCGGGGAGCACATCGGAAGTTATGTATTACAAGACATTCACCAAACTCGGCTTCTTCGAATCGGATCTTTCTCGGGCTCCTTATCCATTTTTCGGCTTCAACGCCAATCTAGAATACCCGTTGGGGAAAATCACACTACCCGTTCGAGCGGGCTCCCGAACAGTGGATGTGGAATTCTTGGTCGTCAAGCTGTTATCGCCGTATAATCTCATCATTGGGCGAACTTGGTTGCATACTATGTAGGCCGTGCCAAGCACCTATCATCAGCTGCTACACTTCCCGACAGAACGTGGCATTGAGCAAATCCGTGGCTCCCAGAAATCGGCACAAGCATGTTATCTCCTTGCTGAAAAGACGCCAAAAGAGTTGCAAGTGAATTCTATTGAGGTGCCAGATCGAGAGAGCCTCGACGATGTTGGGCGGCTCCCAAGTGAAAAAGCCACGGAAGCCCTAGATCGAGTTGAAATTGACGGAAACCCAGACAGGTTCTTCATGGTCGGCGCCTCCCTGAATCAAGCCGACAGACAGCAGCTAATTTCCTTCCTGCTCGGCAACCTTGATGTATTTGCGTGGACTCCATACGAGATGTCGGGTATAGATCCGTCTGTTTCGCAGCACCGTTTAAATGTTGACCCTAAATGCAAGCCGATTATTCAAAAAAGCCGGCGGTCAGCCGCAGAGTACACTGCCGCCGTTGTTGAAGAGGTTAACCGATTGCTTGATGCCGGGGCAATCAGGGAAGTGACCTACCCTACATGGCTCTCAAATACTGTGGTTGTGAAGAAGAAAAATGAAACTTGGCAAGTCTGCGTTGATTTCACGGACCTAAACAAAGCCTGCCCCAAGGATTGTTTTCCCTTCCCCAGAATAGATCAACTTGTAGATGCGATGGCACGCCATCAGCGTATGAGATTCCTCGATGCTTACAGAGGCTACCATCAAATTGCCATGCATCCGAAGGACCAAGACAAAACTGCATTCCTCACCCCAAGAGGAACCTATTGCTATAAGGTTATGCCTTTTGGGCTGAAGAATGCAGGGGCAACTTACCAAAGACTAGTCACTGCCATGTTCAAGGAGCAACTCGGCCATACTATGGAAGTGTACATTGACGATATGGTAGTCAAGTCCAAAGAAGAGCAAACTCATCTAGCCGATCTGGAAGAGACATTCGGCATTTTACGCAAATACAATATGAAGCTGAACGCTTCCAAATGTGCGTTTGGGATCGGCTCTGGCAAATTCTTGGGTTACATTGTCAACCACCGAGGAATCGAAGCCAACCCGAGGCAAATCACAGCAATCTTGGAGCTCGGCTCCCCTCGTTCAGTGAAAGAGGTTCAAAAGTTTATGGGAATGGCCGCCGCACTCAACAGGTTCATCAGTCGGTCCACAAATTGCTGCCGACAATTCTTTCATACACTACGGCAAGGCAAGGATTTTGAATGGATCACCGACTACGAAGCCACTTTTAACAGCCTCAAGACCTACCTCCGATCAGTTCCACTCTTGACAACACCTTCGGCAGGTGACCCGCTCATTTTGTATCTGGTAGTTTCCGACTAGGCCGTCAGCGCCGTACTGATAAAGGAAGAGCTAGGGGAGTACCGGCCAGTGTATTATGTGAGCAAGGTAATGGTTGACGCCGAAACACGCTACCTTCTGTTGGAAAAACTCATTCTGGCCCTCGTCATGGCAGCAAGAAAGCTGATGCATTACTTTTAGGGGCATACCATCAGGGTTCAAACGGACCACCCCCTCCGGTCGGTACTCCGTAGTGCAGAAGTATCAGGGCGCGTTTCAAAGTGGGCTCTTGAACTCGGCCAGTACGATATTCAATTTCTGCCTAGAACCTCAATCAAGGGACAGGTGCTTGCTGACTTTGTGGCCGAATTCACTGGGGGTCTTGCCGACTTCAAGTCCGATGAAATTCAACCTAAGCCGAACTGGAGAATTTATGTTAGGGACATTTGGCAGTTGTACTGTGATGGATCGTCCAATCACCGAGGCAGCGAGGCCGAAGTAGTGATAATGGCTCGCAACGGGGTAATAATTAAGCAGGCTGTCAAACTCCGCTTCAAAGCAACAAATAACGAGGCCGAATATGAGGCCCTGCTAACCGGCTTGCAGAATGCACATCTCCTAGGTGCTCGGCGTCTGCTTATATTTTGCGATTCAAAATTGGTGATTAATCAGCTAAAGGGGGAGTACGCAGCAAAAAACGACCGTATGGCCGTTTACATGAAAACGACAAATTCCTTGTTGGCAAAATTTGACCATCATGAATTAAACCAAATAACCCGTGATCAGAACACACATGCAGATGCCCTGGCTTGCCTAGCCTCCGCCATTAACTCAGAGATTAAACGGACCATTGAAGTTGGTTTCATCCCAGAGCCGAGCATTGGCCCTTCTGAGGAAGTCCAAGTCAATGTCATAGAGTCAGGACCCAGTTGGATGGACTCCATTACTGCTTTCTTGTCTTTTGAACAGCTCCCAGCGGACAAAAAAGAAGCGCATAAGCTGCGAAATAAAGCCCTGCGATACTACTTGGATCCGCAAGGAAAGCTTTATAAAAAAATCCCTTTCTGGTCCATACCTGGAATGCGTTCATCCGGACAAAGTCGAAGCGCTTCTGACCGAAATACATGAAGGTAGTTGTGGCGCCCATTCTGGCGGGCGCTCTTTGGCTCATCGAGCCGTGACACAGGGGTATTACTGGCCGACAATGAGAGCCGATGCTGAATGTTACATGAAAAAGTGTGAACAGTGCCAGAAGTTCTCTCCTTTGACCCACCTGCCTGCTGAAGAGTTAAGCTCTATAACCAGTCCTTGGCCGTTCGCCCAATGGGGACTTGACATCATCGGACCACTGCCTCGTGCCCCGGGTAACAAGCGATTTTTGATTGTCGCAACAGATTATTTCACAAAATGGGTAGAAGCGGAGGCACTAACGCACATCCGAGATACCGACATGAAGCGTTTTGTATGGAGAAATATCATAACATGATTCGGCATTCCAAGAGCACTTATTTCAGATAATGACACCCAGTTTGATTGCGGTGTCTATAGGGAACTGTGCAACAAGTATGGTATTCGGCCCTATTATTCCTCCCCGGCTTATCCACAGAGTAATAGCCAAGTTGAAGCCTCCAACAAATCTATTTTAGACGACATCAAGAAGAGGCTGGAGAAAGCTAAAGGAAGATGGGTAGAAGAGTTGCCAAGTGTGTTATGGGCTCATCGTACTACTCCAAGGCGGTCCACTAGGGAGACACCGTTCGCTTTGTGCTTCAGAACGCAGGCAATTGTCCCTTTGGAGATCGGCCTCCCAACCCTGAAATCAAGAGTTTTTGATTTGGGCCGAAACGATATGATGTTGGCCTTGGACTTGATTCTGATTGAAGAACGGAGAGACCGTGCCATTGCATCCATGGCACGGTACCAGCATCAACTTGTTAAGTCATATAATCAGCGTGTTCAACTGCACCGTTACTTGCCAGGAGAGTTGGTCCTGAAGAAGGTGCTTCCAGCTGCCAAGAATCTGGCCGACAGAAAATTGGGTCCTAACTAGGACGGCTGTCACGACCCAAACCCGCCCCTATGGGTTTAGCACCGTAATCGGCCAGTAATCCGTGATAACCAAAGGCCTGCTTAACAGTAATGACAGTAATACAGAGTAAGGGGCTGGCGGAAGCCAAAACAATAAATAAAAGATGTCCAATGAGCTGTGACAGTCTGAATGCAAAAAGACTTTTCCGAACATATTCACATTCAAAACCAAAACAGTATATACATAACAGGTGCACGTAACATCCAGGTTAGGGACCAAGTCCCTTCATCAAACTGTATAGTACAAGTCTAAAATAGTATTACAGAATAGAAGCAAAAGGGTGAACTGTGACACCCCAAAAAGCCCTGGCTTGGACTGACATGGAACCTCGAAGTGAGGCACGATGGTTGGCTTGACAAAAAGGGAGCTAACCCAACGCTCTTAACTCTGATCCGGTGCCTGGACACCTACATATAAATATAAACAGTGAGCTAAAGCCCAGTGAATAACAGTTGTGTAAAGAGATTAAGAATGAATGTCCTTTCAGTAAATAAACAGTTATATCAGTCACTTAGAAACAATATCAGTCATATGTGGTGCATCCCATAGCAAAACAGTGCAGTAGGTCTTAACAGACCGAGCAGTCAGTTGATGGCCATCATAACAATAAACAGTAGTAGTTCCAAACATGGGAACCGACAGAGATCTCTGTGACAGTAGCAGTAACAGTACAGTAACAGTAACTTACTATGGATGCCACGAAAACAGTTTACAAATAGGACAAACATTCATTCATTAAACAATAACATTTCGGTAAGCAGAACAGTTGATCATTCAGAAAATATTCATAATTGAACATATCTTTACAACATTGTTACTCACAGAGCACTGGGCTAATAGCAGCTAATGAGCGTCCTCGGATGCCAACCCTATACAGTTACAGAACGAACATACACTAAGTTACACACTTGGGAATCAACAACTTAGTCCCTATCTTGACTCAGTGTGGTTCTACATCAAAATCCTCATTAAGATGCCTTAAACATGGCCTAGGAATGCCTAGGATAGAAAGAGGATGCAAAGACGTACTTTAAAACACTTTTCAAAATTTTCAGAAAACAAGGGTCTCGCTTGAGCGTGGCTCTCTCCGCTCGAGCGGACATACAGACAAAGGATATTCGCTCGAGCGTGACTTCCTCTGCTCGAGCGGACTGTAAACTTCATGAAAAGTACTGGATGCATGCAATTCACGCTCGACGGATGCTCGACCTCCGCTCGAGCGTGAGACTCAGGTCCTCGCTCGAGCGTGAACTATCTCGCTCGAGCGGACTGCAAAACACAAGAACTTCTGGGTACATGCATTTCACGCTCGAGCGCAACTTTCCACGCTCGAGCGGAGATGCACGACTCAGAGGGTACGCTCGAGCGTGAAGTCCTACGCTCGAGCGTAGGTTCAAAATCTGGAATTTCCAGATTCATCCCCAAGCACAAAACTCAACTTTAAAAGCCTCAAATTCGATCCTTTTGGGCCAATTTTCTGGAAAAACACTTTTAAACCCATAATATAACATGTTTTGAAGATCAATTTGAGAAATCAAAGCCCAAGGATGAGTCAATTGAACACCATTTTCAAATAAACTTCAAGAACAAAGCTCAAACACAACATGCATGTATTCAATTAAATTCAAAGCTTCAAATACATGGTCAAATAACTCAATCCTTCCAAAAACATGATGAATTCTTGAACTATAATCAAAATATGAATATGCATGTAGCAAATTTCATGGAAAAGACCTCAAAACTCAAGAATGTGTACATGCATGCATGAATTCACTCTCAAATTCAACTCTTTAAACCAATTCTTGACTTTAAACTCTAAATTACCATGAACCATGCAAAATACAACTCAAATTCACAAATGATATGATGAAATCTCTACCTTAGGTCTTGAACTCAAGGTATACAAGCTTAATTATGCAATCTCTCTTCAATTTCTTCTAGTTCCCAAGCTAAATTTGATGAACTCAAGTTTTCTCCTAACTCTCTCTCTCTCTCTCTCTCTCTCTCTCTCTCTCTCTGTCGGTTTTGGCCTCTAGAGGAAATGAAGATGGTGCATCAAAAATGTATAAGGCATAATAAGGGTGGGTTTTTGAGTCAATCCACTCAATGGCAATTTCGTAAATAACTTGAACCAATGCGATTTAGCTTTATTTAATCTAATTTAATCACACCAAATCAAATTTCAATTAAATCTACCATAAAATTACATAAATCCTAATTAGCATAAAATACCAATCAATTTCAGATTCGGCCGCCGATAAGGCCTTCAATTTGCAATTCAAAAATCAATCAATGACAACAGATAGAAATGCAAGTAAAGCAATATACTCATGCATTTAGTTCAGAATTTCAGTCAAATCAGTTACTTATCATTCTCAGTCACAATTTAGCACTAATCAGAGGTAAGGGTTGTCTCAACGGCCCTTATCAGATCAACTCAGTCGCGGGAGTAGGGGCATATCGGCTCAAAGACATATCTGGGAGAAGTCTGCCACGGCCTTAGAATTCCACGCATTTACGTAAATTCTATTATTGACCCGATGTAGACGTCCCCGAACGCATCCCGGGGAAAGGAGTGCGAGTCCTCCCCGTTCTGGTTCGATATTGGGTCACTACAGTTCGAAGGACTCAAATGTCACGGTTCTTAATCTTGAACCAAAGAGTCCAAATCCGGCAAATCATTTTGAAAACAGATTTTTTGAAAGAAGTGCCAAACATGGACTGCTTCGCCAGATACAGAGTCGCCACCTAAATGTTTTTTTTAATGGGAAATTTAGGAAACCCTGACTCGGTGCCAAAGGCCATGTGTCCGTCATCACCAAAGTTGCCTCGGCTCGGGAACTTGGGTACGATTGGGGAAGGTCACTTCGTGAGCACCCCCGCTCGCCCGGTCAAAGACCGGCCTCTACTAACCGTGATATCTGATTTTGAAAACATTGTGCGTTCTTATTCCGGTTATTAGCCTAGGTTACTATGTGATGCGCACAGCATACAAATATAGACTGGATCGCCTGAATTGGAACAAAACATTTCATGTTTGTTTGTTTGAAAATGGTTTGATGGTGCTACCCGCAGGTAGGCTAAGACGTGGATTTGCCACCCTCGGGTGGGCTTTAGAAAACATGATTTTGCCACTATCTAGTGGGCTTTAAAACAAACATTTGATGAATTGTCCCAATTCAAGTAACACAACCTCCACCCCCAGGCATTCAGGCAGTTATACCACATAAGCAAATAGCCTCATGGTAAGCATGCTATCATAGCAGTCACTCACACGCATGCAAGGATGCTAAAGCATAAAAACTTACCGAGTACTCCGAGCCAAAACAGAAGCTCATTAGAAATCATGCATGATCCTAAATACACAGAATTGCCTAATGCAACACATGCAAAGATGCAACTATAGCAGGTTCGGCTATTCTAAACATGGCATACGGAATGCTACAACTAACACGTATTCAATTTGGAATTGAAATACAAATGCAGTTTGTATGATGCGCCGAGCCCGGTGCGTGCAAAACAGATGAATGATGCAAACATGCTGTCATACTGTATGCTAATTGAAATATGCCCTATATCTAACCATCATAAGCGGGTAAATAAAAGGGAAGAAAGACGTGGGGTTGGAAGACATACATCACACTCACCCACACTTATTACAATTATGCCCTCGCGCAGAGGGTCCAAATGAATAATACAGTCCCGAATAAAAGAATATTACAGTCCGAATAATACAGTCCAAATAATATACAAATTCCTAATCAATTAACAGATTTAAAGAAGAAAGCGGTAAACTGGCATGCAAGCCAGGGACTGCCTTGATTCTGATTGATGCTGGAATGATGCATGTTTTGGGCTGTTTTGCGCAGAAATCCATTGGGATGCCCAATTTAGCCTCTGTTTGCAATGTTCTTGAAATGCGCGCCAAGCCTCGGAAGACTGCTGATTCTTCATTTTTGCTGCAACAGAGAGCAGGAAAGGGGCATAGCAATGTATTTTCACAGATGTATGCATGCCTCGATCCTCGTGTCACCAATCACGCATATCGATGCATGATGGCCGAGGAGCCGATTTGCACAACTCAATATAGGATGAATGCATATGAATGCTACAACAAAACCTAACTCCATCATGGATAATCCGGAGTGTCGGTGACTTGGGAATCGAGACTCGTTCCGTCGCTCGGAGTACGAAATGCACCTCGTTTCCCGTGCCCGGGCTAACTCCTATCCCGAACACGACGCAATATGCATGATATGCATGAAATGCAGCTAATATGTGATCCTAACATACACAATGTCATGGAATGGCATACATGCTATACGAGGTAATACACAACCGAGCATACACAATGCTATGGATGAAATGGCATACGCAATGCAGTAATGGGCTTACACTAACATGAGAGAGCCTCAGCCACACTCACATAGGAGGCCATCAGATGAAAACAAGACACCTCGAAATGCGCGCCCGCGGGCACGCAAACCGAGAACGGACCCTCAGGCACCGAAATGCCACTCTAATGGGACATGGAAAAGACATGGAATATGATATGCAAACATGCAAAAATCAGTGGCAAAATGAGGGGCAAAACAGCCCCGAGACAAAGCGAAGTGATACCCGATGCACGAAATGATCCCGAAACATGGATTTCAATGCATGAAATGGCCTACAGCTATACTATACGTGCATAATTGATACATGACATGAAAAGGCAGAAGCAAGGCAGCCCTAAAAATCACATTTTTACAGTACAAATCATGGCCAAACAGCAAGCACAAGTAGGGCAACAATGGCATACAAAAATGGCTCCGCAAGGGAGGCAATGAAACAAGTGACAGATGCTGTGCCCAAATGGAAAAATACCCTTCTACAACACTGAATAGGGACTAAAAATATGAACATTTACAGTAGATGACAAGCCTCAAATCAGTATGAAAACATGCTCAAAATGCAATGCAAGATTAAGGCCACAAGAGGGTATAACATGAAGTAAACCAAATATACATCAAATGGCCAAAGACCCTTAATGAAACATGCCAAGGAGGTCAAAATATAACCACTTTAAGTTCTGATCATGGCCGAAAACAGAAGCTAGATAAGCCTAAAAAGCATGCAAAAATGGGGGGCCAAAGAGGGGTATAATGGTAAGTATAACATGGAGGCCCCCAACAGTGTTGATCCCTTCTACAATGTTGTAGAGGGACTCAAAATAAGCCTACTCACAGTTCATGACACACTCCAAAACAATTTACATATAGGCCAAACAAATCATGCAAATTTACGGTAAATAGGAGGGATTATGAAGTAAGTGCAAGATAGGGGGCCCAAAAATGGTTGAGCCCTTCTTCAATGTTGAAGAGGGGCTCAAAATAGGCCCACTTACAGTTTACATTATGCTCGAAAACAGATCACACATGGGCTAGAAATTTCATGCAAAAATGTGACATACCAAGGGGTATTGAAGCAAGTACCAAATGGAGAGCTCAAACAGGGTTGAGCCCTTGATCAAACATGAAGAATGGCTCAAAAAAGGCCTAGTTTCAGTTAGGGTCGGAGCCCAAAACAGTAAGAAAATAGGATAGAAAAATGAGGCAAGAATGAGCTATAAAAGAGGGGAATGAGAACTTACCCTTGAAGACCACCCTTTCTTTGCTTCTTGGACCAAATTTGCTGCCTTTTAGCTGCTGGAAATCCTCTCCTTGCTGCTGGAATGGAGTAGTGGTGGTGATGCTTGGTGGTGATGAAGAAAAGGGTAGGATTTAGTGATTTTTTGAAGAAAATGAGAGAGAAATGGAGGGAGATGTATGCAAAGCTTTTAGGGAAAATTTTGTCACCCTCAAACCAAGCTTGAGCTGCTGTGATAAAGGCAAGAGAGGAGGAGCCAAGTGGAGGGAAATGACACCAAGTTTCCCTCCTAAAGCTCTCCCCCGGATAGAGATATTTTTGGGGGAAAACAGCTATACAGCTGTAAAGTACCAATTGTGAGGATCAAGGCCGGCCACCTATCCTGGTTGCAGGTGGCCGGCCGGCCACCCCCTATGGCCGGCCGGCCAAGGGGCAAAAATGGAAAGTTGAATTAATGGCCGGCCATAGGAGAAAAGTGTCCTCCCAGGTCTCCTCATTACAACCCTGTGGTTCAAAGTTAGCAACTCTAAAACAGGAGAGAGAACAAGCCAAATTTAGAAGGGGTTCAAAAGGTTCAACAACAATTACTGGCCGGCCATAGACTTTTAGGGTCCTCCCATGTGTGTACAACACAAATATGTGGTTTGGGCTTGAAGAAAATGCTCATAGGGTGGTCAACATTGGCCCGGAAGCGAGAAAAACGGGCGTCGGAGGGCGCTGGAGGAGCATAACTAGTTGCTGAGACAATTGTTGGCCTCCCACCCCTCAGTGACCTTCCTGGTGATAAAACAGAGGTACTTGCCAAAAATGAACAAAAACCGATGCAAAACGAATGCTCGGGGGCCAAAACACGCAGTTTGGGGTCCCGAAAATAGGCTGTTAAGCATCGAAAGTGGCATTCGGCCATGAAGTGGGTCTCTCGGACCCCAGTGTCCCTCAAAAGGGAGTAAATAAGATGTATGCCAAAAACCGGAGGAATCGGAGATGGTTAGGCGGTCCCGAACCGAGGCGCACGGCCTGACGGCTCCGAAAACCGGGAACCGGGCTCCGAAATGGGCAAAATGGCCTACAGCCACGAAATGTAGCCCACGGCCATTGAGAGATGGTCTACGAGACCTCTCCCTCCCCTCAGGAAGAGAAACAAAGAAAACCGAGTCTGGTTCACAAACCGAGGCAAGGCACAGAAGAGGGTTCGGAAGTCCGGAGGCAGGGCTCACGGCCGCGACTCTGAGACTTCTGAACGAGCACAATATGCAACATCACCGAGCGCTCAATTGGTGACGTCTGAGTCTTATGGACGGTCAAAAATGGGGTGTCTACACCCGACTTGTGGGGCATGATACTTGTTTTGAATGGTTCGCCATGTACATATTTCATTTTTTGCAATGCAAAGTTTCCCGTTTTCTCATCGCGCAATTGAGTTCAAAAGCCTCCGGATTCGGAGCGCCCTTCGTGGATATCACGATTGGCCAAACTAAGGCCTCGTTTGGGAACAGGCTAATTTAGTAACTTTTTGGCTATTTGGCTAAAAAGGTAGGTAAAAAAAACTTGTATGTTTGGGATGACTTTTTGGCTAATTACGAAAAGATGTGCAAAAAGTAGAGAGAAAAGAGAATCTTTGACTTTTTGGTATGAGTTGTTGGCTTTTTGGCTAATTTAATAACTTTTTGGCTAATTGGCTAAAAAGATAAGTCCCCAAACGGGGCCTAAGTCCCCGAATTCGGAGCCCCATCAGTGTAAGACACCTTTGGGCCGATTAAGCCTCTAGATTCGAAGCGCCATTCGTGGATATCACGATTGGCCAAGATTTAAGTCTCCGAATTCGGAGCCCCATCAGTGCAAGACACTTTTGGGCCGAAAAAGCCTCCGGATTCTGAGCGCGCTTCGTGGATATCACGATTGGCTAAACTAAGTCTCCAAATTCGGAGCCCCATCCATGCATGACACGTTTGGGTCGAGTAAGCCTCCTGATTCGGAGCGTCCTTCGTGGATATCACGATTGGCCAAGATTTAAGTCTCCAAATTCGGAGCCCCATCAGTGCAAGACACTTTTGGCCGAAAAAGCCTTCGAATTCGGAGCGCCCTTCGTGGATATCACGATTGGCCAAACTAAGTCTCTGAATTCGGAGCCCCATCCGTGCATGACATGTTTGGGCCGAGTAAGCCTCCGGATTCGGAGCGCCCTTCGTGGATATCACGATTGGCCAAATTAAGTCTCCGAATTTGGAGCCCCATCAGTGCAAGACACCTTTGGGCCGAGTAAGCCTCCAGATTCGGAGCGCCCTTCGTGGATATCACAATTGACCAAACTAAGTCTCTGAATTCGGAGCCCCATCCGTGCATGACACGTTTGGCCTGAGTAAGCCTCTGGATTCGGAGCGCCCTTCGTGGATATCACGATTGGCCAAGATTTAAGTCTCCAAATTCGGAGCCCCATTAGTGCAAGAACTTTTGGGCCGAAAAAACCTCCGGATTCGGAGCGCCCTTCGTGGATATCACGATTGGCCAAACTAAGTCTCCGAATTCGGAGCCCCATCCGTGCATGACACGTTTGGGCCGAGTAAGCCTTCGGATTCGGAGCGCCCTTCGTGGATATCACGATTGGCCAAATTAAGTCTCCGAATTTGGAGCCCCATCAATGCAAGACACCTTTGGGCAGATTAAGCCTCCGGATTCGGAGCGCCCATTGTGGATATCACGATTGGCCAAGAATTAAGTCTCCAGATTCGGAGCCCTATCGATGCATGACACTTTTGGGCCGATTAAGCCTCCGGATTCGGAGCGCCCATCGTGGATATCACGATTGGCCAAGAATTAAGTCTCCGGATTCGGAGCCCCATCGATGCATGACACTTTTGGGCCGATTAAGCCTCCGGATTCGGAGCGCCCTTCATGGATATCACGATTGGCCAAGATTTAAGTCTCCGAATTCAGAGCCCCATCAATGCAAGACACTTTTGGGCCGATTAAGCCTCCGAATTCAGAGCGCCCTTCGTGGATATCACGATTGGCAAATATTTAAGTCTCCGAATTCGGAGCCCCATCCGTGCATGACACTTATGGGCCGAATAAGACTCCGGATTTGGAACCTCATTCACGTAGGACAATTATGGGCCGAATAAGACTCCGAATTCGGAGTGCCCTTCGTAGATAAAAAGCCTCCGAACTCGGAGCCCCAGCCGTGCATAACACGTTTGGGCCGAATAAGACTTCAGATTCAGAGCGCCCTACACGAAAGTTAAAGCATACAGATATTCAAAGTAAAATGCTTCGTTAAGTTGAGCCGGCAAAAACCGTATACACATTAAAGCATACAAACATTCAAAATGAAATGCTTAATTAAGTTGAGCCGGCGAAAACAACATAAACAAATTAAAGCATGCAAACATTCAAAATGAAACGCAAACATTTAAAACAAAGTATTTTATTAAGTTAACAAATAAATACATAGCTGACGCCCAATTTGTGTTGGAGCGTTTACAATATATTCAATTCTATTCGGCATCACCCTCGTCATCGCTCTTCTTAATTTCAAAAGCGCCAAAAGGAAAGTGATGACGTTGATATAATGGTGACACCGATTCAACTCCTGCTCTTTGGAGTGCCTCCGCGGCTTGGAGAGCCTTAATCCACCCATGTCGAAAGCCCCGATTCTCGCATCGGCATACCTCCTTTGCGAGTTTCTCCTTGGTCTTCTCTATCCTAACTTTCCGGCCTTTGTGGAAGCCTCGTTCATAGGCTGCGGCCTTCGTATTCTCTACTACGAACATACTTGCCGTATCTCGATCGGCAATCGCGTGGCTTAACAACCGTTGGGTGACTCTTTCATCCATGACCGGGTTGGATTGTCCGGCCTCACGCAGCTCGGTAGTTTGGGCCTTCCTTAGCTCGCGCTTGGCCTTCTCCGCACAAGCCTCCAAGTTTCGAATTCGTTCGTCCTTCTTCTCTATCTCCCGCCGCGCGGCGCGCAGACGCATGCCGACTTCATAGGCGGTATACAGCCCTCTCACTGCTCCGTGGATGCCCTCTCGAAATACTTCGAAATCCTGTCAACCAACCATCGACTGCTGGACTTTCGGTGGAAAAATCTGTCGAGCGAACTCGACTGCTACACTTGGATCGTTAACGATAAAATCTACCTCCGTCTCGGTTTATTCCCCACAAAAATCGCAAAACTCAACGGTCGCGGCGTCGCGTCAGGCTCATTTCTTGGTCGCGGTCGCGGGGAGCTTCCCCGTTGCTGTTTTTCTTTTCAGGGTGATCTGCTTCGATGACTTGGGAGCTGACGTTTTTCCCGTTCCCTGGACGTCTTACCTCCCGTGCGTGTGGACTCGCTGCTACGATTCATTTCAGTGTCTAGCTCAACCAATGTTCATCCTTTTCCTCTGCTGTTGAAGAACAGTCTATTTGATATTCGCACTTATCTAACCTTCCGCAACAAGCTGGTTTAAATTGAGTCTGAACACGATAAGTGGAATCACTAGTGCGAAGAACCCACCCCATTTATTCCTAATGCATGCAGCGCCCCCGAGGCGACTTCATTAATGCTAAACTCCAAAAGCCCAATGCCGATCGGTTTGTGCCGTAGCCACTCCATGAACTAATAATATTCGGCTTTTGGAGCTCATGCACTGGCTAGGGCAAGGGCAAGGGCAGATTTATTAATCTGATCGGCTAAATATCTAAGCTTGATACCGATTGATTTATGCCACAGCCACTCCATGAACTAATAATATTCGGCTTTTGGAGCTCATGCACTGGCTAGGGAAAGGGCAGATTTATTAATCTGATCGGCTAAATATCTAAGCCCGATGCCAATCGATTCATGCCGCAGCCACTCCATGAACTAATAATATTCAGCTTTTGGAGCTCATGCATTGGCTGGGGCAAGGGCAGATTAATTAATCTGATCGGCCAAATATCTAAGCCCGATGCCGATTGATTTATGCCGCAGCCACTCTATGAACTAGTAATATTCGGCTTTTGGAGCTCATGCACTGGCTGGGGCAAGGGCAGATTTATTAATCTGATCGGCCAAATATCTAAGCCCGATGCCGATCGATTTATGCCGCAGCCACTCCATGAACTAATAATATTTGGCAAGATCAGATTTATTAATCTGATCGGCTATTCAACGAGAATAAATTATTAATCTGATCGCCTAGTTATCTAATCGGCAAGTGTACACGAATGTTTTATCCAAGATAACGAAAAGCAATACCATTCATCAGTAGCAAAATCAAGCACAAATAATAGCAAAGCGCAAAGGAATTTTCATTAGTAAATTGGGCACAAACTGTAGCCATTTTACATATGAAAACTACTAAACAAAAAGCTATAAGTTCGCATGGAAATGCCTAGAAAAAACTTCAAAACTGTAGTCATTTTATACATAAAAACTACTACACGAAAGACTGTGACAATACATTCAAAATCCTTAAACAAAAATAACTAAAATGTCGCCCTAATCAATCCTCGGAGTCAGACTCCAGCGGCTCAACGTCCACTTGCTCGTATGGAATCGGCATAGCCAATGTCACATTAGCAGCAGCAAGGGCTTTGAACCAGCCGTGTTTGAATCCCCGATTTTCAAATTTGGGGACTTCTTCCACATAACTTGCGAGGGCAGCACCTTGCCCAGCCTTGTACGCCTTGGAAGCCTTGGAGTCGACTACTTCCTTCGCCTTCTTCGATTCTTCCAAGTCAGCCTCCAGTTTGGCAATCGCCTCTCGGGCTAACTTGAGCGCATTTTCGCTCGTATTCGCCCTCTCCTCAACAGCCAATCTGAGCTGGTCCGAATTTCTTGCCCTTTCCATCTCGGTCTCGGCCCTCGCGCTTTCCATCTTCGCCCTTGCCGCTTCGAACTCGGTCCTGCTCCTCTGGCCCTCAACTTCCGATTGTAAACGGCCAAGTCGTTCGACGGCGTCATGCTGGCGACAACCTATCTCGGCTATCCTTCCAACCGTCTGCAAAACAGGAAATTAAAACCAAAATAATATTTGCATAAAAGGGAAAAACAAGGTCAAGGTATATACTAGAAGAACGGATTGAGCGGGTAATGCTATTGCCAGCAGATATGGCTTTGCCCGGAAAGCTGCCTTGTCAACCGGTAATGAGACGGACGTAGCCATGCTCAATGCCACGGCCGGGTCTTTAATAGCCAACGCGTCAGAGGAGATCGATGTGTTTTTTTATCTTTGGTTGAATGACAAAAGGCACAATCACATCCGACTCCTCTAAACGCGGCCGTTTGTCAGCACGGTTTTCTTCAGAGCCGGCCTCGACCTCGGCAGGATGCTTCTCCGTCCACTCAGCCTCTTGATTGGCCTGCACAACCGCCTCAGACTCGGCAATTCAGGTTTGAGTCGTTTCCTCCTCGGTAACAGGCAGGGAGGGTTGAGCTTCAGCGGCAGGTGGCACTTCAGATCGAATGGCCTCTGCTCTTCGTCACGCAGCCATGCTCTCTGCGTTTTTCTTTTTGGCGAGTTGTGTGAGGCTTAACCCAGCCATGTCTTCGGGGTATACGCCGGGAAGATCTTCTAAACCGGTAAAAATGTCGTCAAACAGAAGGTCTTATCGACCCGAAGTGGACGGAGGGTTGGCTGAATTGAGGCCGGCTTCCTCAAAGGCCAACTTCAAAGCCTCGTTTACTTCGGCTTCAGACTGGTCTGACTCAGCGACCTCAGCTACTTCCGCCCTCTCCAAATCGGACCCCTCGAAACCAACTTGCCGCAAGTTTTTGAAGTCGGTCAAAATAAGAGCTGTAAAAAACTCTTCACCCTTTGGAATTGGGATGTTTTCTACCGCCGAAAACGTCGTATATGTCGGCTCGTACCGAAGGAGAACGTGGGCCGCCCTCCCTTGTTTTTGAAGACTTGGACGGCCGAAATATTTGAACGCGACTTTAATTTCCAAAAGAACGGCGTCGTCGGTTGAAGTCAAGACTTTCTTCAAATCGTTTCCTGCACAAGCAAAACCATGAGATCTCAAAAATGAAGCTTTGTAAATGTAAGAAAAATAAACGCAAGAAGCTACACGGCCAATTGGTTCGCCCCTCTGTCTAGGAATAGGATCAAGGCGATCCTCGCCTTCGCTGAATTCTCAGTTACCTCGGACAACGACCATAACATCATTGACTCGCTTGCTTGAGCTGGAAAGCATAGTCACTAATTGATGGTCGGTGTCCTTGGCCCTAAGGAAATAGTGTCCATGCCGACCAGAAGACTTGGCCAAGGCATAACAATGCCGAATAGCAGGTATACCGAGGTTAATTCTAAGGCGACGGTTTAGCTCTATAATCCCCATTACGATTCTCAAAAAGTTGACATTGGGTTGGGAGGGGATTAGACCCTAATAGCGAAGGACAGCCCTAAGAAATGGGTGAAGCGAGAAACGAATTCCGCCCTCTCCAATTGATAAGAGAGAGAAGACGATTGTGCTTTCATCAACCCTCTCCATATCGAGGGTGCCGTCTGTTACAAGCGACAGACGGACGTCATCAGGAATAGAAAAATGGCGTCGAAAGCCAGAGATTCAGTCCGTGGAGAGGAGGTCTTTTAGATGCTTTGCCATTTCGATCAACCTATAGGAGCGTACTAAACTAAAGGCAAACCAGGAAAAGGGATTCAAAGTTGAGAGGAAGAGAACTTACAAGAGACGGAGAGGACAGTGAAGGATGAATGGAAGTTACAGAGGCGAGTCGGAAGGCAGTCCAAAAACTCTAAGCATCCAAAAATATGTGTTCGAAAAGACGACAAGATTTTAAATCACAATAAATGGAAGCGTACGAAGGGGCGGGAAGTTGAAATGATAACCGAGAGGCGTGTGCTCTGACATCCGCGTTGGAATGAGGTTAGCCGCCGAATTTTGGCTTTGACTTTTCGAGTTCGAAACCAAGCACTCCAGCTAACTATCGTTAGTGGAGTGCTTGGGGGGCAATTGTGGGAGCCTAATATTGGGAGACGTAAAGAGGCCGAATAATTGGACTTGGAGAGTTGAAAGATATACATCGCATTCAGCCCCATTTTACACATTTAAATCCTACCCTATTTGGCCAAATAGCCTGTTGAGTAAGGGACCGAGTGGAAAGCGGTTTGCAACAAAAGGAGCCGAGAAAATAGTCATACGGCGAATTGAAAGTGGGCCCAGCCCCGAGGCCCAAGAAAGAAAAGATATAAATAGAATAACATCAGCCAGAAAGAGGTATGTGAGAATCATTGTGCTTAACTTAAAATACAAGTAACTAAGAGAGTATATACTGACTTAACCATCGGAGTGCTACTTCCGGCACCCCCGACCGGAGTGTTTGTTTCTTTTCAGATCATCCAGGTAGCTAAGGATCTTGAGCGTCCCAGTGGATCAAAGGAATATTTCCAATCCACTTCCCCACAACCACCATTAGAAAAGAAACTTTTGGGGCTTCAATTTAGACCCAAGAACCACTTAAAACCAAGCCTAGATAAAGGAGATATGCCCATTTGAAGTTGGGCTTGAGAGCAGATTTTGTTGACCTGGCCCAAGGGAAATGAACAGCCTTCACTAAAGGCATATCTCTTTGTACACTTGGAATTTAAATGTGAGGCCACCACCATTGGAAAGTAGACTTTTGGGGCTTCAATTTAGACCCAAGAATCACCTAAAACCAAGTCCGAATAAGGGGGATATTCCCATTTGAAGTTGGGCTTAATAGCAGATTTTGTTAACTCAGCCCAAAACAACAGCAGCCCCGTTTTTCTTGGTTTTGGTTCGGTTGGGACACCCTATTTACCTATTTTCTGATCCATTCAAATGCACCCACTCATTCTCCATTATACCTAATCATCCTCCATTGTCAAAAAGAAGTTTTGTTTGTATCCATAAAGGAGTATTCCATGCAACCACTTGAAAATTTGCCTTTCTATCACATTCTTGTCTCCCACCTTGTCTCCCACCTTGTTTTTGACCTTTACTCTCCCTCATTGCCTATATAGAATAATCATATTGTAAGAGAGAGAGATAGAGAAAGAGAGAGAGAGATAGAACCACGAAATTGAAAAGAAAAGAGTGAGAAAATGGTGAAAAAAAAAAGGAGAAAAAATGAGTTTTTAAGCCAAAAATACTCCTATCTTCCATACACACCCCATACCTTCCATACAAACTGAAATTCCATCTTTCCTACACCCAAAACTCCTTCAAAATTTCTGAAATAGCTAAATTTCAGTAGTGATTGATCAAAGAAAAGAGTGAGTGTTGTTGAAAGTGAAAAAAAATAAGAGAGATAACCACATTTCCACCATACATACCCAGAGTTCCATTCTAGTTCCAAATTAAGGATTGAGAACATACTTCTTAAACTTGAGGGTGATTAAGGGGAAGTTTGGAAATCAAGAAATTCAACATTTCTTTGGAAGGTGAATTTCTAATCTTTCATTTTCTTATATTTATTTTCTTGTTTCTTATTTCATAGTGTTTTGTTATAATCCAAGTGGTTTATTTATCTCATATTTATTTTCTTACTTTATATTTCATAGTGTATTGTTATAATCTAAGTGGTTTGTTTAGCTCATAATTATTTATTTATTTATTTTTATTCACTTGCTTTAATTTCATATTAGTTTTATTGTAATCTTACATGTTCGACCTCATATTTACTTTATTGTTTTAAGTTCATGTTGTAATCTTGCATGTTCTATCTTATATTTGCTTTCTTATTTTAGTTTCATAGTAATTGTGTTATAATCTTGCATTTCCTAACTTATATTTTTCTTGTATTAGTCTCATATTAGTTTTGTTATAATCTTGCATGTTCTACCTCATATTTACTTTTTTATTTTATTTTAGGTTCATGTTAGTTTTGTTGTAATCTTGCATGTTCTATCTTATATTTATTTTCTTGTTTTAGTTTCATAGTAATTATGTTGTAATCTTGCATTTTCTAACTTATATTTTTCTTGTATTAATCTCATATTAGTTTTGTTGTAATCTTACATGTTCTACCTCATATTTGCCTTTTTTTGTTTTAGGTTCATGTTAGTTTTGTTGTAATATTGCATGTTCTATCTTATATTTGTTTTCTTGTTTTAGTTTCATAGTAATTATGTTGTAATCTTGCATTTCCTAACTTATATTTTTTTTGTATTAGTCTCATATTAGTTTTGTTGTAATCTTGCATGTTCTACCTTATATTTGTTTTCTTGTTTTAGGTTCATATTAGTTTTGTTGTAAGTTTGCATTTTTTTTTATTTTATATTTGTTTTCTTGTTTTTAATCTAACCGGTAGTGGTTAGTTGAGCCACCTACATATTTCTTGTTTGTTCCGTTTCTTAGTTTCGCAATAAGACAGGTTTTGCTAGGCCTATTTGGCCGGCCGGCCTATTTGGCCGGCCGGTTAGCTTCTTTTAGATAAGACGGCATTGTCTTCCGATGTTAACCAACTTCCGGTGGTTTCCAAAGTACATAAAACCTTTTTTTCTTTTGTTTATTTTATTTTGAGTGTATTGTGAGGTTTTTATTTTGTTGTAATATTCTCCTCATCCCCTTTTAATTTGGTTTATAATAATTTATTCAAAGTGTTGTAATAATTTTCTGCCCCACTTCTTTCTATCCCATTATTTTACTTGCTTTTCTTATTTGTAAATATGCATTATGTTTATTTTATTTTATTTTTTGTCATTATATCCATGCTTTGCATCTATGTTTCATACATCTTGATTCGGCTAAGTTTGCATTTGTGGATTTAATCAATTCTTATGTGATTATGTGCACTACCTCATGTTCTTGAAATGATTCACATGTCATATCTTAAAGCCGAATCTTTAGTTACATCTCATGAGTGAATTACATTAGGATTTTGTATATAAGATCATGCATGTTTTACTAACTTTGTTTTGTAGCTGTTCGATGGACGTTGGTAAATATGTAAGTTTTTATGCTTTAGCATCCCGTTTGTGTGCGTTTTTCTTACTATGTTTAAGCATCCTACCATGTGGCTATTTACTTACTTGATATAACTATATGAATGCCAGTGGATGGAGGTTGTGTCGTTTAATTTGGAATAATGTTGATTTTCATGTTTGTAAACTCAATTTATTTGGGTTGTACATCTCCAAAACTCTTACAAAATTACATGAAATCAAATTATTCCAAAATAAATGACATAGTCTATACTTGTATAATTCACATAGTAATTTTTAGGATTTATTAAATAATCGAAATATGAACATATAAAATAAATAAAATTCATATCATGGTATAGTAAAGGTCGATCTTTTGATCGGATGAGTGGGGGTGCTCAATTAATGACCTTCCCCTCTCATACCTAAGGTTCCGAACCGAAACAACCTTGGTTATGACGAACAGTGGCCTTGGCACGAGTCATGGGTTTCCTAATTTTCCAAAAATATTAGGTAGCGACTCTGAGATCTGACAACGCAGTCCATTTTTGGCAAAAGGTTTTGCAATAAAATGGATTTTCTAAAAGTTGTCAAATCTAGACTCTCATCCATGTTTCACATTGCATTAGTGAGACTAGATCAAAGAGACCGAGGGAGTCTGAACTGTTTAACGCACACGGGTACCCCCCGGGCATGTTACACAAGTGTAGAGAAAAAAAAATTAAAAGAATGAGAAAGGAGACGAAGAAAGAAAGAAAGAAAGAAAAATTAAAAAGAAAAATAGAAATCAATTGTCTTTGATTTTATTTTATTTTTTTAGTTGCCCTCTTTGCAATGTATGTAACGCCCCCAAAAAAATACAATAAATATAACCTAAACATATATTAAAAACAACATGAATCAGAGTAAATATTCCTGTCATTACATGAAGTTAATGATACAAAAGGGGTTTAACATAATTAAATGCCCTATTGGCTTACATCTTTCCAAGTCTTGACTTGGTTGCACAAAAGGAGACTAGCTCATATACATTTAGCCCTAAGCTTTACAAAAATATACAATTCAAATTAAAGAAGCTCTTGCCCCCAAAGTATCCCTTCAAGCTATTGCCTTGGTGGAGGTAAGTCACCAACACCTGAAAATGTTATTCCCAAATAGGGTGAGCCACAGCCCAGTAGAAATTATTTAGCACAATATATGAAACTTAGCAAAGATATAAGTACACTATGCATACATAACGTCAGTGATAGAGACATCCACAGTTATACAGTCATAAAGTACCAATTTCCATTCATTTCATTACATGAACCAGTTCCATTATCTTTTTGACAATCTAAATGAGACTTCAACTCATTAATTCTACAATCACATCAACAATGCATGAACACTTCAAACTTTTCTTTCACGGAAATTTCATCCGCGGGCAGCCATCAAACAGGACCCATGTAAACGTAGGCTATACAAGCACTATAATTGCCATTTTACAGAGATTTTGTCCGCAGGCTAGGCACCCATGTATAATTTCGGGACTTTCACCCAAGACACTCCGGCAACTTAATTACAATGGAGTCCATCCCCTTTCTCCTCCCAAATAATCATTCATACATATGCAATGTATTTAAACACAACATCAAATAATGGAGCACATTCCCTTTCCACTCCCACATAATCATACATATACAATGTATATAAACATAGTCATATTCAATGACAACCAACAAGAGATTAGTTTCAATTCACCTAATCCTCATGCAATTTCTACAACAATCGTAGTTATCCTTCACCGATAGTCCAATATAGTTATTTCTAAACAAATATTCAATCTCATGATAGATAATTTATTCAAATTTCCAAAGGATGAGTCAATACATAACCAATCCCACCATTTATACCAATACCCTATCAATTTCACACTTTCAATGACAACTTTAATTATCTATATAAAATAATCATAATAGTCATCTTAGGGCAAAACCTTCCATTTTCTAATTATTAACCCAAATATCATTTTCAACCATTTTGACCCAACATAATTTCATTTTTGTAACCCACATTTGTTTATTTCATATTCATCAACAATCCCTCTTTCCATATTATACCCAAACCCTAGGTTTGCTTACAACACCCTCAAATCACACCATTGTTACACAAGATACAAATAATTAAGCTAAATATCATATGAAGGTGCAGAAAAGATCCCTACCTCAAAGGAAGAAGATGAGTCAAACAAGAGAGAAATTCCAAGAACGCCGAAACCCACTTTTATTCGGATCAAAATGTAGATCTTGAGGAGCTTTATCTTTGTCTCAAAGGCACTAGGGTGAAAAGATCAATGGATCTAGATGAAATCTAAGAGAGAAGATGAATTCTAGAGAGAGAGGCTCAAGAACAACCTTTTTGAAAAGTTTTAGAGAGAGAGATATATGAAAAAGTGGTTCAAAATATCATCTTCTCGGACTGTTATACGCGCAGTCCGCTCGAGCGTCAGACACAAGGTTCCACTCGAGCATGAAAGTTGGCGCTCAAGCGTAAAATACACATTTCCAGAAGTTTTGCAGACGAAAGTCCCTGCTCGAGCGTGGAACTAGACGCTCGAGCATTCAAAGCACTTTCCCAGTATTTTCAGAATTGCAAAAGAAATGCTGAGAAGTGGCAAATCCCGCTCGAGCGCAAGAATGGCTGCTCGAGCAAAGGAGCAAAATTTGTGAAGCCCACTCGAGCGGAAGAGCCAAAATCTAGGCAACAAAGGTTTGGAAAAACAAGCAACCAACCTGTCCCAAATGTACGACTACAACCTGATAATCAAAATAAAAAGGAAGACAAGGGAAAGAGATATGAATAACTATTCAAAACCAAACCAACCCAAGTCCGGAATGCAATAAGTAACGGGTCAAAACCGAAATCGCTCTAATGTAGCCATTAATAGCTATTTATAGGCAAACATTGGTAGGAAAAAACTATCCAATAACTATCCTATTCTTCCATCTTCATTATTGTCTCGCCATGTGTATTTCCATGATCTCTTAACTCCTCTACTTCATACTCCATGTTCTTCCACTTTTCTATCATCTTTCCACATCATTTTGTAACTTTTTATAACCTCAAGTGAGTAGAGTGTCATGTGTCCTGCAACAAATAATAATTAAAATTACAAATTTATGGTGCCAACATTACCCCCCGCAGCCTTTAAAAATGATGTTTACTTAAATTTTTGAATGGCCGAACTAAGCACAGGACTAATCTGAGTAACAAATTGCTTCGAATAACATCAACAAAGTGCTTCGAATAATATAATAGCACCAATAAAGTGTTTCGAATAAGCAATAAATTATGGTTACATGTCTCGAATTATACATATATGCCTTAGAGGGATATTATATATGTACACTACAACAAAACAGAGTTTATACGACTTCACATCAACGACATACAGTAAATGCAAGCCGTGATTTCTCACTTTTACAGCTTTCTTTTTTTGCGTGTCGCAAATAATTTCCCAACCACGGTGTGTCTGTTGCGTAGGCCGTGAATGCTAATAAATATAATTTTTTTACAACTTGCAATGTTAGCCGTAAATAATAAAACTTTCTATGACATGCATATGACATGCTGTTAATACATCAATTATACATGACACGCATACATGAGCCGTTAAAAATATTACATTTTAACAACACACAAAAAACCAATCATTAAAAATATTGCACTTTACATGGCATACAATGACAGCTGTGAATGTTACGACCAGAAAAAAGTAGGCACCAAAATGAAAAACTCTAGCGCCAAACACCAAAAAAAAAAAAAAAATATTTCAAACATGATATTGCTTATTTACTCTCACCCTTTATCATATTATATCATTGTAGACATTTTCCATCCTCTTATTTCTCAATTGCTCTCTAAACCCTAAAACCACTCCTATCTGATCATTCATTCCACACAAGATGAAAAACTAGAGGCAAAGCCCTGCACTATAAGCAAGTTGTGTGAAAAATCCCTTCACGAAGAGCGGCGTTTTACAGCATCGTTGGTTTTCTTCTCTTGCCCCATTCTCCTCTAAAGCGGCGGTGGTGACGACAAATTGGGGTTTGATGCACTAGGGTCATCGTCATCCTCTTTTCTTGTACCAAGCTCTACTAGATCTCTTGGATCTTTGTGTTGACGACGATTTAGTCATACTAGAAGCTATGGCAATGATTTGGGGTTTGGGTGTAGATGGTGTAGTAAGGGTGGGAACACATGTGGGTAATAATGGGTGGAGGTGATTGGAGTGAGGGTGGAAACAGAGGTGTGGGTTGGAATTGCTTAATTTGGGAAAATCATTTACTTATATAACTACACTTGGTCAAGATCAGCTATAGTTGCCAAGACCGAAACCTATCTCAAAGCAATGTCATGGTGCTTGGTAGCTGAAGACAACGTGTTTGACAAAAGTCCCAAGTGAGGTGAGCTTCCTCTTGCTTTGATTCTCTTCTCAGTGGGGGTTTAAAGTGGCGATTGTGCACTGGGTATTGATTGTGGGTGTTGGACATCTAATGCAATTGTGATTTGTTAAAGCAGCCAATGAAACATTCTAGCATGAGGTGTTTTTAGTTAGTAATAATTTACTTTGGAAATGAAATGGACATTTAAATTGGACTTTCTTTGTTTGCTTTAGCAAATTTATTTTGTTGTGTTGTCATTAATGGTGGATTTTTTTTTTTTTTTTTTTTTTTTTTTTTTTTTTTGTGTCCTTCCTTTTTTCTACCAAGGTAAGATGTATTATTTGATCAGGCTTCCAAAAAATATTTATGTTTGAATGAATTAATAATTTTATTCATTAAAAATGATTTAATTGATAAATCAGTTTTGTAGTTAAAAATGTGAGAATGATGATATTCAAGAGATATTTTATTATAATTTATTCACTTTTGTTTAGTACTTTAAGCTCAGATTATTAGCAAAAGTTGTCAATGTTTGAAAATTAGCCTTGGTCGCTTCTTTGTAATTTGTGGTTTTTAGAAATAATGAAGGAGAAAGTAGCTTGCTTGGCTTAATGTGTTCATTGTGTGAGTGTTGGGTTCCAGTATATGGAGTTGTACTTGTCCTATTTTTTTTTATGGATCTTGTGCTTTCTTTTCTTCATTTTATCCAGAGAATTCTCAAGTGACAAATGCAAGGTTTTAGGCTGCAGCAGCAATTCGAGATGCAGCTATCAGAGAATGGGTGTTTCTTACGGCTGATGAGAAGACAAGCTTGATTAGGTAATTTATAAGTTGGAAGTCTCTATAAAATCCATTCATAGTACCATATTATTGCTACTAATGCATGGGTGTGCATATCTTTTTTATGAATGTCAGACAATTTTCCTTTGGTACTGTGGAACATATCATGCTAGATTACTCATCAAATTCTTTTTTTTAGCTATTAGATTTTAGTTTTTTTATTTTTAATTTTTCTTTTCCTTTGTTTGTTTTGGGGGATGGGTTATTATTAAAGATATCACTACATTTATTTTTCCAAGGATTCATAAGTTCCCCTTACTTAAGACCCCTTCCTGGTACCACTAGGCTGCTAGCTTGTGGTACCTCCCAAGATTGTTACACAGAAATTCTTCACTGTTTTTATATTTTTGTAAATTTTAAATATTTATTTCAGTGTCCTACAACCTTGATATATATATATATATATATATATATCGCTTACACTTATAATCACTACATTTGTTGCAGTTTTTGTTTGTGCTTTGTTATGCAACATGCTAGTTCACCCAAGCGCTATGTACAAGCAAAAGTTTCTTCAATAGCTACTCAGTTGATGAAAAGGGGCTGGTAGGTTGCCCATAAGTTTGATTCTAACCTCCTAACATGGCATGAAAAATGCATTTGCAATACTATGTTGCGGCAACTGTAGCTTACTTGGGATGCTGTTACCATATGTTATTTTTGTTGGCATGAGTTAGGTCCTGAAAAGATTGACCCAAGTTGCCATATTACATAAAACATTTTTTTTTTAAACAAAAAATTAACCTTGGCATGAGTTATGTCCTTAAAAGATTGACACATCAATTCATTGTTACATGAACTTCTTGTTAGCTACTAAAGAGAATTTAAAATTCCTTATTTGGCATATATGTTCTGTTTGTAGGCTAGACTTTACGACTGCTGAAAAGGAGGTTTTCTTGTATCATGTATCTGTTTTATCCTTTAAAAATGCATCTGCAATGTACTATTTCTTTGATATTATTGCTTGGTATTAAATAATTCAATTTATGCAAATTTTAGAAGTGGGTTTGATTTTTTGAACAAGCAAAGAAAAGAGTGAAACATAAAAACAAAACAAATTTGGTATATATGAGAAGTAGAACAATTGTTTTAAAAAAGAACAATTTATGCAATCAATGTTCTAAAAAAACTGAAATCATATACCAAAGCTTTTTTTCTTTTTTCTTTTTTTCAACAAGAATTACATACCAAAGCTTATTGTGACAAAATTGTGATATCCATACCAAAGCTTATTGAGGCATACCTGGAATTATTTGTATCATCTTGGGAATAAGAAATTCACCCTCATAAGAAATTATATTACAACTTTGAAGAAGCATGGACTCAATCAAGATCCACCCAGAAGAAAATGATCATTCTTTTGATCTCTTCAAGTGACATGGTATTAGAGCAAGTGAAAATCAAATTGAAGAAAAATTGGGTCTTTTGCAATGCAAAGTTGATATTTGTCTCACTCACAGCAATTCCTTTCAAGTTGAATAACTTGTCATTCTTGTTGAATTGCAGCATAAGCTCTGCTAGTTGAGGAACTTAGTGGCCTGTTTGGAAGTAAAGAAAAAGTAAGTATCAACTATTGGAGAGCAGATTAAGGTTAAAATTGCTTTATGGTTAAAATATAATACATATAGGGTACCTTTTTCCATTAATGATGTGGTGTTCAACCTTCAACAAGTTAGATCTTGTTCAAGGCAGCATATTAGAAGCAGAGATCTGGGCTAATTTTTGGATTTTAAGATTGTTGTTTGTAGGTTAGGTGACTGTTGTTTGGTAGATCTAACAACTTTTAGACTTGAACTAGCACATGATTGGGTGCCCCTCTTGGTGCCAACTTAGTTGGGATTAGGTTGGGGTGCTATGATGCTATCTTGTTCTTGTCTTTTCTAGGTAACTCTCGGGTTTGGTGGTTATTGAAGGCCTGTGTGATGTTTATATAGATTAGGTTGTTGAAGGCCTATGTGGTTGTGTGGCTATTTTGTTCCTCTGCTTTGTTGAAGTTCTGCATCAAGTGTAGTTCTACTTTGTTCCTCTACTGTTGGTTTGAATAATAGGTGTGGTCTGTTTGTTGGGTGCGACTACTGTTGTCAGATATAGAAGAAGTGTGGAAGCTACTGTATTGATGTAATGTATGTTGCTGCTGCTAATGTATGTTGCTGGCTGCTGTTGCTGCTGCTGCTAATATATTGTGAAGTTCTACTTTCTTTGCTGTTGCTGCTAATGTTTGTTGTTGTTGCTACTGTTCCTCTGTTTTGTTCAATTCGTGTTGGCTCCTCACCAACGTTGTGATTTGTTCCTTTATTTCTTTCTTTCTTCTTTCCTTTTTATTGATGTAATCTCATATGTAATCTATATTTTCTCCATCAATAAAGATTCTATTTTGCTGATAAAAAAAAAAGTATCAGCTATTGGCTTGGAAGTTGAATTATTTATTTATTTTTAAATGATGTCAGCTTGTTTAATTTTTAATGAATTTCCTTCTCTATGCAGGTTTTGTTAGTGATTTGAGTAGGACTAGTTCTCTTTGGGCATGTGTAGGGCAGCAGAGCTGTAGAGCACAAATGATTTGAGTCCCGCTCAGGTAGAGTATGTTTTGATCTTATTCATGAATCATTTTGCTCTGTAGTTATGGATAGAATTTGAATAGGCTTAGTTGTCCCATTCTTCCAATACCTATAAAACCCTTTAAGTTTGCATACAGTACATTTAGAATCTTACCATCCCGAAGATTGTCAAAGTAGCAAATTGTCAGTCACTGTATTGTACGTAGGAAGAGATATTTGAATATGGATGAAATGTATTAAAATTACCATAAAGTCACTAATGATAATTTCAAAAAATGATGTTAAATGATGCAGAAAAAGAAGCATGTAAGTGTTTGGTTTCTTATTGGTTCCATTAAATTGGTTCTAGAATGTATAGCATTTTGTATTGAGAATGAAATAGTGTAGTTAGAATTGGTTCCTAAACTGGTGCATGTTCACTAGTAGTAAGTAGACTTAAGCCCAACATGGCAGATGATTCCAAACAATATAATTGCAGTTAGTAATTTATAGTTGAGCAATTAGTAAGTTATAGTTGAGTGATACATGTTGATTAAAGCATTGATGTTTTCTATTTGAAATGTCCCTCTGCAACTCCCTTGATTCTGATTTGTTAGCTTCAATATTGTTGTAATGGATCGTTTCTTTTGAGCCTTTTATCAGTATCTCGATGATGAGAAAGCTTGATGAGTGAAATGAAATGGAATGGAAAAACCAGAGTTTCATTCATGTAACTAGAATTTTCCCTTATAGTCCAAGTGGCATCGTATGTGGCAACATGGATTAACTCTCACCACTAATGTTGTGTTTAGTTGGGGGATTTGAGGATAGATTTGGAAATGGAAATGGAAAAGGTAGGTGAAATGTAAATAAAATATTCCTACATTTCACCTAGTTTCACCTTTTCACTTTTCCGTTCCAAATTCCTCCCCAAATCCCCCAACCAAACACAACGTAAGAGAGTCTAGCCATGAGCATAGTAAATTTGCATCCACAAATTAAACGCTTAGGTTCCCTTGAGAAAGGTAACCTAAATTAAGCTCATCTTGTTTTGGTCGTAGAAATGCCATTGAACCATAGAAAGGATTTAATCTAATGATTAAAACTTGGCTTAAGTTTACAAAACTACAATTCAACATGCTGGTATTCATCTGTTTTTTGATATCAACTCTCTTCTAATATCTTCATGTTAGGGCATCTGTGTTGATTCCCTTTGTTTTTGCTCTCTTACTCAAGAAATTTTCTTTTTTTCAACTTTAGATTTTTACCCTCACTAAAGAGAAAATTTCTGTCTATAGGAAGCCATGGAGATTTTGGTTACTTGCTTTGCAATGGCTTTAGCAAAAAGGGAACAATAAAAATGAGGAAATTACCAATCACTAGACTACTCTTGGGACAAGTGGGTATTAACCAGAGAAACCTTAATGGCAATTATTGGTGGTATGATATCTTCAGCTTAGGCTTTTGAACATTTTAAATGCCATTGGCCAACAAGCTTCTAATGGTATGATTGTTTTTTCCTGATGAATTCATATTTTATTGGCAACATAGTTAGCTGATCCAACTATTCTTGCGGGTTTAGGTGCCTTAGCACATATATTGGGCACCCTTTTGTCCATGTGATAGGAGCAAGTGGGTTTGCTGCAGCTGCAACTGTTGCAGGAACTGTTGCCGATAGTTTTGGGTAATATCTAAATAGTTTTGGAAATGTGTAGAAACTTAGATATGCACAGTTTTTGGATGGTTTAAACTTTTTGGACAGTTTAAACTTAAGGATATAGCTTTCGAATATTTGAAATGTATAGACAATTGTTGAATGATCATAATTTATTAATATAGTTTCTTTTTGATGTTTGAAACAATATTTTGGTGATTGATTGATATTTTGTGAAGCTTGTTTTTAATGTTTGTTAGATTGTACAGAACAAGTCAAATCGAACCCGCTGAATTAAACAAAAATGTATATTCTATGGCAAGCATAATAGGTCATTGTATTGCATATTTTACGACGAGCAATGAGAGTTGTGATTTGTGATAGGAATTAACGGCGTGCAAAAGTAGTTGTAGAAAAATCAACCACGACGCTCAAGATCTGCTATTAAAGGATATTTAACGACGTACTACGACATGCCGTCAAAGTGAATGACTTTCCATGACTGGTCATAACACGACTTTACCTTACGCGTCGTAGAATCATATCCACGGCATGTGTTTGGTGCAGTAAAAACCTAAATTTGTTGTAGTGGTATTTCGAATCAGCATCAATCCTTCAAAAGAAATAAAACAATTTTGGTTTTACTCGTACTTTAAATACTTAGAAAACTTGGAATCTTTTGAATTAGGTTGATGTTGCTTGCACTTAGAATCATTCAAAACCTTATATTTTCAAGGCAAAGCCAATATCCAAATATGATTCACCTTAATAAGTTGTTACACATGCTAGCTATTAATATTATGGACTAGTAACAAGCTTCGAAGGTGGTATAGAGGACCAAAATCATCCTTTTTATGGTCAAAGTGTTTATAAATCACCAAATTCATCATTCGAAGGTCTTGCGGCAAAGCTTTGGAGGATCAAAATCACCCCTTGAAGGTTGGAGACTATAGGACGAAGGTTATCTTGCGAAAATACTTGCAACAAAGTTTCGAGAGACCAAATCCTCCTTTCGAAGGTCGAGAGCGATGATAGAGGAACAAACTTTGCTTTGAAAATGTCACCACACGCTTTAACAAAAGCTTTGATGGAGACCCATACAGCTTCGAATGTAGGTTTTCAAAGCTAACATGTGTTTTTCATAAATGCAACATATCATACGTTATGGAACTTTTTGTTTGCATGTAACTCCAAATAACATCATACATTCACAAATCCATTATAGGCTAAGTTAGAACACTTGCCAAATCTGTTTGACATAAACACATGTCTAGGAATATAGATATGTGACCTTAAGAGTGTAAACCACATGTGAAAATAAATTTTTGGGTGGCCACTATTAGTAATAGACCAATATCATGCTCGGAGGTGTCAATAACATATGAAAATCATGCTTCGAAGAAGTCAATAGCAAGCCAAAATCATGCTTCAAAGGCACCCACGGCATACTCCATAAGCATATGAAGCTTTGAAGTTGTTTTAAGACCATAAAAGAAGACTAAAATCACTAAAAGACGTGGCTTCAATACAAAAAACTGCTAATATTGACATTGATTAGTAAATTACTTCGAAATATATAATGGTGTGGTAATGAAGTGTGTCAATACGTATGGCATATGACTAGTCTTCGAATATTTTTTTTTATCAAACCAGTAATTGGTTGAATACTTAAAGATCAAACCCTAAAATTGGTTTCTCATATTCAACCATGAAATAAGAAACATACAAAAAACATTTTTTGTTTGGTATGAGCAACAAACTTGCTTAAATACCAAAGTGGTTCAAACCACATATTTGGCCATTTTTATTAACATAATGATATGCTTCGAAATTTCAGGCAATTTTAAACAATCAATTGCCTATATGCATATATGTATATACATATATATATTTGAAGGTAATGTTACTTCATGATATGATTTGAAGCTTTATAAAGTTTCAAAGGTGAAGTAATCAACCTTCGAAACAACTCTTGACGCTTCGAATGTACCTTTGATGCTTTGATTGTGTACATATAAGTCACAAAATGTTCACAATTTTGTCAATTAAATGCAAGAACAATTGTTTGATACATATTTGTGCCCTTCAAAAAAAAAAAAAAAAATACAGTTGGCCGTCAATTTGAAAAGATAAGTCATTCTCAACCACTAATTTAAATGCATAAGCCTTTCCAAGCCAAGTTAATGCATTTTAAGTGGTTATCTCCTATTCTTAGTGTCTCGAACTCATAAGAACAATTTGTTAATTTTATTAGCCATATTATCAAAATTATATTTTGGTGTGATCCAAAAATTCAAAATAGGTTTTGAACAACGAAAGTCATCACAGAAAAGGGCTTTAAAAATTCACATACCCTGACATCTTGAACAATCTCAAAAAATTCGGACTCATGAAAATTGGATTGTTCATTATTCTTGGCCATATTTGGCTTAAGAATATATTCTTCGGCCACTTGAATTTCATCAATTCTTGGCCTAATGAACTGTTTTTCTATTTTAACCGTTAATGGCTTATGAAAATCCTCCATAGGCATGTTGTTTCCATATGGAACATCATTTTTAACCATGTTTGGCTCAACAACATGTTTTTTAGCCATGTTATTTTTATAAGTTGGCTATTTAAAAATGGGTTTTCCGATCACCCATATCATTGATGAAATCAACTCTTTGCTTTTGCCATTTTCAACCATGGAATTTTTTTAAAAAAAATTCACCAATTCCAACCATTAAAGCCTTAGTTAAAGACTTAATAATGAGAGTTGACAACTCATCATTCTATTGGCGAATTTCTATATCAAATTGATGAATTTCTCCAATTAAATGGTATCTTTTTTCTTCCACCAAATAATATTGTAACGAATGAAAATTTATTTCATCAAGAACATGGATCTTTTCTTAAAAATCCAAAATTTTTTATTTATGCCAGATTATTTCATCTAGGCTATTTGGAATGGACGAATCCAATTAACTTTTCATTTCATAAACTTGATGTCCCACTAGACGTGCCAAAAAACTTTTGACTTATTTTTTCTATAAAGGAAAATATCATAAATACAAGCGTGCCAGCAGGGATTGAAAAATTCTTACAGATTAAATTCAAACTAATTATTAAGCGATTGTGTTGACGGTTTTTTTGCTTCAATGAAGAAGACTTTAAAATTGCCAAGTGTAGAGAAAAGAAAATTTAAAAAAAGAATGAAGAAAATGGAGAAAGAAAATTTAAAATGAGGGAGATAGAGAAAAATGATTGAGTGAATAATCGAGAGGATTGAGTGAACAATCAAAGTAAGATGATTGAATGAATAATCGGGGTGATCGAGTAAACAATCAAAATACCTCTACTCCTATGCTTCGAAAAGAAAGTGTATGGAGTAATGTGCAAGAAATATAAATGACAAAAAAAATAGAAATTAATTGTCTTTGATTTTTTTTTTTAGTTGCTCCCTTTACAATATAGTCATGAATGGCTATTTATAGGTAAACATTTGTTGGAAAAAACTCTCTAGTAACTATCCTATTCTTCCATCTTCATTCTTGTCTTGCCATGTGTCCCTCCATAGTCTCTCAACTCCTCCACTTCATACTCCATGTTCTTCCATTTTCCCATCATATTTTCCACATCATTTTGTAACTTCTTATAACCTTCAAGTGAGTAGAAGAGTGTCATGTGTCCTGCAATAAATAATAATAAAAATTACAGATTTATGGTGCCAACAAGGTCTTATCTTAATAATCTAAATCGTTCATTTTTTAGAATTTGTTGAGTAGTATATTTCTGTGAAAAATCAAGTTAATGGAACATCAATAACTTTTTGATTAGATCTTATTTGTATTTAGATTGACACTCCAAATTACACACACTATTTATTTTTTTAGATATAAATAGTTTTGATCAAAAAGTTATCGATTTCTTATTAACTTTTGATTTTTATAAAGGTGTACTCTAAAAACTAAATAGTTAGAATTATTGAGGTAGGAGCCGAAATGAGCCCACAAGGGGAACAACCATGATTAAGGCTAGGGCTGTATAAAATACTACCCAATCTGTTAACACCGCATCGATCCCCACAGATCTATCTGCTAATAATGGATTAAATTTTAAAATTTATAATTCACTTTTGAAATAGTTTCGTTCTACTATAGTTAATATATATGTATATTTTTTTAACCTCTAATGAAATATCAAAGTAAAAATGAGTGTGAGAGAAATTTAAAATATGAAATTTATTATCAATTAGTAGTTATATATATATATATATGAAAAATATTATGTAAAATTAGTTTAGGTCATATATATGAAAAATATTATGCGAATTAGTGTTATATATTATGCAAATGCATAATAATTGTTTAAAAATATTTTTCAGTCAACTGACAAATTGAAACAGCCCCAAATTGCTGTTTGGTTATTTGTCAATCCGTTACTCACGGTTTGATTTATAATTTTACTCTCAAACTGCCTGAACCGCACCGCCCACACCTCTAATTAGGGTTGTGCAAAGTACCGTCCAATTCACTAAAACTGCCCAATTTGCACTGATCTACTTGCTAACTGCGGATTAGTTTGATTTACAGTTTGAAATTTATAATTCTCCTTTGAAATTGCTCCATTCTGCTATAATTAATTCATATATATATATTTATCTCTAATGAAATAACAAAGTAAAAATCAGTATGATTTAAGATGTAGAATTTGTTACAAATTAGTGTTTTATATATGAAAAAATATTAGGTAAAATCAGTTAATGTTATGTATATGGGTAAATTACAAATACACTTTTTAAAGTTTGCTTAAAATATGAATTGCCCCTTATGATTTTAAAAATTACATTTTGCCCCTTCAAGTTTCTAATTATATAACAAATAATTCCTTTTATTAATAAATTATCAAATCAATTAATAATTTTTTGATGATGTTATAAATATATTTAAATTAACAATTCATGTAATTTTATTATTATATAGAGAGCAGTTATAAATTTTATTTTTCTGTTAATTTTGTTAAATAAAAAATTATAACAAAGAAGTATTTGTAATTTTTAAAATACAAAAGACAATTTATATTTTAAGCAAACTTCAAGGATGTACTTGTAATTTACCTTAAAAAATATTATACAAATTAGTAAATTCTAGATACTTATTTAAATAAACTATCAATGGGTCATACTAGTTGGACTTCCTTACCATTAAGTCCTATTGAAAGTTAGTCCTTGTAAAATCATCGGTAAAAATAATATTTTTGTGACTTTTTCTTTTTTTTTTTTTTTTTTTTTTTTTACAGATGTCGCTAAAAATTGACAATTAGTATTTTTTATTATGATTTTTATAAATTGTCGCTAAAATATAGAATTAGTGACATTTTTCTGTGACGAATTTTCTAAACTGTAACTGAAAGTTAAAAATTAGTAACTTTTTTTGTGACAATTTTTTTAAACTGTCGCTAAAATTTATAATTAGTGACATTTTTGTGACAAAATTTTTAGGGAGTTTTGGTTATAGCCCCCTTATAATAAAACTTTAATACATTAAAGATAAACATAATTTTTTTTTTTGAGAAGTCCAACACATACCACTATTAACAAAATATTAAATTTTAAAATAATAAATTTTTTGATCTAGATGTCGATTTTTAATAAAAATTAGTATTTTTATAATTCTCTCATCAAGATCTATAAAATAATATCCATGTTGACTATGAAATTCTTTTTTTAAAAAAATTATTACTGTCAAAATTAATGTAAACAACAACATATTACTCTGTTTGATAGGGTCTCACAGTAACATGTTACTCTGGCAATATTGTCTGAGAAAAAAAGGATATTTAACTTTTTTTTTTACTCAATTATGCGCCTATTCCTTAGAAGGTTTATAAAGTAAAATAAATTGAGTTGTCATTTTCACCAAATAAAGTGTCCAATGGAAGAATTTTGACTAAATTTCTTAATTTTTAAATTATCACTAAAAATTAACAATTAGTAACATTTTTTTAATAGTGTTTGATTAAAAATGACATTACTTATCATAGGACTTATTGGATAATAAATTCACTTATTAAAACATGCACGCAATTGTCCCTACTTATTTAGTATTATTTTTCAATCAACTAAACTGCCTAACTTACAATTTAATTATTTGTCAAATCGATTTATAATTTTATTCTCAAATTGCACCGCGTACAACACTAGTCATGACTGGCAACTCCAATTTGTCTTGAGAAGAAAGTTAAAAGTTAAAATTTTTTTTTATTATTTTTTCTAAAAGAAATATGTAAAAAAATAAAAAAATAATGTGATTTAAAAAATAATAAATAATAAATAAGTAAATAAAAACTGACTTTTAACAGGTGGTGAAAAGATCTCGATCAAGGCAAGGCCCAGCCCAATTTTCGGACGCGCACTGACGAACGACAGACCTAGAATGTAGAAACCAGAGACAGGAGAGGGAAAGATCCGAAGCTACGGCTCCTCCTCGCACTTCAACGACCCCAAACTGAAACCCAAAGCTTTCTGCACCAACAAATCCTACTCCTTAGTGGCTCAAATTATTGATTCATATAACAGTGTACATCATTTTTATAGAGTTGGTTTTTTTTTTAAAAAAATTTAATCGGTTGACATAATGCAAATACTACCCAGATGGCGAAACGTTTTGATTCTCAAGAATTCGATAATTCAATCAACAACAACAGCCGCTTCGTTTCATTCCACTCCCATTTCCTTCGACAAATGGAAAACCAAGTTGAACCCTGTAAGTTATTCTTTTCAGGTGATTTGATATTTATATAATGTGTTTAGGCTATTTCAATGTACAAATGTGCAACTCTTGTTTCAGTTAAATGCTTTATGTGTCCTTAATGGTTTTTCATGCCTGCTTTTGAATTCAGTTTAGTACTATTCAATTATCAATATATATATATATATATAATGCATTTGAAAAAAAAAAAAAGTTATAATTTTTGGGATTAAAAGTTAGACATTGTATTGTATTGTTGAGTTGTGGAATTTGGACGTATGGAATAGTCGGAAGATTGTAGAGGACCAATAAAAGAACCCATTGGAAGTCCGATGATTGAATAGGTAAAAAGCCAGTTATTGCTAGCAGTGAATAGCGTTAAAATATTTTATTTTAGCAATGTTGCTCTAATGTAATTTTTTTGGGGAAATTGCAAAAAAAAAAAAAAAAGGAAGGGAAAGCAGGGGAAATAATTGCTAAAGAAGGGGCAATAAAAATAATTGCATTTACCTTGGAGCCTTATAAGAAAAAATTGCAAAAGAATGGACAAAATTAAACGATTACCCCTCTCATTTGTTGCCCTAACTCCCTCTCTTCCCTGTCACAACCCGGATTTACAAGATCTGAGCCCTAGAGAATCTTCCAAAAAATTATGCCGAAAGGACAATAATAAATAATAATCGAAAGTCACCATCCGTGTAAAAATAAGTCATTCAGTACATGGTTGATAATCCTTACATACATCGTATCGTATATTCATGAACTACATGACATGAATATACAGTATATAAATCGAAATGGAATCAACGTGCTTTACTAAATAAATGCTGATAGACTTACAATAATTTAAAAAGGGTATTACCCTTTACAAAAGAAATGGCACTTGGCCTACAAAATAAAGGCCCTTGGTCAATAATCAAAAGAGCTCCTTTAGCTCACGCTTACATTCCATGCTAACTCATGGTCGTGGTATGTCATCAATGTCTGAAAAGTTTTCAACTACGTGAGATGAACATATAGTCTATTGGAAAGATCTTTACATTTACTAATATCGATCTACACATGTATATGATCATGATGCTATAACATATGTGTACAATGTTTAAATCCCATTTTCTATCAATCACAACATTCCTTTTTAAATCTCATGGTTTATCACAATGATTAATAAAAAATTTCAATTCATAATTTATCCAATTATATCCAGTTGAATCCCTAAGTCAATCTATCTGCCAGTAGCCATCACTAAGCACCACCTAAACACCCCCAGTTTGCCGGTTGCTAACTGGAAGTACAAATGGGTACTTACTCTGTGTTGATTTTTAGTCTTTTACCGTAGACTCTCTCGCTAACTTAATCTCATCTCTATACATTACCTGGATTCACCATTAATTAATATTTAATTTAAAACAAGGGGTTTTCAATTAGTAATGCATCTTATGCAAATGTCAATCATCCAAAATGTGTTCAACAACATCACTGTTCATCAACCGGTTTTCTCATTTTAAGAATTCAACAATTCAAATCATTACAATGAGTTTTAATTCACCCTAGGCTGGTGATTTCTACAATGCAATTCTCCACCACTTGCCAACAATTTACAATCTCTAGCATATGCCATAACTCATAAATTAAGATATATCATTTCAATTTCAAAGGTAGAGATAACATTCTCAATAACAAAATAATTTCTCAAGATTAGGATTTCAAAGAAATTGGGGTTTTCTCAAACTAAAGCATCCTCATGTTATGAAACACTAAGAAAAATACGTTTGTTAAGAAAAATATAGAGAAATAACCAATACTCTTAAGCCTAAATCTCTACAATGCAATTTTAAAAAAATCTCTACATATTTCTCAATTTAGTATAAAGAAATATAGCACATCCAAATATAAACTCATATTGCTGAGTAGATCAAAGAAATTCCTAGCTCAAATAGTGGGGAGGAGAAACCTAGAATTTGAAGGTGGATGAAATCAAAATCAGCTCTGATGAAAGCGAAGCCCTCATTGAGCTCTACTATGTTGAAACTCGAGTTGAAGATCAACTCTTACTTCAGCTAGGGTAGCTTGAAGCTTATATGGTGTATTAATGGTAGAGAGAGAAAAAGTGAGAGAAGGGAGAAAACGCGTATTAATGAAATATCTGCGTCAAAGCAATCGATCGCATTTCAGAGTGATCGATTGCACAACAATCTCTAGCTACTGGATGAAAATTTAAAATCTAACTTGGTGAAGCAATTGATCGCATCATGATCACCAACTACTGAAAGTCACACGAAACCAATACAAATGAAGTGAGCGATTGCCCAAAGGGCTACGATCGGTTGCCAACCTAGAAAATCACACTTTGACTCTCAAATTCACAATAACAAACCCCAAAAACTCTTCTCCAAATCCTGAAATAATCCTATTGCATTAACAACATCAACAACAACTACAATAACGATACAAACAAAACGATTCAATTCCAAGGCAACACAACCGTACCCGAAACCAATCAAATAGGGTATATGGGTCCTGTTTAGACCCGAAGTGTTGCATTCTCTCTTTATTTATCAAAAAAAAAAAAAAAAAGTGTTACATTCTCTCTCTCTACTCTTTTCCTTTGCCCTCCCCTCCCCACCCATTCCAGCGGCAGCCACCTTACCCATCTCTAGCCACTGGCCAACCCCCTAAATTTTACTTACTTCAGCTAGGGTAGCTTGAAGCTTATATGGTGTATTAGTGGTAGAGAGAGAAAAAGTGGAGAGAAAAAGTGAGAGAAGGGAGAAAATGCAGATATTAATGAAATATCTGCGTCAAAGCAATCGATCGCATTTCAAAGCGATCGATTGCACAGCAATCTCTAGCTACTGGATGAAAATTTAAAATCTAACTTGGTGAAGCAATTGATTGCATCATGATCACCAACTACTGAAAGTCACACGAAACCAATACAAATGAAGTGAGCGATTGCCCGAAGGGCTACGATCGGTTGCCAACCTAGAAAATCACACTTTGACTCTCAAATTCACAATAACAAACCCCAAAAACTCTTCTCCGAATCCCGAAATAATCCTATTGCATTAACAAGATCAACAACAACTACAATAACGATACAAACAAAACGATTCAATTCCAAGGCAACACAACCGTACCCGAAACCAATCAAATAGGGTATATGGGTCCTGTTTAGACCCGAAGTGTTGCATTCTCTCATTATTTATCAAAAAAAAAAAAAAGTGTTTCATTCTCTCTCTCTGCTCTTTTCCTTTGCCCTCCCCACCCATTCCAGCTGGCAGCCACCTTTCCTACACCCATCTCTAGCCACTGGCCAACCCCTTAAATTTTTTTCACTTTTTCTCACAAAATGTCAAATCAAAATGCTATATGTGGGTCCCTATAAGAAAGAAAAAAGGACGCATATTTTTGCTATTGGTAAATCTTGTGCTATATTTGACATAATGTTTACCTATAGGCAATATATACCAAGCCATATGCCTTACCATTGGAGTAGAAATTTGAAAGCTTCAAGGCAAAATAGAGCAATAGCGAGCTGTATAGCACAACATTGAAAAAAACTCTCAGAAGCTATTGCTTTGCAAAACTGTCCATGCTAAATAGGCTAAAGCCTCTACTATGATTAGTAATAATGGTGTGAGCTGTGGACTCAATGTTTTGTGAAAAATGGAAAAAAGTGGTCTGATAATGAAGATAGTTCATTTTGTGCATTAAATCATAAATAGTAATGCAATAATATGAAAATGAATGGGCAGTCATATACACTTCGGGAAGAAAAATGAAAGTTGATTTTCCATGTGATAGATGTTGTTACAGTTGAAGGGTCGTCATAAAGTCCATATTTTGAAGAAATAGAAGTGCATAGCTCTTTTTTCCCAGAAATAGTTTTTTCTTTTTACTAATTCGTCTATAACGTATCTATATTCAGTTTTATAACCACATGATATGAGTATGGAGTTTGTTATTAGAATTGAAAAGTTTGAACAATCAATAGAAGTTGATGTAAAAAGTAGATCTGTGACCTGTTTCTATGGTCTCTTGAATCCATGTTTGTGAATAGTGATCAATAAACATTGGAAAATAATGTGAATAGTTCTACTCAGCTAAACTAAAACTGTATCCACCACTATAGGTCCATTGGCATTGTGATGGGATCCAAGAACAAGTGAGAGAAATTGTAGAGACAAAGAACCGAAAGGTTTTAGAGAGAGAATATCTCAACATCATTTAAATGTTATTCATCAAAATCATAAGTTGCAACTGCGAGTTTACAAAACATAGTGACACAGAGTTAGAGAGGAGAGAGACTGTGGCCTGTATATATAAATGCTATAGAGACGAGAAGTAAAGCTACCGAAATTTTACCCCTCAAACTCGATGAGTTCCTATTCTCTACCCTGTGTAGATTTTTATATATCACTTTATGCAACTGTTTTCCACTGTTACTGAAGCCCCCAGTTGGTTCCTTGAGTTTGATTCTAACCTTAATCCTCAGCCAACTCTTGTTTCTCGAGGCACTCAAATTAAAGACCACAATATTGATGAACAACGATGTTGCCTCCTATGATGATAAAGTTTCTTCCTCGTAATTTTTCAATGTTTACTCTTCATTCATCATCTACCTTCTTTCCTTTTTAAGCACTTGCTTCCAGTGATGGTAAAGTTTCTTTCTTGCTTTCATGGAATTTCATTTCTATCTTGCGATTTCACGAATCACATTTTTAACTTGCAATTTCACGAAATCACATTTTCCACTTGCGATTTTAAGTTTGTCACCGTGGGTCTTATGGTTGTGGTTTGTGGAAAGGTATTTGGCTCAGTCGGGGGAGTTTTTGGAGCATATCCTCTTTCGGGTGGGTTCAGGAAATAGGGTGAGGTTTTGGAAGGACCATTGGTGTGGTAAAGTGGCTTTGGAAGTTCAGTATCCGTTGGTTTTCTATCTTGCTGTGGATCCGGATGCTATGGTGGCCTCTTACTTGGGAAGGGGTGGGGTTGGGAATGGGGTGGTTTGGGATATTGGGTTGTGTTGGTAGGTCTAGGATTGGGAGCTTGGCCAATTATTGGATATTATGAGTTTTCTTCATGGGTTGCATATAAAAGGGAGGGGGGAGGATGTTCTGGTTTTGTTTTTGGTTTTTTTTTTGGAGAGGGGGGGGGGGGGGTTTGGGTCCAAAAGGTGTTTTCTCGGTGTCCTCTTTTTATCGAATTTTATGAAGAGGTGGGGTGGGGGAGTCTTTGGCGGCGGATTTGGATTACAAATGTTCCTTCAAAGGTGGCTTTCTTTGTGTAGTCAGCAGCTTTTGGTAGGATCCTACAATTGATGATTTGGTTTAGCGTGGGCATATTTTGGTTAATTATTGTTGTATGTGTTATGGTGATGCGGAATTGGTGGGTCATTTGTTGATTCAGTGTCCGGTAACTTATCGTTTATGGATGCTTGTTTTTTCTACTTTTGGAGTTGTGTGGGTGCAACAGAAAGGGGTGGAGGTTCTTTGGAGTTAGAGTGGGGGGCGGGTTGGGAAGTGGTGCCGTAAGGCTTGGGTGCCCCCTCTGTGCTTAATATGGTTGTTGTGGTTGGAGCAGAATCTTTTCAGGGATTGCTCGTTCTGTATCCTGGTTAGAAGATAGGTTTTTGCGAGACTTGTGTGGTTGGGTGTCAAGGTGTGTGCATCCTAATTTGTTTATTATTTTAGATTTCCTTGATGTTGTAATTGGCTAGTTGTTTTCCCTTTTTAGGGTTCCTATCTTTTGTATTCTTTAGCATCTTCTTGATGCTCTTCTTAAATAAAATTTATTTATCAAAAAAAAAAAAAAACAAATTGGCATTTTGTCGACTCAACATAAAACCACAATTGGAACTTGCAATTTCATTTAAAATTGTAGATTCAAGTTGCAACTTCAAAAAGTGCTATATTAAGCTAAATAGTTTCATAAGTGACGTATTTTTATTAAATTGTTATTTAAATTCCAATTTTTAGGGAAAACATCCCCTCTTTCCTCGGGTGTTCAGTCATGTTGGTTTTCATGGATGATAGGTTTGGACTGGGTTCTCCCTAAAGTCATGAATGATGCTCTCTTTTCTTGGTAATTTAGAAAATAGTTCTTGTAGCCATTGTTTTGTGTATATAGATTTTTACTAGAGGAATATGATGCATTTTAAAATAAAATATTTTTTTTGGCCTGGTTTCAGATATCTTTTCATAGATGGGCCTATAGCTTTTTATAAGAACTTTGTTGATATGGCAGACAGCCTCTACATGTTGCCGCCGTAAATTATTTTTATTTATAAAGCCAGAATTAGGATGAGTTAAAAAGGGAAAATAGACACGACACCATATCATTGTGAGAGCTAGTAGAGATGCCAATGCTTGTAGCTAGGTAGAGTTTTTTGGGCTGGTGAGTGTCATAAGCTATTTGAAACATTGTTGTCAAATCGTGAATCGTTTTACTAAAATAGTGAATCATGAATCATAATTCACTTTATTTAGCATAATATGTAATTTTATATATGTATACATATAAAAATGCATATAGTGTTCAAAATGAAATGAATATCAATATAACAAAATTGTATATATATACATATAATACCACGTATATAAATAAAATTAGTTAATTTTTTGCGAAAATGATGCCGCTTTATGCATTATGCAACAAGAATTGAGCCGCTTGAATCACAGTGAATCACAATTGAATCATAAGATTGCTCAATTTAAGATTCAACTGCAAGAAATCTCTCTCTCTCTCTCTCTCTTTGAAACTTATATCGAAATATATGAATCGAATCCTGAATCGTAAGATTCTAATAACCTTGATTTGAAATATTTTGAATAAGTAGTCGGTTACACTCTGATTGTTTCTCCTTTTACTTTTTGAAATTGATGATAGCCATCTATTTGGACCATCGAATAGATAAAAAGGAGTTTGGCTTCCTTTGTAGAATTGTTTGTGTTTTCTAGTTTGAAATGTAATTTTAGATGCTACTAATCCATTTAAGGCAAATCTATTATTCAAGTACTTTACATGTGATAATTTTACACGGTCATGTCTTCAATTAAGTTTTAACAAGTAAAATGTTTTTGCAGGGCGTAAGACGAGGTCAACAACCATCTAAGGTATCCAAATTTGCAGTAATCCTTGAGATTTCTATCATTTATGATTTTGATGCATGTCATGGGTTTGCAAGGTAGCATACTTGAATATGCATTGCATGCATACGATTGCTAGAAGATGTAACTTGTTGTATGGGCATATCTAGTGTTAGGGCTGCAAACGAACTGAGCCGAGCCGAGATTTGCTGTGCTGAGCTCGAGCTCGGCGCGTTTACTTATCGAGCTCGTTTGTTGAGCTCGAGCTCGACTCGATAAGGAATTGGGCTCGAGCTCGGCTCGGCTCGGCTCGGCTCGTTAACATTAATGAAACTCGAGCTCAGCTCGATAATTTTTTTTAATATTATTTATATTATTTAAACAAAAATATTTAAATAAAAAATATTATTTATATTATTTAATATATAAATAATATATTTGTTATATAATTTAAATAAAGATAAATGAGCCGAGCTTGACAAGTTGAGCTTATGCGAGCTCAAGCTCGGCTTGTTTACTAAACGAGCCTAATATTCGAGCTTGAGCTCGTTTACTAAATGAACCGAGCCAAGCCGAGCCCTTAACGAGCCAAGCCGAGCTTGTTCGTGAACAGTTCGGTTCATTTGCAGCCCTATCTAGTGTATGTCAGTTCTTGATATTTTTAATGAATTCTTTTCGAACCAAAAACTTTGATGAGAAGTACTTTTTGACCTTTTCTACCAAGCCAAATACAGGAAAAATTATTATTAATAGATAGAATTACATACAAAAAATTGTCATAGCTTAAAATGCATATTGCATTGCTAAACTTCCTAATGCACGTTGCCATAGTTAATTGATATTACTTTTGACCTTTGATCAAGGACTTGCTGCAGTTCATCACAGAGAGATTTCCTAACAATTTAAAATATTTATTTTTATTTCTTTTAAATATAAATTCAATTAAGGATGCTTTCTGAACCATGTTGCATGACTAGTGTTTGGAAGCCTAGGATGAAGCCTGTGGGCTCAAAAGCTTTTTGGTCCCATAAATGCAATTGGTAATTGTTATTGTTTCCCAAATAATATTAGGAAAAGTTTCTTAATTAGATTAGGTTTTTGATCCTGTATATATACATATATATTAGGGTTTAACAATGTAATGATGAGTTTTATGAATTTTATGAATTAGAATTATTGAGAGTAAAAGGCTATGGCCGTGTGTGTTTCCCTCCTTCTCTTCTCTCTATTTTGTTCTCCATCACATTGCCTTGATAACAAAAGATGTTGGCCCAAATCCCACCAACCATAAAATTATTCAAAATTTGTAATACAATTTGGGTTAATTTCACTTACTACCCTTGAACTATTGCAAAATTATCTGTTTAGTTCCTGAACTTTCAATTGATTTAACTTTATTAAGTTCCTAAAGTATTTGCGAAATTATCTATATAGTCCTGGAACTTTCAATTGAGTCTATCAAGTCCTTATAGCATTTAAATCAAAGCAATTGAGTCCCTGAAAAAAGTTATTAAAATAAAATATAACCCCACAAATTGTAAAAAATTAAACGACCCTTGCATAGTTAAATTTGTATCTTACATCAAGTTTGTATCTTAAAAAAATGAGGAAATCAACTCAACTTCTATTTTGTAATAATATCAATTTTACACCTAAACTATTTGATGTTGGATCAATTTTTACCCCCACCGTTAGATCCCGTTTATAATTAAATTGAAGTTGCTGATGTGGCACCGAAATTTCGTTTGAAATTTCATTTTACTCCCAAACTATCTCTAAAATATCAATTAGACCCCCAAACCTCATTTTATTTAAGGGTCAAATTGATATTTTGGGGATAGTTTGGGGGGCTAAAATAAAATTTCAAATGAAGTTTGGGTGCCACTGATGTAGTTAGAATTAGTATGGTTATGTTTTTAGTACCATAAGAGTTATTTAGAGCTAGTTGGGTCTTTTATCCTATACATAGGTGGTTAGGCCATTCTAGTATTCAATTGATGATATTTTGATATTGAATATTTTAGAGCTTAAGAACTGTTGTATTTATTTTGGGATTTTCTCTCTCTAATGAAGTCCTGGCTTCATCAGCCACATTGGCAAATTTCAAATTTCAACCCTAAATTTCAAGTTTCAAATTTAAACCCCAAAATTTCTAATTTCAATGTAAACCGTAAACTTTTGACTTATTTTCAATCTAAACCATTTGCATATTTCCGTTAAGTAAAATTGACAGAAAAAATGTATTTTAATCATTAAACTCAATGTAAGTGTACATAAAATGTTTGAAATACACTTTTCATTGAATTTAATGACTAAATTTTTTTTTCTATCAATTTTGCTTAATGGAAATAGGCAAATGGTTTAGATTGAAAACAAGTCAAAAGTTTAGGCCTTGTTTGGTTTGATTTTGGGGGAAATTTTTTAGAAATATACTCTACAAACACATTTTTAAGAGTAATCAAACCAACAGATTTTCTCAAAAAAACTCTCAGAAATGTCTTTGGTTATCCAATTTCCTGGATTACTTTTGAAACATGTTTGCAAAAAAGGCAAACCAAACAAGTTTTTGTACTTTTATCTCAAAAACTACTCTACAAAAAGGCAAACCAAACAAATTTTTGTACTTTTTATCTCAAAAACTACTCTACAAAAAAAACCAAAGTTATTTTAGCGAGAATATTTAAAAAAAGGCAAACCAAACAAGTTTTTATACTTTTTTTATCTCAAAAACTACTCTACAAACACAAACCAAACACACCCTTAGTGTTTAAATTGACAAAATTGAAAACTCAAAGTTTATTTTGTTACGAGGATCAAACTCTGGTTCTTTTTTTCTTTGTAATTTCCCCTTTTTTTTGGGTCTTTTTCTTGTGCCCCGCAGACATTTGTTAGCAAGACCCATTTTTATAATATGGTAGCCCCAACAACTGATAGCATGAAAGTGGATTGATGCATTTCGTGGATTTCAAAAACTAATCCTATTTCATTGAATGTGAATGCCATAAATCTTTCCTTGTGGCCTTCTCAAGGATAATAAATGTTTGCACTTATTTAAAAAAAAAAAAAAGAATAATAAATATACACCTGAAATCCTATGTAAAGCACTAAAGAACCATTATCATAGGACAATCAATGCATCTTTTATAGTGGTGATATTTGACTTTTGTTTTTGATTTTTGTAATAAATGTCATGTATAGTTTACAAACTTTTTGCATGCCTCCACCTAAGCAGTTAGTCATTTCCTTTCTATCTTTTTTGTGTTTTCTCCACTTTATGGCTATATTGATATTGTAATTGTTGGTTACAGAATCATATTAGATATGAAATTCGTCAAAAGCGTGCCGATGCAAAGAGAGCTCTAAAAGATCTTCTCTTCAATAGTGGTTCCTCCAAAATTACATTTCAGGTGGACATTGCTTAATTTATATTTGATAGAAACCCAAGTACCATCTTATATATAAGTTGATTGGGTAATAAATTATGCTTTATGTTTGGTGTATTTATTCGCTATTCGGCAAACTATTACCCCCTTGAATGGGTAATAAATTATGCTTTATGTTGTATTTATTTCTTATTGGGCAAATTATTCTCCCTTGAACAATAACTTATTGTCACTTGGCTCTCTTGAACAAAAAATGCTACATTTTATCTCCTTGAACTATCAATTTGTATCAATATAAACCTTTCATTAACAATCCGTTACATAAATGGATGGAAAATTATCGTGTTTCTACACATGACAACTCAATATTGTGAAATACCTAAATTGACCTTGTTAATGAATAAGAGAGCGTTTAGAACAATGAGAGCGCTTAATCACTAGGGTTGGCTCCTCTAACTATATATATATTAAACCAGTAATACTACAATGACATAAATACCCTTAACATTGGTGCATATATATCATATGTACCTAGCTTGTTAAAAACATACTGCACTCGAGAGCCACACAAAGGTTTAGTAAATAAATTTGCCAACTAATCTTTTGACTTTACATGACTTGTAGGAATTACATTCTGTGACAACTTTTCTCTAATAAAATGGCAATCAACCTTGTTCTTTCATGGAAACACTAGATTGGATGCACTGTGAACTACTGCTTGGTTATCATACAACAGATTTATAGGATGTTGGTGCTCTGATCCAAGTTCCTCTAACCTATGCTTCAACCAAAATAACTCACATGTAGTATATGCAATAGCTCTATACTCAGACCCAACACTAGAGCGGGCCACCACGGTTTGTTTTTTACTTTTCCAAGATACCAAATTACCTCCAACAAATACACAAGAGCTAGTAGTAGACCTCCTACGGATAGCGATCCAGCCCAATCTGCATCAGTATACCTCTCAATTCGAACATGACCATGATTTAATATAATAACCTATGACTAGGTGCACTTTTAAGATATCTTGATATGTGTACAATAGTGTCCCAATTACATGTTTGAGGAACATCTAAAAACTGACTCACCATACTCACAACATAAGAGATGTGTGGTATTGTAAGAGTCAAATAATTCAGCTTGCCAACCAACCTTCTATACCGCCGTGGATCTATTAACAACTGACCCTGATTTGCCATCAATTTGGTGTTGGGATCCATAGGAGTGTCAATAGGTTCAGACCCCAACTTCCCTGTTTCATTTAACAAATCAAGAGCATACTTTCTCTGAGATAAAGGGATTCCATGACCTGATTTGGCTAATTCAATGTCAAAAAAATATCTCAACTGTCCCAGATCTTTTGTACGGAATTTATTCTGTAGAATGCATTTCAACTCCTGAATACCAACACAATCATCACCAATAATCACAACATCATCGACATTCACAATTAACAATATCCTTTCAGCAACAGTATGCCTATATAGCACAGAATGATCTACCCACACCAACATCACTAAATAATAACTAGGCGCAAGGATACTGTTTGGGTCTATACAGTGACTTCTTTAAATGATACACACTCAGACTTCCCCTGAGTAATAAACCTGGGAGGTTGCTTCATATAAACTTCCTCATGGAGATCACCATGTAAGAATGCATAAATCACATCCAACCGATGTAATAAAGGCCAATTGAATGTGCTTGCTAGGGAAATGAATAGACGAACAGATGCAATTTTGGTCACAGGCGAGAGAGTCTCAGAATAATCAAGACCATAAACCTGAGTATAACCCTTGACCACAAGGTGGGATTCAATATGTCAATGGTGCCATTAGGATGAACTTTGACCGCATAGTCCCACCAGCATCCAACAACTGATTTTCCCAGAGGAAGAGTCACCAAATCCCAAGTGTCAGTTTGTTTCAAGGAACTCATTTCCATGGCTTTCTTCCAACTAGAATGAGATAGACCCTATATGATAGATTTAGGAAGAGGTATAGAAGATAATGTGACAACAAACAAGGAGTAGGATGGAGAAAAAATGAGCATATGAAACAAAACTAGAAATAGGATGTGAAGTAGTTCACTTACCCTTACGAAGAGCAGTAGGAAGATTTAGATCATGGGGTGGAGAATCTGGTGGACTGTGATCTGGTGACGAGGAAACCATTGGAGAAGCATAAGAGTCAGATAGAGCAAGATCTTGGCCTGGACGACGCGTGTAAACCTATATATCCGGGCAAGATAAACACTCAGTAGGAGAAGAGGAGGTAGAATATGGACCAAGACTGGGAATAGGAAGTGGAAGATCATGGACCATATCAGTGGCATCTAGGGGTGCAGAGTAACAAGGCGAGGACTCAAAGAAAGTGACATCCCGACATACAAAGAAGCAGTGTATAATTGGAATATAACACTGATAACCCTTTTGAGTGTGAGAGTAACCCAAGAAAACACAGTTAATAGTCCGAGGATCAAACTTGTCACCACCTGGTGTAAGTTGATGTACAAAACTAACAACTGAAGATACGAGGAGGTAAACGAAATGGAGGACCATGAAGAACAAAAGATGGGATACGATTAATGAGATAACATGTAGTGAGAATCGCATCACTCCAAAAAAGTTTGGGAAAGTTCATTTGAAGTAACAAGGTGTGAGCAACCCCCACCAAATGTTGGTTCTTTCTTTCAGTGACCTCATTCTGTTGTGGGGTGTGAGAACACGAGGACTGATGAAGCATACCAAATTGAGTCATAAAAGACTCAAATGGATGAGAGAAATTTTCTTTAGCTTTGTCAATACGAAGTATACGAACAGGCACATTAAATTGGGCTTGAAATTCAGTACAAAAGGCACAAAAAATAGAGAACAACTTAGAATGGTCTTTCATTAAATATAACCTGGTAACCCTGGAACAATCTTCGTCAAAGGTGAGAAAATACCAAAATCCCAATTTTGAAGTAACATGACTAGGACCCAAACATTTGAATGAACTAACATAATTGGACTGGACTCACGTTTATTAACTCGAGAAGCAAATGGAACGCAATGATGCTTTCTTAACTGACTCAACTTACACTCAAACAGAAATGGAATGTAAACTAGTAACTAAAAGTTTCAAATTGTCGAATGATGGATTACTTATCAACAATGAAAGGAGATGAAACTATCGGATAGGCACAAGGGGAAACTGTACATGCTTTATTGTCCAAGTAATAGGGGCCACTTGACTCATGTCCTTGACCTATCGTCTTCTTCGTCACCAAATTGTCAATGACAATCGAATCAGGGAAAAACGAAATGAAACAGTTAAGATTTCTGGTAAGTTGGCTCACAGACATCAAATTAAATGGAAAAGAATATAAAGAATAGAAGACAGAGATCTGATACCCTGAACGAAAGTAGTAGAACCATCAGCTAAGGTAACTTGAGGTGAAGAAGAGGAAGGTTTGAGATGAGAAAAAAATATGAGATATACCTGACAAATGATCAGTTGCGCCAAAATCAAGAATCCATGGACAAGGACAAGAGAAAGAGAACAAACAAGCAATGGAAGTATCTGTATGAGCTAACAACGCAACATGAAGAGATGCTTGCAAGAATGCTTGATACTGAAGAAACTTAGAATACTCTGCCTCCAAAACAACCATAGTTTTCTCCGCAGTAGAAGAAAGATAATGAGGGAGAATCTATACGATCAGAAGTCACTGGATTTGCAAATAGAGTAGGCTTGCCAATTAGATCCTAACATTTCTCCTGTGTTTGAGGTAATGATTGTGTCATGTGGTGTAATGATGGAGTCATGTTCAGGCCACAATGAAAACACCCACGGGAACCTCGACCACACCCCACAACTATGATGAAAATTACCACCATCACGACGACTAGCACCTCCTTGGCTGCCACTGGAACCACTATATTGAGTACCCTTGGAAGTAACCATGTTAGCAGCTAGACTGAGTATTCTTACGACTAGAATTATGTTGTGAAACTAGGGTAGAACGATCCGGAGTAGGTGCTATAAGACTCTAAGAACTATCCCAAGAGGTAGATGAAAAAACCTAAAATACACCTCAACAAGGGGTGGAATCTCAGCACCAATTGAAACCTGAGACCAAACTGACTCAAATTCAAGTGTTAATCCAATGAGAGATTTCATCACAGCCATTTGTTCTTGCTATTGTTGCATTTTCTGGACATCAATAGTAATCAGGAGAACAACATTCAACTCTTCATGTATCTAGTTGAATGCAGCGAGATAGTCTGTATTCAATTTGTTAACTTGGTGTAATTGGAAGTAATCAATGGACAAATCATACATGCGAGTAAGGTTACTCGAATATAACATGTGTACGTAGCAAATATCCCTACAGAGTATCCAGATGAGTACACATATCAACAACTTGAGGCTCCATAGAATTCCATAATTGAGCAACAATTCGAGCATCTTCTTGATCCCATTCATCCTTTTTCTTCTCATCTTTTGGAGTAGACTCAATAAGGTGGTAGTATTTTCCCTGACCTGACAGAGTAACCTTCACTACCTTGGACCAATGTAAATAATTAGAGCCCCATTTAACTTATGAGAGGTGAGTTGCAAAAGGTGCATGGAAGAATCCATACCAAATAAGGAACCAAATAATGAACCAAAACATGACGAAACCACCCCAACATGCAATGAATAAGTACACTACTACTTGCTAATGCTGAACAAATAGAGACAACTAGGAGAAGAAGCTGAGACATAACCATGGACTGGGCTGAAATTGAACAAGGGTAAACCATGAACCAGAACCAGAACTAGAACCGAACTCAAACTGCAAGTGGGTTGGGTTGAACCATTGCTGGGTCGGACCAAAATCTTGGCAAAACATGACTTGAATCAAACCAGAGATTGGGTTGAGACCTAGGTCAGTCGAACATGACTTGAATCGAACTAGGTCAATCAAACGTGATGAAACCTGAGGCCATAAGGGACCTTTGAATGTGAACTAGATGATGCAAACACAAGCTGGATCGAATATGATTTGGATTGAACTGGGTTGAAGTCAATCAAGTGGGTACAAGGCTATGAACTGAGACGACAGTGACCAGGGTTGACGATGTCTGTTGACTGTGCAATGGCAACTAGGGCTGATGATGGTCGTTGACGGCACTAGGGCTAAACACGATCTATCCTTTTATTTTATTATTCTTTTTTGAAAAAGAATATAGAAGAAAGACAAAAGCAAATAGAAGAATAATAAGTAAATTTTCATGATCTCAAGCACAACCTACTCTAATACCATGTTCATGTAAAGAAGAGAGAGTTTAGAAGAATGAGAGGGCTTAATCACTCGGGTTAGCTCCTCTAACTATATATATTAAACCAGTAATACTACAATGACATAGATAACCTTAACTGACCTTATCTTGAGAAAATATAAATTAATTACCTAAATGCTCAAACTGCCCTCGCCTTCCCCCCTATCCCCACATCGCCCTACCTTTGCCTCCCCTTCCTTTCTTCTGCAGACCCCATGACCACAAACCACCACCTTCGTCTCCCTCCCATCCATCTACGCAACTCCTACCACCCACAAAGCACACCTCCCTCTCCTTGGCCTCTCTCCCCAACAAACAATATTTACGAAGTTCTAAGAGGAAGGATTGCATTAGTGAAAGCAATGGAAATATAAGACACTTTCAAAGATAGAATGCTTCTTGATTTTCTGTATCCTGATCATTAGTGAAAGCAATGGAAATATAAGACACTTTCAAGACATCAAAAGATAGAATACTTCTTGATTTTCTGTATCCTAATTGTATACAACACTGATACAAGAGACAAATAAAGAAATAAGAAAATTTCAATCTAAATATGAGAACATAAATATATGATAAAGAACTGAAGATATAAAGACAAACAAACTCAATCAAGAATTCCTCAATAGTATCTCAACTGATTCCTAGCTAGATATGCTGCATTTTCTCAACAATACTTTCTCCCACAACCTCAATCATTGAAATACAATATTAACCGATAGTATGAAAGGTCATTATCAAAATTGATTGCACAAAAGCAATATCTCCTAAACAGATAAATGGGAAGGGTTTTGTTAAACGTTTTGTTGACAATAGCAGTGACTGACTAGGTTTGTCCAACAAGTGAGACAAGTTTTCTATTTTGATTTAGCGACTGTGGTGGAGTGTGGGTGGCAAAGATGGGGCTATTAATGGAGAAGAAAAATACAGAGGAGAGGAGGTAGGGATGTCCAAGAGAGGGGGAGGGGTTGGCTTTTGGATCAAGGCATGTAGGTTGGGTGTTGTCAGCCACACCATTATCCAACCATTTTATCATTTGGAAAAAAATAAAAATAAAAAATAAAGATAAAGGAGGAGGTAAAATAAATATATGAGATTAGAAATGTATTTTTCATTGTTATTCTAAATGTATTAGCAAGGCGCAAGGCGAAGTGCAGACTTTATTGAAGTGAGGCTCATGTTGACGATAACAAATAGATAAATTGATATAAGCAACTAATTTAAGGTTCAACATAAGTAAAATGTTATATTAAATATTTTAAAGCATAAATACAAACAAACATCAATATTTTATCATAAAGAGATAATTCAAGGTTGAGCATTAACACAATCATCTAACTCATAAATCATAAATATTTGAAAATAGCAATAAAATCGAAGTGCCTTGCAAGATAAGCATAGAGGAGGAGAAGGAGATTAAGGAGATGAAGAAGAAAAATAACGACAACTGTTAGTCTGGTCAAAGAGAAAGCTCTATCCAACCAACATCTTTGCATAATTATGGCTTAAAAAGTGTTAGGTTGCAATGTATGTTTAAGGGTTTAATCCCTTGTAGCAGCATGTAAAAAAAAAAAAATTTAAAAAAAGGAGAGAGATAATGAATTCAAGGATCGTAATTGTAACAAACAAATATTTTAAAAGAAGCGCACAAGTCGTGCGCCTTGAGCCTAAGCCCAACGCACATACTTCATGCGTTTTTATGGGGCTTGTTTTACACTGTTTGGCCTAAGATGTTCCAAAGTGCATTGATTGCGCCTTGATGAGCCTTAGGCCTAGGCACATGCTTAGGCATGCCTTTAATAACACTGAGGGTAAAGTGTGACTTTTTTTAGTTCAAGGGGGCAAAGTGATAATGAACTACAGTTGGAGGAGCTAAAGTGTAATTTTCTCTTTCTTCTTCTGTCTAGGGTATGGTTGTTACCCAATTTCATGTTTTTTGGAAATTTGAGGCTTAAGTTTTGTTGTAGATAATACATTTGTTAGGCACTGAATTTGGCCAGATAGAACTCTTTTTTTTTGTTTTTGTTTTTGGGAGGCAAGGGTGGGGAAAGTTATCTTCTTGGTTTCACTAATAAAATATAGGTAAAATTGTATTTAAATAGGAACAACTCAATAATTGCACTTTCATGGAGGTGCAAGTTGAAGCGAGTAAGAGTTGTGTCTCATGTCATGCCACATTGTTCACTTGCACCAAGTGAGCCACATCTTTCACTTGCACCGCTCACTTGCACCTCCATGAAAGTGCAATTATTTTGAGTTGGTTCCCATTTAAATGCAATATTCTCTAAAATATAAAGCATTCAACGTTCTTATAAGCAAGAAACTTCTCAGCTTTTTGAATAGGAAAGAACAACATATGCGTGGACTCTTGATATTTCAAGAATAATTATAATTTATAATTGTTCAGAACTTGGGCAACTGTTAGTCCCGGGGCTTCCCATATTCAATACTCCATTAGAAAACCAGGCCCTAGGTTTATGCATGTCCATTACATAATCACTTAAACAAGTCTTAATTTATTATCTGCCTGCTAGTATTGTGGTTCTTACTTTTAATGTATTTGGTTGCTGATATGTTGTGCTCATTATTTTTTCCCTCTTATGGTTTTACCTAGGATCACTTTCCAAAACTGGATGGAACAACCAGCTGGAACACAGAGCATGCTGATCATCCAGACATTTCTGGCAAAAGAAGTCGATCAAACACTTCTACGCGCCATGCCAGTAAAGCTCAGCATAAGAGAATGAAACGTGAGACATTTATTTTCATTTACTTCTTTCCTCATCTTATTTCATATGTTTATTGAGTGCCTTTTATTTGCTACCCTTGCCTTTAAATTTTTTTCTTGTAAGGTTTAAGGCTAAAGTGCACTTTGTAGATTATCTTACTTCACCCCAGTTTTACTTATACTGGAACACTTGTGTTAGTGTCATGATAATTGGACTATCCTACTATTTTCTCTTTCTAAAATTGATGAGACTATATTTTACTCAATTTGAAAGCTGAATGTCGTTGTGACTAAAATTGAGAATAATATGTTCTTAGTGGAACCATGTAAGAATTTGACTGTTGTCCAGTGTCTGCAAGGCAAAATGTGAGGGGCTTCTAGTATGTAGTTTATAACCCCATTAATCATAATACCTAGACGTTTGAGATTTTATAACCCCATTAATCATAATACCTAGGCGTTTGAGATTTCTTGCTAGAGGCAACATGCAATAATTTCTATCTTATTTATTGATGATGCATGTGCAAGTCCAGATTATTTCTATGTTTATGTATCTGTACAATAATTGTGTGTATGCATTTTTTAATGATAGCTACCTTGTTTAGTTGGGCAAGAAATTCATACTCGTTACGTGCCTAAATTGACCTTGACAACTTATATGTAGTTTTACATATAAAAAAGGCTTTTAAGAACGTGAAAATTAGTCATAGTTGTGATGAAAATCATAGTTGTGGTGAAAATTAAAAGAGCATTGAATTGGTTTAACTCTTAACAACTTAACATTTAGATGGTAAAAATTTGAAAATCTTTTTGCCTCATAAATCAGAAAATTTAGCAACAAATCTATTGGGAATACATTGATAATCCTCTTGCATGTTGAGTCAATTGGGCAATGATTGATTGCATCTAATTTTGATGAAACTATTGTGTATATAAGCAAGAAAGCAGTGAGGAATTAAGGGTTCGTTTGATTAGTATGAAAAATATTATGGAAAGTGAAGTGCTAAGAAGCACGGACACGGATAAGGATGCGGACACAAACACGGACACAGATACGGACACGGGACACGGTGATTTCAAAAAAATAGGGACGCGGCAATAAAATATGTTTTTATATTTTTTTTATTTGCTATCTAGATTAATATTACATCCACAAACAATTAATATTTACAAAAACTAACTCTAATTCTATTTTTTTATTTAAAAAAAACATTTTTAAATTAGCACTTACAGTTTATATCTTTTTTTATAGATGTCTATTAATTATTTAAATATAAGAAAAAAATAATAAACATTCAACATTCATCAAAAATACTAAATAAAATGGGAGAAAAGACAACTTGGCATGTCCCTAGTCTTTTTTTATAGATGATCTATTAAGTATTTAAATCTAAGAAAAAAATAATAAACATTCAACATTCATCAAAAGCACTAAATAAAATAAGAGAAAAGACAACTTGGCATGTCCTTAGTATGTCCTGAAGTGTTCCCGACTTGTGTTCTGAAAATAAATTAATTAAATAAGGGGACATGCCATGTGGTGTGTCTCATACGTGTCCTCGAAGTGTTTGTGTGTCCCCGATGTGTCCGTGTGTCCGACACGGATATGGCACTTGTTTTGAAGTGTCGGTACTTCATAGGTGAAGTGAAAGGAAAGTTATAGGAAAATTTATTTTCTTATATGTATTTAGTTAAGATGATTTTTTTTTTATTTTTTTTTTATGAGAAGTAAGAAATTGAAAAGTGAGATAGCCGTTGGCTACTTCCATGAGAGAAAAAAAATCATGTATTTTTTGCAAGAAATTGAAAGCGATGTTTCTATGTTGATATGAGTTGTATAGGAACTAACTTGCATGTTCCTCGACTCTCATGAAGCTTCATTTTTATTTTTATTTTTCCCGCACTTTCCACCTCTTTCATCCTAACCAAACTCACCCTAAAGGCTTAAGTTGATGAAAGAAATCAGAACACAAGACTATCTATATCTTCCTTCTTAAGGTGGGGGATTTTCTTTGCCTTCTGGCAAGGAAACATCGAAGGGCAGAGCAATATTGATTCTTTAATTTGAGTCTACAATTTTGTTTTCAAGGGGGATTTCATCAAGATCAATAACTACAACAAATCCAGGATGTAAATAATTTGCATTTCTTGTTTATGGCTTTCTGAGTGGTACAAATCGGTTGAGATTTCTTAGGTTTTGTTGAAATTTAATCTGCTGCTCTTGCTGATACTTCTATGTTGTTTGCTTCATACATCTCTTGCCCAAAAAAATATTGAAAAAAGAAAAGAGAGAAACATGAAAAAAGAAAAGAAAATCAGTGACAAGAACTATAGCTCTTTTCAATCTTTCAGTAGGTTCATGATTTTATCTATTTTTAAAATCTTTTCTTCACTTGTATATTGCTAAATTTAATGTTTGCTTTTGTTTACACATTTAGGTAAGGCTAGACAAGAGAGTTTCTCTGATGATTTTGACGGACATCATGAGACAGTTTTTCAAGCAACATTTGGAAACAGATGGTATACTTGGTCATTCAAGTCATGGGAGGAATCCAATTTTCACACATCAACAAATGGATTTGAATGGAGGGGGCATCCAAACTGGAATAACAGTAGAAATAGAGAATGGCAGAACGCAAGTGATATCGAATCTGATGATGAGTCATGCATCATTGGTTCAACTTCTGAAAGAGCAATACTTGGTCTACCCTCAAGAGGTCCTTTGAAGATAGAAGACGTAAAAAATGCGTAAGTGCTTGAATATCTTTTTTGCGCTTTGAGTATATGCGTTAGAGAGATGGTCTTTGTGATCAACATTCAACCAGGTATGTTCTCATCATTTAGATCTTTCATAGTTCAGCAATATAACTTTGACAGAACTCCTTGCAGTTTTCGCTTATCAGCTTTAAAGTGGCATCCTGATAAGCATCAAGGGTCCTCACAGGTCAGTTTGTGTGCCTTCTGGTTTCCAATAAATCATTTTTATTGTTCAAGTGAGGGTATATTGACATAGTGGGGAGGCTGACTTCCATAGGTGCTAATCTAACAACTGACAACTGACTTTCGCCGATCAAAAAAAAAAAAAATATTGAGATATTCCGTAATTTGTATTACTAGATATGAACCCCACCCAAAGATATTTTTAAGAACTTAATTTGTCTTATTTTATTTAGGATAATGGGGGGGAGGGGGGAGTCGAAATCTGACCGATCAATTGGGTGGAGTTCTGAACATCATTGTACTACATGGCATGGTGGTTCTAAAACTATGCGTTAGATGACATACCTAGATTTGTTCCTTTTAATTTGTGGAAGCTTTCGCAAAATATGCATTTTTTTTTTTCTATATTTATTGTCTCATTTCAAATTTGTGTATTCTGTGCTATGGAGCAAATTTGAGCCGTTTGTTACAAGATAGCTATGGATTTGTTGCAGGCAATGGCAGAAGAGAAATTCAAACATTGTGTCGATGCATACAAATCACTGTGCAATGCACTCTCCTCGGCTTAAACTATCTAGGTATTCTTGTTCTAATTCACATTCCTCTTAAGAAGGTTTTCCTTTCACATTAACCTCTGATAGCAAATATGTTTACAGCTTTAATTATTTCTATTCTCTTCAAAAAATTAAGTGCAAGTTGTAACCCTATGAAGCATTGGTACTCAACAAATATGCCGTAGTGTACTAGGTACTTATCGGCTATGGTACTTTGTATGGTGTTTCTGCATGCGTACTAGGTACACGAAACACGTACTCAAATTTTTTTCTTAATTTTTGGGGTATCCAGATGTACCTAATATATTCCCAAGCTGTATTGTACCTTAATCGAAATAATATTTTCCTCTACTACAGAGACAAAATTCCTTTCACTAGACTTCTTTTTTATTTTTAGTTTTATGCTTAGCATGATTTGAAAATTAAGATATGGTTTGTAAGTTATTTAATATATTGACATTTAATTTTGGTTTATACTTTTATTTTTGACATTAAATGTTAATTGTAGGTTGGATCTTAACAAATTAAACCATTTAATTAATTTTTCATTACTCCAAATTAAAAATAAATATTTTTTTACTAACATACCAAGTTGTACCCATACCCTACTTTTTTTTGGATTTTATCGTATCGACGTACCCATATTGTACCCATACCTATGCTTCCTGGTTGTCACCATTTAAACAGGTCTGGTGTGGGGAACTAGGTTCCACAACAAATGGTCTTAGGCCTTTTGTTTTTTTTGAGTAGAGCATCACTAACTCAAGGGAAGGGGAGGGAATGGTGGGTTTTGTACCCCAGCCACAAGCGCAACATTGGAAGTCCCTAACTACTAGTACAGCCATTCACTTGGGCTTTGGCCTTGGTTGTGCAGACATGAACACTGCAACACCAAAAAATGAAATTTGATTTAAAGAGTTAAAAAGATGTATAGCATTTATTGATGAAGAGGGATTGACTGGTGTTCTAAGGAGACAAGTTTGTGTTTGTTTGCTGACACCTGATGATATGGGAGGATCTTGATGCCTTCCTTGAGGCTAGAAATGGTTAGAAACTCATTTCAACTGTGGATACTTCCGTTGGTGGAGAGCTTCTTTTGTAATCGTACTAGACATCTGACAATGTAATTGTCTCAACCTATGAAGCACGGATACGGACATAGATACGAACACAACGATTTCAAAAAAATGGGAACATAGACACGGCGGGAAACACTACAAATTTTTTTTATATATATTTATATATGCGTATTTGCAATGTAGATTAATATTATGTTATTAAACAGTCAAAATTAAATATTTATAAAATTCATAAATATATAATATATAAATTTATAACGAAAAAATAAAATAAAAATATTTATTAAAATTTATGATAAATATTTCTGTATATATTTATAAATAGAGTATAATTAGAAAGTATAAATAAATAAATAAATAAATAGAAGAGACGATCGGAGAGAGAGAGAGAGAAGACAAAGAGAGATAGACGAGACGAGAGGGTAAAAGAAGATGAGAGAGAGAGAGAGAGAGAGAGAGAGAGAGAGAAATGAGAGGCGAGCCAGGTCGAAAGGTGATGGAGATCGATTGGAGATAGAGCTCGACTGGAGATGGAGATGGAGATCGACTTAACAGGTTAGCACTTTCTCTTCTCTCTGTTTCTTCTTCTGATTTTGGATATAGGTCTCTTCTTCTCCTCTTTCTTCGAATGAGGGATTTTTTATTTAGGTCTGTTCACCGTGTCTCGACATGTCCCCGACCTGTCCCATTCCAAAAAAATAAATAAATGGTGTGTCCCCGTGTCCGACACTACTACAACGCCTATTTTGAAGTGTCCGTGTTGCATAGGTCTCAACATTTGGGGCATGTAGTGAGGGCTCATTTTTAATTGGCTTTTTTGCTTCTTCTTTTTTTCCCCCTAAAGATAATCAAAAGTCCTTCTAGAAGCCCTGAATAAATTTTATTTTAAAAAATAAAAATAACGTTAATTGAAAAATGTGAATAAAAAAAAACCGAAGAAAAGGCCGTTAAATAGTCAAGCTGACTCCAAACAAGCCTTGTCTAAATGCAGAAAGCAATTAATAGATTTGAAGTTTTAATATCGAGCAATTAATAGATTATGTGGGGGAAATTATGTGTCATAGGAGAATATTAGACATTGATTCTAGACTAGAACTAGTGCGTACAAACACCCATCTCACATTTTAGGCTCTATTATGTAGGCAAGAAATGTGTAGGAAAATTGTTCTTTAGAAAAGTACATCAAAGTAATGGAAAAGATAACTCATTTTTCTACATCTCTTCATTTGTTCATTTTACAGCAAAGAAAAATTATGAGAAAAATATTTGTTTGGATATGTATTATATCAATTAAATGTAAAAATTTTGTATAAAAAAATATAATTTGTAATTACATGAAAATGAACTTGTGGAACAACAGCACCCTCATGAGCTTCCATAGCATGTTCATATGTCATGAATGCACTCTATTTATTTTTACATTTTACATCAGCATTGTAATTTTGATAAAGATAGACAAAACACTGTGCTTTGTCAGAATAGAAGTTGAAATTGAAGGCCAGTAATATTAATTTGATATTGTGTACTCTTTCTTTGATACTTCTTATTCGTGATTGTATCTCCTTAATGGTTACAAATTTGATATCAGAGCGAGTTGACAGCTTAAACTTCTTTTTAGAAATTTTTGTGTTTGGTCCTGTTCATTGTTTCTTCTAAACTTTCGAAACGTATGGCTCTATGGTTGCCACTTACTAGTGGATCCTTCATATAAAAAACTTTAAAGTTGTGGATTCACTGTGTGTATTCGTATAGTTTGTGATCACCCAAATAGTTTGTTACAGTAGCACCTTGAGACATCAGATGAATGCTTTGTCTCGGTTTACTATTCTTATAAACAAAATTTTGTGTGCTCAACAATCTTTACCACTTGCTGGAATAGAAGAAACTCTGGTGTAAGATTGATAAGTAAATTTCTAAATCCTTGTTTAATCAGTTTCATGAGTCTACTTCCTGGCCACAGATCTAATTCGTGTTCTCGTTCTCTCTTTGAGAAATTCTCTTGAATCTCTCTATGACTATGAGTATCTGAATGAAGACAACAAGATCCCAATAGCTGGTTTGTCCTTGCTCAACAGTACCACACTTTCTTGAAGTCTTCATCTTCGGTCACTAGAACTGTTTGACAATTGTTCTCCACACTTCGCCCCTTAGTTGTGTGTTCAAGCCTCCAGGCTTGACCAATGTTTCATTCCAGCTACCGAGGCTGAACAGTTGATTACCTTGCAGATTCTTGATAATTTTCTGGGACAATGGATACATCAAGATTACACACATCTTCATTTTGGGGTTGTTCATCTTGCTCTGTACCTTTCATTGTAGAAAAGGTCTCCGGTGGTTTCTCACATTGCTCTCATGGATATTAGATTCCTCAAATACCAACATGCCTGTTTTGCAGCAGTTCAAACAAATCTCAAGTCAGGCACAATTCTTTTAACTTTTTACCTAAATTTCAACATGCCTCTAACCCGCAGTCTTTCTGCACCTTCATAGTACAAGGATAAATTGGTGGCATTTACAACATATGCCAAAACAATGCCTTTGATATGTCTTTTCCAACTTCTACTGAAGATGCTTTGATGCTCACCATAGATTCTCCACAACAGGGCACTTCTGTTCATATATTCCCTGCCAACTCTCACAAGCAGAACTCATTAAGTTACTTTCAGACGCCTGGATCACAACTTATGAGCAAACTAGCTAGTCCAATCAACAGATCCTCACTATACTATTTTCCCAAATGGTTCAGTGGAAATCACCTTCCTCAAAGGTGGCCCGATAAACGCACCTATAATTTTCACTCCTGAAATCAACATTTGTGTTAGAGAAATTGTCTATTTGGGACAGGGCATTCACCATTTTGTCTCGTCTATTTCTGGGAACACTGCTGGGCATAATAACCCTTTTGCTTACAAATGTAACAACAAATCGGACTTGTGTTTTCCTGTGAATGGTTTCTTTTTGAAATATTGCCATTAATGTTTGCGAGAGGAGAAATGTTTGTAGAAAAATGGTTTAGAGGACTTTTTTAGAATTTTCAATTTTGAAAGTGGGAATGCGGTTGTTGTTTCTTGTTGGAAGTGAATGCAACAAAAAGACCCGCAACCCTCAGAACCACACACTGGCCAGTGGCCACCATCACTATCCATAAATCTTCACCTATTGTTATCTCAACCCCACCTTTTGGGTCAAAGCCTAGACCAAAGGTGCCTAATAGCGCAGGGAGACTAATCGGGTAGCGAATCCCATCCTCAGCTAAACCAAGCCCCGGGTGGTAGCCTAATCGAAGAAGTTGTTGAGCTTGTGCCCAAGCCCGCCTTTTTATAAAATCTCAACGTGGGATAGAGGAGGTTTGGAACCCTCAGCTCCCCCCTTTTTGCCTTCTTTTCTTTCTCGCGAGAATCCATTTCTTTTCTTGTAGTGTTTATTATGATTGATTTGCAGTTCAAGGGCACTTATTTCACATCTTCCCAACGTTCTTTGCCCGAATTAGAAAGAAACATGCAAACAACACCAACATGTGCAATGTTCGGTCGTGTACAAAAGACGAAGTTTGTTCGAGAGTGGCCAACCCCCAAGTCACTGACGGCACAAGAACCTCCCCCTCTTCCCAATCAAGATAGATGGGAAGGCGCCCTATCAAGTAAAGGCCATAACCAAGCTCTTTATTTATGTATGTACACCTTTGTTTCAGGACGGGGCCGCCTTTCCTCTTGCTAATCCAACCACACCACTAAAGATCAACACCAATATTGTAATGTGATTTGCATACCGAGCGTATTTCCAAGTTCCTCATCATTGGACCTCTTTATTCATCTCGTCTTTCTTTGTTGGAATCGAACCTTCCTTGCGGAACTAGGTAAAGGTTTAACGAGCCTGGCAGACAATCCCTTGAACTGCCAAGCAAAGACGGATGGAATGAACAACAAAACTTTACAACAATTTTTTCATACACATTCACTTGCATCACATACACAAGTGCTCTCTGAACCATGAAATGAGATCACCCAAGACTAGACCATACTGAAGTAAAGAGGCATTCAGGAAGTGACTAGTTTTTGGGGTAAGCATTGACACTTTTGTCGTTGAATTTGAGTTTGAGCTCAAGACGCTCGCAAGCATTACCCATAAGTTTGTAGTTGAAAGAGAGTTTATTGAGATTTTAGATCCTCGCAAAATATTGTATTTTTTGCATGATTTGTTTTGAAAGAAAACTTAACCTAGTGAGTTGGGTAAGGATAATGAGTCTACAAGTTTCCTACTTACTAAATAGTTAAAAATATGAAACAATTGATTTTCCGTACTTGACTATACTTCTCTTTTCTTTCTTCACAACTGAAGGGGGGCTTGCATGAACCAGTCATGATTTTAAAAATGTGTATTTTCCATCAAATTTGATGAATTTGTTTGAATAATAATAATAATAATTATTATTATTATTATTATTTATTTTTTATTTTTTTTTACTTTTTATGTTGAATTTGAAAATTTCCTCGATTTTAGTTGTTTGTTTATCAAATTTGACTGAATTTTCAGAATTGCAGCCCAATTTGAAGAAATTTGCCCAACTTTCAATTGAGTAAATAAAAATATTTAAAAAATTATTTCCTTAAGTTCCTGTTTCAAATATTTCAAATATTCCAATTTTTTTTTTTTATTATTGGATTTGCTAATTTTAATTTTAACCAATTTAAGTTCAGTCAACTAGTCCAAATGTGGATTCGAGTTATAGATTGCAACTTTGTATAGCGGCAATGGTGGTGGTGGTGGTGGTGGTGGTGGCGGCGGTGGTGAGATGGTAGTTTTGGTGGTGATGGCGGCAGTAAGGTGGCAGTGGTGATGGTGACAGTATGGAAGTGGTGGCTATGGTGGTGGCAACAGTGGTGGTTGGATAGTGGAATAGGAGTGGTGGTGATGCAAGTAGATGATCATAGTAGCCAACAGAGGACTGAAGACGAATAGACACTTGTTTTTTTTTATGGTTTCATGATAGAATGGAATGTCTATTCGTTGGAGAATGAATAGTTATTATAACTTTTTTGTTGGAATGACCTTTCCAATGGAATGATTATTTCCACTTATATAAGGTGTATCAAACAAGAGAAATGAAATGCAAAGTTAGAGCAAGCATTCCATTTCAGTTCATTTTATTATGCCAAACATGCTTTTAAATTGAGGAATTTGATGAGAAACTATAAGAAATAAAGTGAAGAAAAACATTTTTCTAATGTTTGTTTTATAAATTTATGTGAGAATTGGTGAGAAATGGTAAGAGATACTTTCTTATTTTTTGAGTTTTATTTATCACCAAAATTGGTAAGATTGGGTGCAAAACAAATTGATTGGCTATAAACTTTTCATAATGCTAAGATTTCCTATTAAAATACAAAGAAATTAAAATTCATACAGAATTTTCATACTTAATGATGTGGTTCAATGTGCACCTTTAACTTTAAAACAAAACATTCACAAGGAAAGGATGAATTATTTACAATAATGGCATTTCTATATTATTCTTTAAAAAAAAATTTATATAAATTTTATGTATGAACAGAATTCCCATCCCTATATCATATACTTTGCTTTCTTTCTAATTTAAATATGATAATGAGAAAATTAATTTCTTCTATTTTTTTCACTTGAATGAGAGAGCAAAATCATTTCTTTGCTTTTCTTATGTTATGATCCAAACAGAGTGTAAGTGGTCATACGAGGGAATACTTAGGTGTCAGTGAAGTGAGATCTCAAGTTCAAATTAATATCGTGACGTAGCTTATTACCATATTAACATGTAGCCAAAATAAAATAGTCCAAATGTGAATTTATATGAATTTTGCATATAGGAATCTTTTAAATAAATAATATATATGTATATATATATTATGTACATACAGCATGCATTGTAATACTTGTGTATAAGGGAAAAAGATTAGGGCAAAATTTATTTTACTCTCTTATAGTTTGAGGGTAGAGCACTTTGCCCCTTATAGTTCAAATATAGTCAGAAAGTCGCATGTGATTTTGGATCAAAGTGCAACTGTTAATTATAGATATGAAATGGGTATAATGCCTTCAAATATTATACTTTTTTTTGTTATTTTCTTTCACTCTCCTCTCTCATACACATAATTTATAATGTGTAACATGAATCAATTTAAATCACAATCAATCATAAATTCTTAGGCTGTGTTTGGAAAGGAGTTATAATCATGATTCTACACTCATATTTGAGTATAGTGTTTGGTTGTAATTTTTAAAAATTAATTCCATACCATTTTTGAGAACTCGTTTCAAGCGGGATTTGAATTTTGAAATTTGGCTTACCTGGTCGTCCGACCGGCTGGTTGACCAGTGCAAATTTTTTTATTTTTTTATTTTTTGGTTCAATTGACACCCATTATTTTTTATATATTAAATAAAAAATATTTTCCAAATTTTTAAAAAAAATTTACGAGTTTTAAATAGAATTTTAAATTATGTGTTTCATTATGAGTCGTAAATTTTTAAACCAAATATCATATGTCACATCAATTATTCTAAATTCAATTCAAAATTCATAACTAAAAATTTTCACACTCAAATAATGATTTCAAAACTCACAAACTCAAAATATAATTCTAAAACTCCACCAAATGCAACCTTAATTATTTACTGTAATTCTTAACTTTGTATTCTAATTTTAATTTAATTATATTTTAGATCACAATTAAACCTAAATCCTCGATTATTTTTATTGTAAATTCTTAACTTTTTAATCTAATTTTAAATAGGGAGCCACTATTCTCATTCATCTTTATTCTAAATATACTCCCTTCTTTGTTCTTATTATACATAGTTATATTAATATCTTTGAAATTTTGGTTTTTTTAGGAAGTGTATTTTGTGTGAAAGGGTATTAATGTAATTATATATGATAAGGACAAAGAAAGAAGTGTATTTAGAGTAAAGTGGAGTGGGAATAACGGCTCCCTTTAAATAATCCTTAATTTTATTTTATTTTATTATATTTTCATTAACATAATAATTTAATTTTAGATTTGGAGAAAATGAGGGTGAAATTGTATTTTTGTTCATTAATTTCACTTTATTTTTTAAAACATCAAACCCACTCTCAGAAATGGCATGTATGATACATCTTCCATTAGTTTGGATGGAAAAATTAATGGTGGCACTTTAGTCCAAAATCAAATAGGAGCTTCTTGACTATATTTGAACTAGAGCTGCAAATGAGCCGAGTCGAGCTTTAATATGTTTGAGCTTGTTTATTAAGATTTAACGAGTTCAAGCTCAAGCTCAATAAAAATTTAATGAACCGAACTTGAGCCGAGTTGTCTTAGGATTGACTCAAGCTCGAGCCTATCACGAGTTTTAACAAATTAAAAAAATTATAAATTTATACTTGCGTATGAGATTAAAATTATAATTAAACTTTGATTATATAATTATATATACAATATATATAATCATACTTAATGAAAAGTCAATATCTTGTCAAAATAATAATATCTACCACCGCTATTATATAAATGTATTATCTATACTTAGCTATTATGTACATATAAATAAATTTAACTATTATTTACATTTACATTATTTAAATTTATAAATAATATATTTATTTTATTGTTTATACATATTTTTACGTTATTTAATATATAAATAATATATTTATTTTACTATTTATATAAATATTAAACAAGCCCAATTAATGAGTTGAACTTTAGTATCTTTAGATTTGTTTATTAAGATTTTAACGAGTTCAAATTCGAACGTAATAAAAATTTAACGAACCGAGTTTGAACGAGCCCTTATCGAGCTGAGCTCGAGTCTGTTCATGAACTACTCTGTTCATTTGCAGTCTTAATTTGAATCATAGGGGGTAAATTGTTTCATTTTTAAACCATGAGGGAGTAAAATGAATTTTAACCAAAAGCTATTACTGAGCCCTAGCAAAGAAAGGCACTGGAGATCCCTTCTCTCTCTCTCTAAGTGATTTTCGGCACCAAACTGATGACTTTTTAACATCTTGTCAGTGAACTCCAAAAATATTTCGATAGTGTAGATCTGAATTTTTTATGCCTAAGAAAAAGGGTTTGAGAGTTTCTCCCTTAATTTTTGACATAGATTTTTGAATTATCGATACCCACAGTGGTCCCTTCTTTTCTCAATCCTTCTCCTTTACTATTGTAGATGTTCTTCTTCATCTTTGCTTCTGACGGCAATTGAAGTTTAGCAATGGAGTTGGACAGTGGATGTGGGGACGATGAGGAAGAGGAGTTTGGGTTCCATTTTGATACAGATCTTATTTTTTTTAAACCACATTTGTGAGAAGAATGGTGATTTTTTTAGAACCATTTGTTTGTTCTCTTCTTTTTTTTTCTTTTTTTTTTTTTTTTTTCTTTTTTTTCTTTTTTTTTTTTTTTTTTTTTGGTGACCTTGTAATCTATTATTTGTAGTCCTTGTTAGGTTTTTGTTTGGCCCTTTGGAGTTTTGTTGTTTTTCCTTTTTTTTTTTTTCTTTTATGTATGTATTTTTTTTTTTAATATAATCGTATTGTAACTTTGCTCAAAAAAAAATAATAATAAATTTATTACCAAAAAAAGGGGTAAAATTATTAGTTTTTAAGGTTGTATTTGAATTGTGAAATTAGATAGAGCTATAAAAATGGAAAAGAAAAGGAAAGGAAAATGTGTGTGTGTGGGGGGTTTTTTTTTTTAAAAAAAATTATATCCAAATTCATTATTTAAATACAACTTAAAAAGAAATTGCAAGTATAAAGAGATATTAAATTGATATATTTATAATCTCCTTTGCGTAAATGAACCTGGCAAATTTTACAAGAAAAATGTTACTTAGGCCTCGTTTGGGAACAGGCTAATTTAGTAACTTTTTGACTATTTGGCTAAAATATGATGTAAAAAAAACTAGTATGTTTGGGATAATTTTTTGGCTTTTTACGAAAAGATGTGCAAAAAGTAGAGAAAAAAAAGAATCTTTGACTTTTTGATATGGGTTGTTGGCTTTTTGGCTTTTTAGTAACTTTTTGACTTTTTGGCTAAAATAGCTTCTTGCCAAACAAGGCCTTACAATCTTAGTTTTTATCTTCTTTCTCATCTCTAAACACAAATGAATGGGTCCTATGTGCATTTATTGACGTAGATTTGATTGCTTTTTATCTTGAAATAAGAAAATAAGATTAAAAAAAAGTGTTACTAAATGTCCCAATCTTTTTACTTTGGACCCCTACCTTCTAAAAATGCTCTCCACTTATATTTCTTTGGACCCTCAGCATATTTCCAACTATACCCATTTTTTATGCACCCTCACCCCTTCCACTTCTTTCTTTGGTAGCCCTCATTTCTCATCATTTTCCTATTCCACCACCCTTATCTCCATCTCAGGCAGTACTTGTCAATTTTGAGAAGAGAAAATTAGAGGTATGAGTGGTATCTCACCCCCTTTTATATTAAATCATCACCATAATTACAGGAGTGCCCTAAGGCATCAAATAAGAATACTGAATATACATCAAAATAAAATAAAGAATATTCTAACACATTCTAACACTCCCCCTCAAGCTGTTGCAAAGATATCTCTCATGTCCAGCTTGTTAAGAATGTCACGGAATGGTTTATTCCCTAATCCTTTTGTGAGAACATCAGCCAGTTGGTCCCCAGACCTCATGAATGGCGTACATATAGTGCCACTAGTGAGCTTTTCCTTGATAAAATGCCTATCAATCTCCACATACTTGGTCCTGTCATGCTGAACTGGATTGTGAGCTATATTAATGGCTGCTGTATTATCACAGTATAGCCGTATAGAATCTGTCTGATGAATCCCCAAATCCTCAAAAGTAGTCTAGTCTATAATAGCTCACATACACCTTGAGCCATAGCTCTGAATTCAACCTCTGCACTGGACTGTGCAACTACATTTTGTTTCTTGCTTCTCCAAGTAACTAGATTTCCTCCAACAAAGTTACAATAGCCAGAGATTGACCTTCTATCAGTGACTGATCCAGCCCAATCAACATCTGTATATGCCTCCACACTAAGATGACCATGTTTAGAGAAATAGAGACCCTTTCCCGGAGAAGACTTCAAGTACCTCATAATCCGCATAACGGCCTCTAAATGAATTGCACGTGGAGCATGCATAAACTGACTAACCATACTCACTGCAATGGCAATGTCAGGACGCGAATAGGATAAGTAGATAAGCTTACCCACTAGCCACTGATATCTCCCCCTGTCTACAAGCTCGCCTCCTTGATCCTCACTAAGCTTCATTCCAGGCTCTAGTGGTGTATCATAGGCTTTACTTCCAAGTATCCCAGTTTCTTGTAGCAAATCAACCACATACTTTCTTTGACATATGAAGATACCATCTTTGGACCGAGCAACTTCAATACTGAGAAAGCACTTCAAGCTGCCCAAGTCTTTGATTTCAAACTCATTGGCCAAATACTCCTTTAACCGAGGAACCTCCTCGACATCATCCCCTGTGAGTACAATATCATCCACATAAACAATAAGAGCTATCATCTTACCATGTGAGGAGTGTTTCATAAACAAAGTATGATCAACTTGACTCTGTTTGAAACCATATCACAGCATGGCCTGAGTAAACCTCTCAAACCAAGCCCTAGGCTACTGTTTGAGTCCATAAAGTGACTTGCGTAGTCAGCACACTTTTCCTTTGGTTTTAACATCCTCAAAGCCTGGGGGAATGTCCATGTACACTTCCTCTTCCAAATCTCCATGAAAGAAGACATTCTTCACATCAAATTGATGGAGCGGCTAGTCGAGATTAGAGGCAAGGGAGAGAAGGACTCTGACAGAGTTCATCTTAACAACAGGAGCAAATGTCTCCTGGTAGTCTACTTCATAAGTCTGTGTAAAGCCCTTGGCCACCAATCTTGCCTTGTAACGTTCAATTGAACCATTGGCTTTGTGCTTCACTATGTACACCCACTTACATTCAACAGGTCATTTGCCCTTAAGTAACTCAGTCAATTCCCAAGTGCCATTTTTAGCTAGGGCTCTCATCTCATCCATCATGGCATTCTTCCATTCAGGAGTAGAAAGAGCATCTTGAAAATTAGAAGGAAGACTCACAGAAGAAACTTTAGACATAAAAGCTTTATAGGAAGAAGACAGATTAGTGTATGAGATAAAATGAGAAATAGGATGGTGAGTACAAGACCTAACCCCCTTTCTTTTAGCAATGGGAATATCTAGATCAGAAATAATAAAGTTACCTAGAGTTTCATCAGAAAAAGAGGACTCTAGACACTCATCAGGAGAGAAGATAGCAGTGGAGAATCCGAATTGGTCTTTTGTATCTTTGTCCTTGACATAAACTTTTCCCTCTTTCACTGTGGATTCAGGCTCAACATCTTTCACTGCGGATTCAGATTCAACATTCTCAATAGCTGGGTCATCATTAACATTCTCAACTTGCTCAATCACTGATAGTAGTGACACAGGAATTGCTTCACACCAAGGCTCCCCTTGAAGGGATGACTAGGACACCGAGGAGGACATGAAATAGGACTAAGACTCAAAGAAAGACACATCCATAGAGACAAACCATTTCCGAGAAGGGGGATGATAACACTTGTAGCCATTTTGTGTGACAGAGTAACCCAGGAAGACACACCAAAGAGACCTAGGATCCAACTTACCACGAGGTAGAAGAGTGGTTATGAACAAAGCACACACACCCAAAAGTTTTGGGAAGAATGGAGAAACCAGATGAGTGAGACCCTAACAAAACCTGAAGAGGAGTGTGTTTGTGGAGGACTTAGGTAGGCAAATGATTGATGAGGAAGGCTGCAGTGAGAACAGCTTCCCCCCAATATGATCTAGGAATACGCATTTCAAAAGACAGACAACCGCAATATCAAGAAGATGGCAGTTTTTACGCTCTGCAACACTATTCTGTTGAGGAGTATTGGTACAAGAAGTTTGGTGAATAATACCGTGAGTGGCAAAATAGCTGGCAAGGCTAGAGTCAATGTATTCCCCCACATTATCAGAACGCATAATTTTGACAACCGCTCCAAACTGAGTGCAAATCATGTTATGAAAATTTTGAAACACAGAAAGAACTTCACATTTGTCCTTCATAAGATACACCGAGGTTGTCCTAGAACAATCATCAATAAATGTGACAAACCATCGGTGACCCTTTAAAGACACAAAACGAGAGGGACCCCATACATCAGAATGAATCAATAAAAAAGGAACTAAACTTTTATTAATAGAAGGAGCAAAAGAAGCTCTGTGTTGTTTTCCAAGTTGACACGACTCACAGTGAAACTCAGAAACATTATTTTTCAAAAAAACGGAAGGAAAAAGATGCTTAAGTAACAAAAAAGATGGATGCCCAAAACGACGGTGCCACTGCTAATCATCTTCCTCGTGATAAGATCCTGAAACAGACAATTATCAGGAAAAAAGGTTACACTACAATTCAAGTCCCGACTAAAACGGCTCAAAGATAAAAGATTAACACTAAAATCGGGAATATGTAGTACAGAAGACAAATGAAGGAAAGCAGTGGCATGAATTACACCTTTCCCGGACACAGAAGAAATGGTACCATCAGTAATTCGAACTTTATCCTGCCCTGAAGAAGGGGTATATATAGAGAACAAATCAGAAGACCCAGACATATTGTCGAAGCACCAAAATCGATAATCCAAGGCAACGTTTGATGAGATAGAAAAGCACTTGTAGAAGAAGCTAAGTTACCTGAATGAGCAAAGTTACCTGAAGATGAACCAGAGGCCCGACGGTCTAGCAAGTGGCGAAGAGCAACCTCCAACTCAGAAGTAGAAAACCCAGATATATCAGCAGATGAAACAACCGAAGCGGGGGACTGTGGCTCAACTGTATCAGAATGATGAGCTCGGGCATTGGGCCCTCGACCTCTAGACTGACCCGAGCGACCCCCTCAAGACCTAGAACGATCTCCACGACCCCAGATGGTGGCCCATGCAACTTCCAACAAGTCTCATGGGTGTGGCGAGGGCGACGACAATAGTCACAAAAAAGGATATCCTTCTCAGAAGAGGAACGAGAACCACGATCCCCATCTCGAGGGGGTGCAGAAACCAGGGCAGATCGATCAGAAGAGGCAGACGGAAGCATAACAGCACGACGACTCTCCTCATTCTGCACATAAGCAAACGTTTCTTGGAGAGAAGGAAGCACATTCATACCAAGCACATGACTCCTAACAGAATCAAACTCCACATTCAGGCCTTCCAAAAACTTGAAGACCCGCACTTGTTCAACAAATTTCCAGTACCCAACAAAAGCAGTGGGACAAACAAGCTTGTAGTCTTGAAGATGATCAAGTCTCTTCCACCCATTGCTAAGGAAAGTAAAATACTGAAGGATAATCATCTCACCCTGGATAGACCTGTCAATGGAGCGTCGCAACTCAAAAGTCTGTGAAAAATTGCCTTTGCGGGAATACGTAGTGGCCACAGCCTCCCTAATATCCTATGCTGTGTCCATAGACAAGTATTCCTCACCAATCTCCGGAACCATAGAATGTATCAACCAGCCCATGATAAGAGAATTGGTAATTTCCCACTGATCATAGCCCGGATCTGTGGGACTAGGGGCCGGAACGGGCCCATCAACATACCCTAGCTTCCCTTTGCTCTTCAAAAATATAGTCAAACTCTGCCACCACGCTAGATAATTCTGACCATTAAAGAGAGATGTGGTGATTTTCTGGCCATGGTTGAGAGAGTCAGTCATAGTAGGAGGCAAACCAGGACTCGTGCCCTAAAGAGTAGGTTGTGTAGTGGTAGACTCACTAATCAATTCTGCCATGAATACTCTACTATGGAACCCTCACAACAAACAGTGGTCTAATCACAAACTCGAAGATAGGAGAACATACCAAACAGATCAAACTGAATTTAAGAGAACATTTTTTTTTTCCTTTTTTTTTTTTCTTTTTTGAGAAGAAGAAGACAAAAAAGAAAAGAAAGAGAGAGAGAGAGAGAGAAGAAATTACATGAATAAAGGAGCACTAATGATCACCGAAAAAAAAACAGTGTAACCTAGACCCAAGAGATCGACGACTGAACCACGGAGAAGAAAAATTGACTAAACCAAAGAGAAGAGAGACTCGACTGAACTAGAGAGCTCCAGAGTGGCTATCGGTAGCCTGAGGAGGGAGGAGAACCCACCCGACTGAACCTCCAAGCCTGTCAACAGACTTGGGCTGGGAAAAAGGAGGAGCTCCGACGCACCCTAGGGTGCAGGCGAAGGCTACGACTAGGGCTTCCGACGTCCTAGAAGGACGCCACTTGGGACTGTCGGGGCCCTAGGAGGCTGTGAGTGGTCCTGGCGAAACCCTAAGGAGATGGCGGCTGGTGTGATGTGGACTGTGGCTGGGGTGGTGGTGCGGTGGTGGTGTGAAGGTGGCTGTAGGGTTGTGGTTGCTAGGGTTTTAGAGTGGCTCTGATACCATGTCAATTTTGAGAAGAGAAAATTAGAGGTATGAGTGGTATAAGTGGTATCTCACCCCATTTTATATTAATCATCACCATAATTACAGGAGTGCCCTAAGGCATCAAATAAGAATACTGAATATACATCAAAATAAAATAAGGAATATTCTAACACATTCTAACACTACTTACTACCCATCTCTAGTCATGTTACCACCAGCCCAACCCATTCGTTACAAGCCCTAATTGCCCACCTACCTTCTCAGTTCTTTTCCACCAATGCCCTATCCCTCAAAGCCCTAACTCCAGTCAAACCCTTTATTTCTTCTTCTTCTTCTTCTTCTTCTTCTCTCTCTCTCTCTCTCTCTCTCTATCTATCTCTGATCTCTTTTTTCGTTCGGCTACACAGCCAATGATTTTGAATGTGTTTGGTACTCTATGTTTAAACAAATTTCCTTTTCTCAGCTACATAATACCGTACACCAACCTTTTGTTCAAATCTGGTTATCCGAACGACGATGAATGTAGTTGTAGAGACAAGTGAGTTACTAGGTTGCTTGCTGAAGTATGAGAATGGTCGTAAGGAGTGGTTGTTGTAAGGATGAAAATCGTGATGATCAAGGTCACGGGGGTTGGCGTCATGACAATGAGAAATAGGTGGGTTAGGGAAAACCATTGCCGATAAAGGAGAATGAATGGGAGTTGCAGTGGAAAAGAGGGTCACTAGAAAGAGAAGAGGTGTTACTATGGAGAGAGGGCTCACTGTTGGAGGAAAATGAAAAAGGTGGGTTGGTCGGTGAAGGCTGCTGATAGGACAGAAAGTGGTGGTGGAATTAGGGTTATAGGGTTAGACTTGGGAGGATAGAGATGGGGACAAAATTAAAATTTGATATTAGGATAAAGTTGTAATAAAAATAAATAAAAGAAATGAGGGGTCCAAAATAAAAAGGTAGGAACATTTATGCCTCGTTTGGGAACAGACTATTTTAGTAACTTTTTGGCTAAAATATGAGGTAAAAAAACTAGTATGTTTTGAATGACTTTTTGATTTTTTTACGAAAAGATGTGTAAAAAGTAAAGAGAAAAGGGAATCTTTAACTTTTTGGTATAATAGACTTTTTGATTTTTTTAGTAATTTTTTGACTTTTAGGCTAAAACAAACACATGCCAAATGAGGCCTTAATAGCACTTTAAAATAATAATATTATATATAATATCACTCTTTTTAAAATCGAGGGTATTTTCCAAAGAGGTTATTGTTTAATTTGTTAAGGGTGACTCTTTTTACATACCATTAATAAATTTATATTCCAATAATATCTTTTAAAGAAATGACCATTAAGGACAACATAGAGTGTATTCTACCCATTCAAAGTTTTCATATTTAAAAACACAAAATACTCTTCACACACCATCATTCATATTGGGTTTAGAGTTTAGGGTTCAGAGTTTTAACATGTAAAGATTGTATTTCTTTATCATCTTCACCATTAACATACACTCATAATATCATTCATTATCAATTAGCAAACTTTATTCTCTTCTCCATTATACTTATTTTTCAAACTCAAAACATTATTGCTTTTGAAGATTAAGGGTTTAAAAATATTGAAATCAATTAGTTTTGAAAATTTGCACACTATAGATGACACTGAGATGGTTGGTTCCGATATAAACATTGAAAACATTGATTTGAACATTGAAAATGTTAGTTTATGACTTCGTTTTTTGTTTTTTTTTTATCTCGTTTGTATGTTAGAAAAATAAGTTTGTTCGTCGTGTTCAGATAATCAAAGTTAAACTTTTACACAATATTCGATTATTTATATTTGAACAATTTTTGTTCAAATTATTAACATTGACGACATATTAAATATTCATACATAAAAAAAAATTAAGTACTTTAAGTTAGTTCGGTTAAAATAAAATAAATTTTTATTTATTGTTTAGATATAAATTTTTAAACATATTAAGTTTGTTCGACTCTGTATTCTTGAACACGATTAATTTGATAAATTTGTTAAATTTTTTACAGAATTCTACACTCACCTAATGTAGCAATGTTACAACTGATTATGTTGTTGACTACAAAAGTGAATTTGTTATACGCTCATGTTTCATTATCTTCACCATTAACATACACTCATGAATCAAGAGTGAGAATATTAATCTAAAATGATGACGAGAGACGAGAGATCAACACCAGCAATGAAGATCAACATCGGCGAAGATGGAGGCCGAATGAAACTCCGCCAGTGATTTGAAAGGACGAGACAACAAGATGAGACACGACGAGAGTTCAACACCAACTATGAAGATCAATACCAGCGAAGATGGAGGCCAAATGAAACCTCTGCTAGCGATGGAGATTAAAACCGATGAAGATTGTCTCTTTTCTAAAGATTGTGGGGGGTTTTTATTGCGTGTAGTGGTGAAGATGAAGAGTTTTTGGTGTGTATTCAAATAGTTAGTGGTGTGTTAATATATGATTAATAATGGAAAGTTAAGATGTGAAATAAAATATTTTTAAACCCTAAAAATTATTTTTTATATATACTAAGTAACGATGTGTACTAAGGGTCCGTTTGTTTTCAGAGGTAGAATGGAGGGGATTGATAGTAAGGAAATTAGGTAAAATTGTGTTTGTTTTGATGATAATTGTTAGTGTAGGGATTGTTAAATTATCACCTTATAAAAGAAATATAAAATATTAAAATAAAAAAAACTATGATTTTTACTTAACAAAAAATACAAAAACATTAAACATTAATGTTAAAAAAATGCCCATGTAAAAAAAAAGTACTAAGCTTGAGGACTAACTTCTAATAACAACTCTCCTACCTCCATCTCAATTCCCTCTCCGTGGCCCATCTTAATCCGGAGGCCCATCTCAATCCCCTCTCTATCTCTCAAAACAAACACAACATTAGTGAGTCTCACTTCCATCTCAATCTCAATCACAATCCCTCCTTCATCTCCCAAAATAAACGGACCCTAAGAATATTAATGTTGTGTAAATATGATCAACCCTTTTGACGATACACACTTTGCAATTTCAAAACTGAAAGCTATGCATCATAACAAAAATAAACTGGCATAGATAGAAAAAGACATGTTTCTCAAAAAGAAGAAAAAAAATTTCTAATCTAAATTATTAATTAAAAATCAATTCAACTTTGTTATTTTAATAATATTAATTTTATAGCTAAATTATTTAATTTTATCTCTACCGTTAGTTGTCGTTTATAATCAAACAAAAATTATTGACGTAATATTAAAATTTATTTCATTCTTCAAACTATTAATTAAACTCCAAGCTATATGTATCTATCTAATAATAATTTTCATCTACATATGAGAGAGAGAGAGAGAGAGTTTAAATAAAAAAAATTTAAGTATTTGTGCTATTGTTGGTCCTATGTAGCTTTGGGGTTGATGATACATCCATATGGATTTGGGTTGGCTGTTATGCATCCCACACAATAGTCACTATTATACAATTAAATTGGCCCATTTTAGGGTATATTTTAATAATTTGAATCGTTTATATTTTATAATACATTAAGTAGAATATATCTGTAAAAATCAAGTTAATCAGATATTGTTTACCTTTTTCATCTACTTACATTTGTATTTATTTTAATACTTCAAATCACAATTATTATTTATTTTTGTAGATACAAATGTGAGTGGATGAATGGATAAACGATATTCGATTAACTTGATTTTTTGCAAATATGTTCTACTTAATGTATTCTAAAATGTGAACAGTTCGAATTATCAAAATAGACATATTTGGCTATATAGCAGTGACTATTGTACCCCCACGTAACAGCCACCCCAAATCGCATCCATATATAGTTATTAGTAGGGTTGTGCAAAAATCAAATAATAATTTTCATCTAAAAAAGTGAAAAATAAAGTTTAAATAAAAAGATTTAACTTGTGATATTAAGGCCTTGTGGAGGAGTTGATTATTTTAGTTGGTTATTTGATTTTTTTGACTATTTTGATTTGGCTACAATAGATATGTTTAAAAAGATAGTTATTTTTTTATATAATTGATTTAATAGTTATGAGAGAAAAAAATAAAATAATTATGAATTAAATGTGACATTTTATCTTATTGATTATTCAACACTGTTATAGATCCCCAGTTGGGGGTGACCCCCACCACCCCCACATACACGTCGGGGTCAAAGAGAGAAGGGGGAAAAAAAAAAAAATTGGACTAATCAGCACCCACTGGGGGTGCTGGGAGTCTTCCCCATTTTCCCTTACTTTAGCCTATTTTGTCTTTTAATGAGCTATTTTAACTCAACTATCTTCCCAAATAAGGCTTAAGTATTTTCTAAAGAGTTATTGGTCTTATATAGCTTTGGGTTGATGATACGTCCATATAGGTATTAGTAGGATTGTACAAAATATCATTTAATATGTTAAAATTGCCTAATTTGCACCAATTCACCCGCTAATCGTCGATTGGTTTGATTCACTATTTGAAATTTATAATTTATTTTTGAAATTATCCTATCCCGCCATAGTTATTACATATTTGGAAAAATTTGTACACCTTTGGTTACGACATTTATGGTATTTCATTATGATCTATTATAGTTTTAGTTATAATTTATTATTATATTGGTTATGATATTATTTTAGTTATAATTTATAAATTCTTTGATTATACCTTATATGGTGTTTGATTTTAACTCCTTTTTTGTTTTAATTATAGATTGAATTATGATATTTGTAATATTCAAACCCACAAATATTATTGCAGAAATGTTTTGTGACACTAAAAAACTGGACACTAATGTCCCTAATTTCTAAAACTGATAACTTTTTTTTTTTTTTTTTGCCATGTTGGGAAATTCGGGGCACTAATCACAGCTCATATTATTGCATATAATACATACCCTCACAGGCCCTTTTCAGGTATGTACCATACTATTACCCTTGTTGGTGTGTACCATACTATTACCCTTGTTTAATGTTATTGTTCAATCAAATAATAAGTTAAAATCATGATTTAGTTATAAAAAGTAAATTTGTTAATGATTTAATTATAAATTTATTCTCAAATCACCTCAAATTGTACCGCTTACACCTTCAAGTATTGTCTTAGTTTCGTACTATTACGTTATCGTTCAATCAAATAATAAGGAGTCATTTGGCATTAGTTAATGTAGTCAATTCTTTTAACTTGGGACTTTTTTAATTTCGTTTGATTTTTATTTTGGAATTTTTTTGATTTTTGTGAGAGAAAAAGTGTAATGATTATGAGTAAAAAGTAATATTTTATCTTATCGACTTATATAGTTTATTTTGTCTTTTTATACTTTTTTTAGTCCCAAAATCTTAGCCAAGCGAGCACTAAGTTAAAATCATGATTTAGTTATAAATAATAAATTTGTTAATAATTTAATTATAAATTTATTCTCAAATCACATCAAATTGTACCGCTTACACCTTTAAGTACTAATCTTGGGGTCTTTTGAAAAGTAAGTTATAATCCACTTTTCATATTATAACCCACTTCTCTCTCTCACAAAAAGCTGATTACCAAAAAACTGATTATAATCATCCTCCAAAATAGCCCTTAGTTTTGTAAGATGAGATTTTGTGATATTTAGGTCTCATTTATCAACCATATATTTTAGTTAAAAAGTAAAAAAATTATTATAAATTATCACATCACTTTTTTTATTTTTTTTCACATCATTTTATAAAAAATTAAAAAATCATTAAAATAATTTATTCCCAAACAAAACCTTATTTTCATTGTCGAATATCATTTCCTAAAATCTCATAAGAAAATGTTTCTCGCTGAACATGTGATCAGATTTTACTCACATGATTTTCAATGTACTATTAGTCGATCAATCTTACTAAAATTAATTTGATAGATAAGTTTGCTACTATTACCACGACAGATAGTAGACTTAGATCTCATTGGGAGACTAAATATTTTAGTTAAAAAATTTAAAAAAATATTATAAATTATCGCATAATTTACATTATTTTATGCATATTTTTTTTTTATAAAAAAAAATTAAAAAATTATTAAAATAACTTATTCTCAAACGAAGTCTCAAAATTTTAAGAAGGAATTACCTGCCTGTAGAAGATGTAGACCACAAATCAATGAGAAATCTTTAAAAATTACAAAGATGTGAAATATTGATAATCATTTACCGTGTTTGGGGTTGCTGCTGTGCATTGCAGCAGCTGTTACACATTTTATTGGATTCATTTCAGAGTCTAATTTGATAATTTAAATCGTTTACATTTTAAAAGTTATTGAGTAGAATATATCTGTAAAAAATTAGGTTGATCAAATATTATTATCTCTTTCTTCAAATATCTCGTTAGGTCTCATGATTTTAACTTATTACTTGATTGAAAAATAACATTAAACAAGGATAATGGTATGGTACATAGCCTCAAAAAGGTGTGTGAGGGTATGCAGTGGCGAAACTAAGAAATTAAATTAGAAGAGACATTTATTAATTACAATATTAAAATTCTTTATAAAAATATTTAACATAAATTTTTACCATTAACTTCAAGAAAGATAAAAAAAAATAATAATAATCAGTGGGTTTGGTTTTAGTTTTCTGAAAATTAAATTTTTTATTTTTCGTATTTTTTATGTTTTAGTAAATATTTTTTAAATTTTAAACAATTTTTTATTTTTTTAGATGCACATTACTTAGATATGCATCGAAATAGTAAAATATTTGCGGAAAAATATTTTAAAAAATTAATAAATACACAAAAATATAAAAAATATACTGAATTTTCATATTATTTTTATATTTTTTGGTATTTAGTGTATTTTTAAAAAAAAAATTCACAAATATTATACTTTTTAGGTATATTTATGTTAAGTGTATCTAAAAATTAAAAAAAAAATTGCTTAAAATATTAAAAAAAATTATTGAAAACGTTAAAATATGCAAAATAAAAATGTAGAATTTTTTGAAAACTAGAACCAAATAAGCTAAATATTATTTGTAATTAGTGTATCATGGACAATATTAAAAAAAATCATGGATATAAAGTTTTAAAATAAATTATATAATGATAAAGTAATTTTTTAAACAAAATATGCGTAAAAATTCAATATAATTGTGGGGAAGTGGTTTGGAAATACTCTTCAGATCCTGGAAGACGCCAATGATCCTCAGCTAGTCACCTGCAAAGATACAAATACTCCGGTCGGGGGTGCCGGAATTAGCACTCCGACGGACAAGTCAGTTCTTCTGCTCAAGAAAGCTTGTTCACTAAGTTTTTAGAAGTGATTCTTACATACCTTTTCTAGTCCATTGCCATTATATTTATACTCGTTTCTTCTGATACTCGGGGCCAGGGCCTACTTTTTCAATCATTCTTTTCCACTATTCGGCTTTGGGGATCCTTCCCCATTCGGCCTATTTATCCTATTCGGCCCCTTGTCCTTGCGGGATATCTGCCGGCTAGCGTCTAGCTTCTGAAATATACTTCATTTATCTTTGCCAATTATTCGGCTACCACAATTGCCCTCCGAACTCCCTGTTGACGACAATCAATCGGCGTGTTTGGTTCAGAATTTGAGAAGTTTAGCGTCAGGCGGCTTCGCGTGCCCCAATATATGTCAGGAGGCACGCGCCTTTTTGCTCATCATTACGCTTTCCCGCTCTATTCATGTGTATCTCAGCATTTATTGCGATTTGAAACTTTGGTCCTTTCGAATTCACATTTCGTCGATTTTCTGAGACTTTTGGATCGCCAGTGCATATCCCTCCGTGACTCGCGTTTTCTGCAACTTCTTCCCGTCTTCCCTTGTCTCATCTGCTCTTCGTAAGTTTCCTTATCCCTTCTTTGTAATCCCATTTTCTGTTTGCTATTTCAGCTTCGGCGAATATTTAGTTCTTTGCTAAGATGGCCAAACATTTGAAAGACCTCCTTTCTGAGGATCGTATCTCCGGTTTCCGGCAACATTTTTCTATTCTTGACGACGTCCATTTATCCCTTGTAACGAACAATGCTCTCGACATGGAGAGGGAAGATCAAAACATGATCGTATTCCCTCTTTTATCCATTGCGGAGGGCGGGGTTCGTTTCCCCCTACACCCACTCCTTAGGGCCGTTCTCCGCTATTGGGGTTTGATTCCTTCTCAACCTAATGTAAATTTCTTTCGAATCATCATGGGGGTTGTAGAGTTGAATCGACGCCTTAGGATTAACCTTGGGATTCCGGCCATTCGGCATTGTTACACCTTAGCCAAATCCTCCGGTCGGCTGGGGCGATATTTTCTCAGGGCCAAAGATACTGACCATCACTTGGTGACTATGCTTGCCAGTTCTGGTAAACGGGTTGACGACGTGATGGTCAACGTCCGAGGTAATTGGGAGTTCGCTGAAGGGGAGAATCGCCTGGACCCTATTCCCAGACATAAGGGCGACCCAGGTTGCCACACAATGTCTTGTTTGTTGGTCTATCTCTTATTCGGCTCTTTTCCCTAAATCGCTTTTTATCTTCTGCAGGTAATAGGTTAAAGAAAATTCTGACTTCGGTTGACGACGTGGTTCTTGGGGAAATCAAGACTGCACTCACATATTTCGGCCGTCCAAACGTACAACAGCAAGGGAGAGCCGCCCATATTCTCCTTCGGTACGAACCCACTTACACTACTTTCTCGGCTGCAGATAACATTCCGATTCCAGTCGGCAATCAACAGCTCTCGGCCCTTATCTTCCCCAGCTTCAAAAACCTTAGGTAGATCGGTCTCGTAGCTTCTGATTCGGGGGAAGACGCCGAGCCGGTTGTAGAGGTGATTGCCGATCCGGCTGGGGAGTCTACTGAGGGGGTAGTAGAGGGCGCGAGGCCGTACGCTCGGCATTTGAAGCCACCGAGCCATCCGCCTCAGGACGAACAGATTTCTCTTCCGGGGATATTTTTGCGAATTTGGGGGATCTACCGGGCGATTTCTTTGAGGGTATGGCGAAGGAAAGCCTAACGCAGATGGCACGTAAAAGAAATGCCGAGCGGATGGCCGCCCGAAAGAAGGCTGAATGCGCCGCATCAGATCCCAGCTTGGTCAAGCCGTTCGTACCCGTTTCTGAGGGGACGGTTGAGGTTGCTGCGTCCGATACGGGAAAAGAGAGTGGAGAACAAGCCGATGGGGAACGGTTGATTCCGGAGCAAGGCCAAAAGCGTGGTGCCGAGGGGGAAGTGAGTTCAGAAGCTGGCCCTGGTAGCAAACGGCCTCGGCTTGAAGAACCGGACGTGGTCGCTCCGTTCGTTATTCAGCCAAAGATCAGGGATATGCCGATTTTATCCGACGCTTCGGCCATTGAGGATCCAGCCGTGGCTCTGAGCCTGGCGGCGTCGATTTCTCTGCCGGCTGACAACAAAGCCTTCGGTGCCGTGCCCGATATTATGGCCGTTGCCCTAACTGCTCAATCGGCACTCCTGGTAGGTCAGCTTCATTTCGCTCTTGTTTATTAAAGGCGTCTAATCATACCGAATTGTTTTGCAGACGATCGGAAGGATCACCGACTTGGGTCGCCGCCTGCGTGATGCTCTCGGGAGAATTGACCATTTGCAAACAGAGGTGCAGGGTCAGAAAAGTAGGGCCGAGTTCGAAATTATGAGAGCTGAAATGGAGAGCGCGCGAGCCGAAGCGGAGAAAGAGAGGGTTCGCGTCGCCGAACAGCTTCGTGTTGATGCTGAGGGTAGGGCAAATGCGAGCGAGGAATCGCTCAAACTTTCCAAGGAAGCACTTGCTGAAGCGGAAGCTCAGTTAGAGGAGCTTAAGGCGGCCCGCGAGAAAGCCGAATCGGAGGCTTTGAGGCAGGGAGAGGCGCCGCTCTGACGGAATATGTTAAAGAAGTGTCCAAATTTGAGAATCGCGGGTTCAAACATGGGTGGCTCAAAGCCCTTGCTGCCGTTGAGGTTACATTGGATTTGCCAATTCCTTATGAGCAGGTGGATGTTGAGCCACTTGAATCCGATGCTGACGAATGATCTGGGAGCCGTTTACTGAGCAGGCGTCTTTTTGTTTTTGTTTTTCTTTTTTGGATAGTGCTTTGTTGGTTCAGAGTTTTTGTTTTTCTTCTTTTGGATAGTGCTTTGTTGGTTCAGGGTAGTTTTCATGTATAAATTGGTTAGCATCTGCGCGCAATTTATTAATGAAAATTTCCTTGTAATTTTTGCTACCACCACACACTTTGTATGAAAGAGTTCTGTGGTTTAATTTTAATGAAAGAGTTCTGTGTTTGTCAATGCATTTGGTAAAATGGAATTGCATGTACTGTGGGGAAATCCTGATTTGTGAATCTGCCCTTGCCCCAGGGGGTTCGTAAAAAGAATTCTAGCTCTGAATCAACTTGTGAGCCGGATGATTTTATCTAGAACTCTTCTAAACAAGCCGTAGATAGAATATCGTTTGTCCAAACTTTAGTTTTTTCCTTACTTGAATCTGAAGTCGCTAACCACTGAAGGTAGAGAGGAAAAGATTGGTCAATATCTGGGTTCCTGCAGATTCAATACATATCCCATCAAAATCACCATTTGCAATTTCACTGCCTACTGATTTTGGACCCTTAGATTGATGAATCTGCCCTTGCCCCAGGGGTTCATGATAAGAACTCTGGCTCTCGTGAGCCGGCTGGGGTAGTTTAGCCGAACAGATTGATGAATCTGCTCTTGCCCGAATCAACTTGCGAGCCGGCTGGGTACTTGAAATAGAACCACTGAAGGTAGAGAGGAAAAGATTGGTCAATATCTGGGTTCCTACAGATTCAATACATATCCCATCAAAATCACCATTTGCAATTTCACTGCCTACTGATCTTGGACCCTTAGATTGATGAATCTGCCCTTGCCCCAGGGGGTTCATGATAAGAACTCTGGCTCTCGTGAGCCGGCTGGGGTAGTTTAGCCGAACAGATTGATGAATCTGCTCTTGCCCGACTCAACTTGTGAGCCGGCTGGGTACTCGAGCCTAAAGCTTGTCCTGCCGTCAACTTAGTCGGCGTCAGGCGATTGGGTTTCGCGATTAATGAACTTGCCTCGATCGTGCTGCCTCTGCGAGTGTTAAATGATCAAAGGTACAGCTTTTAAGAGTCTGGTAGGTATCTGATTCAGACTTCTGAGAGAAAATCTATTGTGCGAATGTCGAACAAACTCTTCTTTAACAGCAAAGGGGAAGCCAAGACATTGGCTGAGCTTGGCGGTGATATGAATCGAAGTGAACACCGTGGTGCGCCCCTGCGTGCTGGGAGTAAGAGTGCTATGGGTCGAGAGAGGCGTCAATCTCCTCGACGTCGTAGTAGGTCGCCCAGACGGGATAGGCAGTCCCAGGGGAGATCGACAGACGCCCAAGTCGAAAGGAGATCAGACGCGAATCCGTGCCCATTAAGTTTTGCAGTATTTGTGAAGAATAAGCCCATGACGGAAGCGGACTCGATCGTTCGAGATCCAGACGTGGCGGTCGAGTTTGCTCGACAAATATTTCCTCCGGAAGTTCAGCAGTCAATGGTTGGTCGTCAGGACTACGAAGTGTTTCGCGAGGGCATTCATGGGGCGGTGAAAGGGCTCTATACGGCTTATGAAGTCGGCATGCGATTGCGCGCCGCCCGCCGAGAAATGGAGAAAAAGGAAGAGCATATCCGCAGTTTGAAGGCTCGCGTGGAGGCGGCTGAACGTGAGTTAAGAAAGATCAAAGCGGCTCAAGTACAACCAGCAGGGCAGGTGAATCCAATCGTGGAAGAGAGGGTTACTAGTCGGCTTATAAGCGCTGCCATTGCCGATCGTGAAACGGCGAGCATGTTCGCATTGGAGTCCGCCAAGGGGAGGTCTTATGAAAAAGGTTTTCACGAAGGGCGCTTGGTTGGAATCCAAAAGACCAAGGAGAAGCTTGCCGAAGAGGTTTGCCGATGTGAAAATCGTGGGTTCAGGCATGGTTGGATCAAGGCATCTCAAGTCGCCGAATCTCTTCGCTTGTCAGGCATCGATTCGGCGTCACCTCTCTACCACAGTAAGGATTTTCCGTTTTCTGCTTTCGAGGTTGAGAAGAGTGAGGATGAGGGCGACGCCGTCTGACTTTAATTATTGTAAGGTTCGAACGCTGGTCGCGTTTGCAATTATGTAATTTCTTGGTTTTTTGAATAAAAGACACTTTATTGAAAATATCAAATTGTCTCCCGCATTCGGCGTGTGCGTGTTTAATTTGATTGCATAAATGTTTGGATAGACGTAAATACATCAATCGGACTCGGCATGTTAAATCGATGCGCCGATTCGTTGTGCGTGATCGGCCTACATGTAATGGCCGTTTACTTTTGAATAAAGCCATTGCGGCGTGTGTTGTTGAAATTTGAAGAAGCCGTGAGCCAGAGATCGGAGGGGCTACGGCATTTTGACTTAGCTCGAATGCCAGATGTCTAGCCGATTGAGCTAGGTAATTTTTGCCCTTGCGCAGCCTATGCACGCGCGTTTTAGCCAACCGTTGGGTTAACTAGGTCATGGAGAATGTTGACCGACGCCTGTCTCGTGGGGTTTAGTGTTGATAAAATCACTTCGGGATTTGGGCCTCGAGATCGCGGCCATTACTGAGAATAAAAGCGGCAAGGCGCCTCATGCAATCAAACATATTTGGCTCGCCAGCATCTATTGCGTGGGATGATCAAGAGTTCTCACCATCAGATGGTGATGATAGTTGCAGGAGCTCAAATTCCGGCCGAACTTGGCGCTCAGACGGTTTGCGGCGGAGGATTCTCCGATGTGGGAGGTGGACCGCTGAAAGGAGAAACTGGAAACACGTCAGCCTCCAAGTCGTTGAAGCAGATCGCCCGAAAGGAGACACAACGACCGCTGCCCCTAACCTCACTTGTCTTGGATCTTGGCCTTGACATTGTCGATGGTGTCAGAGGCCCGGCGACATGCCGATTCGGGCGCGGTTAGATCGATGCGTGATTTGTCTTAGAAGTTAGAGATAGATATTGTAATGTTCGAACGCGGATTGCGTCTATGTAACAACTTTTTAATCAAATAAAAAGTGTTATTTCATATAGTTGAGTCTTACTCTGAAAATCTTTTGTTTAGCTCTTTTAATGGTTAAGCACGTCATTTCGTATGGTTTAATAGTTTGCTACCGGAACTTTTGTGTAGCTTAAATATTCTTTTAAATATTTTTCCTGTATTCAGGGATCGGCCCTTGCCTTAGGCGGGATGCGAATTTAACCGGAATGGGTCGTACTCGTGGGCCGGCTAAGGCACGCCTTGTCCGGCGACTTAATTAGTTGATTAAAACGGGCTCCGGATCCGGAGACTTATTTTGGCCAATCGTGATATCCACGAAGGGCGCTCCGAATCCTGCACCAAAAGGCGCTCCGAATCCGGAGGCTTATTCGGCTCTAAGGTGTCATGCACCAAAGGGGGCTCCGAATTCGGAGACTTAATTTGGCCAATCGTGACATCCACGAAGGGCGCTCCGAATCCGGAGACTTATTCGGCCTAAGGTGTCATGCACCAAAGGGGGCTCCGAATCCGGAGACTTATTCGGCCCTAAGGTGTCATGCACCAAAGGGGGCTCCGAATCCGGAGACTTAATTTGGCCAATCGTGACATCCACGAAGGGCGCTCCGAATCCGGAGACTTATTCGGCCCTATGGTGTCATGCACCAAAGGGGGCTCCGAATCGGAGACTTATTCGGCCCTAAGGTGTCATGCACCAAAGGGGGCTCCGAATCCGGAGACTTAATTGGCCAATCGTGACATCCACGAAGGGCGCTCCGAATCCGGAGACTTAATTTGGCCAATCGTGACATCCACGAAGGGCGCTCCGAATCCGGAGACTTATTCGGCCCTAAGGTGTCATGCACCAAAGGGGCTCCGAATCCGGAGACTTATTCGGCCCTAAGGTGTCATGCACCAAAGGGGGCTCCGAATCCGGAGACTTAATTTGGCCAATCGTGACATCCACGAAGGGCGCTCCGAATCCGGAGACTTATTCGGCCCTAAGGTGTCATGCACCAAAGGGGCTCCGAATCTGGAGACTTAATTTGGCCAATCGTGACATCCATGAAGGGCGCTCCGAATCCGGAGACTTATTCGGCCCTAAGGTGTCATGCACCAAAGGGCTCCGAATCCGGAGACTTAATTTGGCCAATCGTGACATCCACGAAGGGCGCTCCGAATCCGGAGACTTATTCGACCCTAAGGTGTCATGCACCAAAGGGGGCTCCGAATCCGGAGACTTATTCGGCCCTAAGGTGTCATGACCAAAGGGGCTCCGAATCCGGAGACTTAATTTGGCCAATCGTGACATCCACGAAGGGCGCTCCAAATCCGGAGACTTATTCGGCCCTAAGTGTCATGCACCAAAGGGGGCTCCGAATCGGAGACTTATTCGGCCCCTAAGGTGTCATGCACCAAAGGGGGCTCCGAATCCGGAGACTTAATTTGGCCAATCGTGACATCCACGAAGGGCGCTCCGAATCCGGAGACTTAATTTGCCAATCGTGACATCCACGAAGGGCGCTCCGAATCCGGAGACTTATTCGGCCCTATGGTGTCATGCACCAAAGGGGGCTCCGAATCAGAGACTTATTCGGCCCTAAGGTGTCATGCACCAAAGGGGGCTCCGAATCCGGAGACTTAATTTGGCCAATCGTGACATCCACGAAGGGCGCTCCGAATCCGGAGACTTATCGGCCCTAAGGTGTCATGCACCAAAAGGGGCTCCGAATCCGGAGACTTAATTTGGCCAATCGTGACATCCACGAAGGGCGCTCCGAATCCGGAGACTTATTCGGCCCTAAGGTGTCATGCACCAAAGGGGGCTCCGAATCCGGAGACTTAATTGCCAATCGTGACATCCACGAAGGGCGCTCCGAATCGGAGACTTATTTGGCCCTAAGGTGTCATGCACCAAGGGGGCTCCGAATCCGGAGACTTATTCGGCCCTAAGGTGTCATGCACCAAAGGGGGCTCCGAATCCGGAGACTTAATTTGGCCAATCATGACATCCACGAAGGGCGCTCCGAATCCGGAGACTTATTCGGCCCTAAGGTGTCATGCACCAAAGGGGGCTCCGAATCCAGAGACTTATTCGGCCCTAGAGGCTTGAAGAGGAGTGACAAAAAATCGATTTTCATTAAAACGTGGTATCAGTACAAGCATCAGATCCCACAAGTCGGGTCCGTAAATGGATCTTCATAAAGTCTACGTTCGCGCGGATTGCGGTGAGCCACGGATCTCCTCAATGCCACGGTCTGTTGGGAAGCGCATAAGCTGATGGTAGGTGCTTGGGACAGCCTTCATGATATGCAACCAGGGGCGCCCCATGATGGCATTATACGACGACGGCAGCTTAACAACCAAGAATTCCACGTCGACCGTTTTTGAGCCCGCTCGAACAGGTAGCACGACCTTCCCCAACGGGTACTCTGGATTCGTGTTGAAGCCGAACAGTGGCTGAGACGATGGTGATAAGTCCGACTCGTTGAGGCCGAGCTCAACAAAAGTTCTGTAATACAAGATTTCCGAAGTGCTTCCTAGGTCTATGAGAATGCGTTCAACGCTGAACTGACGTACGCGTAATTTGACGACCAAAGGATCGACGTGGCTGGCCACTGTTCCGACGAGGTCGGAGTTATCGAACTTAATTGTCGGAGTTTCTCTGGGCCTGCCGGTTGACATGTTATGTTTTTGGGGAATTGGGTACGATTGGATTGTATGCACGGTCAGGGATGCCGGCAGACCGTAGATTATGTGGATCACACCAAGCGGAGGTGAATCCTGTCTCAAGGCTAATGCTTTGGTTGGCCTTCCCTTGCTCAGGTATTGCTGCAGTCGACCATCTTGCACCAGCTTCCTTCCAGATGATCCTTTAGCGCATAACAGCTCTCGTTTCATGGTCGTGATCTTTGTGGTATTCGCATCGTCTGTCCCTCCTCCGTGTGTCGGGAGGGCCCCACCATCTTCGACGGCCACTTGAAGAAATGGAAGGTGCTGGACTTTGGTCATTATTGCCGCGATCGGCTCTGTCAACTTCGTATACTTCTTGTCGGTTCGCCTTGAGCGTCTGCTGTCGACTTGTAGGTGTTCGTTCGTTCGGTGGGAGCACTGATCGCTGATCGGCGGGAGTCCCGCCTTTTATCTCGCCTGGTTCGTTGCCGGGGCTCAGGGCTCGGTGGCGGCACGGAGCTTATTGGTCGAGCAATTTCGGGGAGGGCCGTTTTGCTGGAGATTTGTCCGGCTTTTATCCTCAGGGCATCATCTTCGACTTTACAATATTCTTCAACTTTCTTCATCAACGCCCAGACTGTTTTGGGGGGCCTTCTGGTCAGGGAACTGCGCAGAGCACTATCAGGATGTAAACCCATTTTGAAGGCGGTGATGGCCATGGAGTCGTTGCAAGCGTCGTCAACAAGGTTGAAGCACTCCCAATATCGTGCCGAGTACGCTCTGAGCGTCTCTCCCGACTGGATCTGCATAGCCCAGAGGGAGTCGGCCTGTTTCGGTTGTACCTCGTTGGTGATGAACCTGGCCCTGAAGGATTTCTGCAGTTGTCGGAAGCTTTTAATCGAAGCTGGCTCCAACTTGTAATACCACCTGACGGCTAGTGGACCTAGGCTGCTAGGGAATATTCGGCACATGAGGGCTTCATTGTCTGCGTGCAGCGTCATGGCCTGTTTGTAATGACGGATATGATCAGTGGGGTCTGATTTTCCGTCGTAAAGAGTGAACGACGGAGCTTTGAATTTCTTGGGCAGGGACGCCCTTGCGATCCGTCGAACGAAAGGATCGTGCTGGTCTTCCTCGTTTGAGCTGATTCTCCTGCGCTTGTTCCTTGTTCGCAGATCCTTTTCGGAGGAGCTGGAGGTTTCGGATCGTCCCCTTGCGTCGAGCTCCGTGGATGATGAGTTGGAGTTGCTATCGGTATCCTTTGGTCGGCCCGAGGTCTTTGCCCGTCTGCCCTCGGAGGTCGCTCTGGTTCCTGGCGCATGGCCTCTCTAGATTTTGCTACCTCCAGGGCCAAATCTTGACGGAGTCGTTCGTTCTCAGCGATCATGTTCTCGAGCCTTTGTTCGTTCTGCTTTGCTTGTTCTATGATAGCCTGCATTGTTTCTTGTGCTGAAGTTGTTGGCGAATCGAAGTTCAAGACGCGTCGTGCCGCGATGGTTTCTTTTCCGAGCATATTAGCTGGGGTGAGGTCGTCTACCTGTGTGATCTCGTCGGTGGCTATCGGAGGATCTTCGGTCACGCCTTCCATGGATGTATTCGAGTATTCCCACAAACGGCGCCAATTGTGGGGAAGTGGTTTGGAAATACTCTTCAGATCCTGGAAGACGCCAATGATCCTCAGCTAGTCACCTGCAAAGATACAAATACTCCGGTCGGGGTGCCGGAATTAGCACTCCGACGGACAAGTCAGTTCTTCTACTCAAGAAAGCTTGTTCACTAAGTTTTTAGAAGTGATTCTTACATACCTTTTCTAGTCCATTGCCATTATATTTATACTCGTTTCTTCTGATCCTCGGGGCCAGGGCCTACTTTTTCAATCATTCTTTTCCACTATTCGGCTCTGGGGATCCTTCCCCATTCGGCCTATTTATCCTATTCGGCCCCTTGTCCTTGCGGGATATCTGCCGGCTAGCGTCTAGCTTCTGAAATATACTTCCTTTATCTTTGCCAATTATTCGGCTACCACAATAATAATTATACAAGTCATCATGAACATGTGATATCACCAAACCAATAATAGAACACATGGAGAAATGAACGCTACAATGTCAATGTAACTAACAATTTCAATATTCTATTATTTTCAATTGAGATTAATTATGTTTGCATGTCAATTAGTGATAGACATCACCATTATATTGAAATTTTTATAGATAATAAATTGTAATTCACTTTGTTTTCAATCAATAACCATTATTATTCTTATTATTTTATTAATCCAAAGTAATAGTACTGATTCACATATTAATGTTCCTCACATGATTGAATGGAAAAGATGTAGATTTACCTGATCAATGGATCACTATCAATGAACATTACAACATAATTAACAACAATCTTCTATTCAAGATATTCAACAAATACATGATGGTACCGTTCGTATTAAATTTAATCGAAGTCAATCATCTAGACATAGCACCTCTAGTGTACCCTCTGAGATTGAAACTGAAGATGAAATCTTTTACTCCACTATTTCGCAAAAATAGCCAAATTCATTTAGGTCCATCCTCTAAATTAAAAGGTATTGATAATTCTACAACTTCTCAAATCAGTAAACCTGTTTACTCGGCACAGACACATTTACTCGATGACGAAGTTGCTTCTAATAATTCTCCTACTCAAACTGATTTTGAAGAATTCACACACCACTGTCAATCCTCAATTATTAACAATCAAAAAAAGAATTTACTCCTGATCTTGATAAATTACTTATTGACTTTAAATCTAAAGCTAATAGAACTCAACGCCATGCTTACTATGCTAAATATAATTCTGCTCAAATGTCCCAAATTTCTCGAGAATGGTATGATTTTATGGTTCAATATGGTTTTGAATTACCTTTATTAGAATATGTTAATCAATATTACAAACAGATTAATACAATTACAAAACATAAATGGAAAACTTCTAACACTACCTCCATTAGTTCTAATCATCCTCCTTTAGAGAAAATCATCCTTAATCAACAAGGGTCTGAAATCCCTGCTTCTCCTTTTAAATTACCTGGTAATGATAATGAAATTAAAAAAGTTATTGAACAAAATAATTATACGAATCAATGTTTAAGCACAATTGGTAAACAATTAGACAAGATAGAAACCAATTTAGAATCTGTACAAACCACATCTACTAAACAACCTTTAGATTCTCCTTTACTCAATCTACCCAGTAATCGTTCTAAGAGAACTAGTTTAGTTATCAATGATCACTCTACTGTCCAAGCTATTGAAAAATTATTTATCAAATTAACTACAACTGATAATGCTTCACCCTCTAAAGATAAAGGTCTTACTGTTCTTAATCAACAATTTGATAATGAACCTATTTCTACCCAATCTGACACTGATGACGATATCAATCAATTAGCTCAACAATTTCAATCCTCTAATCAGTTAACAAAAATTCATTATCCTAAAGTTAATCCCCAAACTACCAAAAATTGGTATTCTCGACCTACTCCTCCTGATCTTCAATTCGAAGAAACTAATCTTAATAATCAATTTTCTGTTTCTGCTAAAAGATTATACGAATGAAATATAGATGGTCTTAGTGAAGATCAAATTCTCCAAAAATTAAATCATTTATCTATGGTTTCCAATAGTTATCTCTCTAACTATCCCTAATATACTCAATCTAAAATCGTTACTTTAATTATTTCTGGTTTCACTGGTATGCTCAAATCTTGGTGGGAAAAATATTTAACCGAAGATCAAAGAGAATCCATCATCTATGCTAATCAAACTGATGATAATGGTTTACCTATCTTTGATGAAAATATTGGATGTTGCCACCCCAATGGCATTAATGCATTAATCTATACTATTGTTAGACATTTCATTGGTACCTCTACTAATATTTATTCTCGTATACATGATCAACTTAGTAATCTTACTTGTCCAACCTTAAGTGATTTTAGATGGTATAAAGATGTATTCACCTTTCGCGTCATGTTAAGAGACGACTGTACTAAATCATTTTGGAAAGAAAAATTTATTAATGGATTACCTAGTTTATTTGCTCAAAAAATTCGAGATGTTCTTAGTACACCTACTGGTGTTATTGAAAATGATAATCTAACATATGGTGATATAATTAGCACTATTCAAAAAGAATGATTAAAAATGTGTATTGATCTTAAACTTAGTCAAAAAGCTATTAAAGATAAACACAAAGCTAAATATGAATTAGGAAATTTTTTAGAACAATATGGTTTACCTCCTGTTGCACCCTCTCGTAGAAAATCACACAAATATTCCAAATATCCCAAACATCAACATAAATCCAAATATTCTAATAAATATCGCAAAGATTATTCACCTTCCAAATCCAATGATAAATTTTATACTAAACCAAAAAAGAAACATTGCCACAAATCACATCCATCTAAATCTAGTAAAGATATTACTTGCTATAACTGTGATCAAAAAGGTCATTTTGCTAATAAATGTAAAGAGAAACAAAAATTAAAAGATAGAGTTAATCAACTTCAAATTAATGATGAATAAAAAATTCATTTATTTGAAATCTTTCAATTAAATCAATCTGATCATGATTCCTCTTCTGTTCCTCCATCTACATCTAATTCCCCTTCTGATAAAGATGATTCTGATAATCCAATTACCTTAGGATGTAATGATGTTTGTTGTAAACCAGTTAAACAAATTGCTGTTCTTACTAAAATTAATCAAGAAGAAAATGCTTTAATTGAATTAATTAGTAAATTAGATGATCCTCAATTAAAACAACAATATATTGATAAATTAAAATCATTATTACTTAATTCAGATAATAAACCTAAGTTTACTAAACCTATTATTAGTTTATCCAAGACTTTAGAAAAATTTAAAACTAAAACTAAAGAAATTACACTTCAAGATTTACAATCTGAAATTAATTCAATCAAGCAGACTATCCGCAACCTCTAAGCTAGAGATATAAAATTAGAAGATGAAATTATCACTCTCAAACTTAATCAAAGTTTAAATAATTTCAAACCTAATCCACAACCATCACCTCATGACTCTGAACACAATTCTGATCCTGATTCTGATCATACTAATCCTGCTAAACTTATATTTGATAATCGATCTCAATCTACTAATCTTGAAGATAAACAATTAAACTTACTCAATAAAATCTATATGCAAAAATGGTATTCCAGAATTAAAATCATAGTTGAAGATTTTGAATTAGAATTAATTGCTTTAATGACACTGGTGCTGATTTAAATTGTATTCAAGAAGGGTTACTTCCTACTAAATATTATGAAAAATGTCAAGAGAAATTAACCTCGGCTAATGGTAGTAAAATGCATATTAAATACAAGTTACCTAAAGTGCATGTTTGTCAAAACAATGTTTGTTTTAAAACTACATTTGTTTTCGTTAAAAATATGACTAATAAAATTATTTTAGGAACACCATTCATATCTTTATTGTATCCATTTACTACTTCTAGTGAAGGAATCACTACTCATGTTTTAGGACAACCTGTTTACATTAAATCTTATTTCCATCTGAAATGCTCGAATTAAATCAATTAAAAGATTGTTCTATTTCTCATACTATTAATCGCTTAACTCGCCACATTAATTTTCTTAAAGAAGAACTTAATTATCAAAGATTGATCAACAATTAACTGATCCTATTATTATTTCCCAAATCAATGATTTAAATTAAAACTTGAATCAACTGTCTGCTCATCTTTACCTACTGCATTTTGGCATAGGAAAAAACATGTAGTTACTTTTTACCATACATTAAATTTTAATGAAGACAAATACCTACTAAATCTAGACCTATTCAAATGAATCATGAATTACTAGAAATGTGCAAAAAGAAATAATGAATTATTAAAAAATCGTATTATTAGCCCTAGTAAATCACCTTGGTCTTGCCCTGCTTTTTATGTTAATAAAAATGCTGAATTAGAACGAGGTGTCCCTCGCCTAGTTATTAATTACAAACAATTAAATGCTGTTTTAGAATGGATTAGATATCCTATTCCCAATAAAAAGATTTAATTAAACGACTTAGTCAAGCTCTCATCTTTAGTAAATTTGATTTAAAAAGTGGTTTTTGGCAAATTCAAATTCATCTTAAAGATCGATACAAAACTGCTTTTAACACCCTTTGGTCAATATGAATGGAATGTCATGCCATTTGGTTTAAAAAATGCTCCTAGTGAATTTCAAAATATAATGAATGATATATTCAACCCATTTAGTCATTTCTCCATTGTTTATATTGATGACATATTAATTTTTTCCAAATCCATTAGTGAACATTGGAAACATTTAACTGCGTTCTTTTACACAATTAAAAGCCATGGTCTAGTCATATCTGCTCCTAAGATTAAATTGTTTCAAACCAAGATTTGGTTCTTAGGTTCTGATATTCATCATAATACCATTCTCCCAATTAGTCGCTCCATTAAGTTTGCTTCCAAATTCCCTGATGAAATTCTTGATAAAACTCAATTACAATAATTCTTAGGTTCCCTCAATTACATTGTTGAGTTTTATAAAGACCTACGGAAAGTCTGTCAACCTCTGTTTGATAGGTTAAAAGATAATCCTCCTCCTTGGTCTCCATTCATACTACTGTTGTTCAACAAGTTAAACAATATGTTAAGTCTCTTCCTGTCCTTGTCTTGGTATTCCTACTGAGAACTCATTCAAAATTATTCAAACTGATGCTTCTGATATTGGTTATGGTGGCATTCTTCTTCAGAAGGTCACTCCTCATTCATCTGAACAAATTGTTTGCTTTCATTCTGGCGTCTGGAATAAAGCACAATTAAATTATAGTACTATTAAAAAAGAGATTTTGTCTACTGTTCTATATATTCAAAAATTTCAAGATGATATTTTAAATCAAAAATTTTTATTTCGTGTTGATTGCAAATCTGCTAAATATGTTTTGGAAAAAGATGTTCAAAATCTTGCTAGTAAGCAATTTTTTGCTCGTTGGCAAGCTATTTTAAGTATTTTTGATTTTGACATTACTTACATTCCTGGTTGTCAAAATTCCCTTCCTGATTTTCTTACCCGGGAATTTTTACAGGGGGGTAAGGGATGAGTACTACTCCACATATTTCCTATTTAAAAACCCAAATTACCCATTACCAAACCCTGATCCACCAAGTTAACCACCGTATTAACCATCTCAAAAGAGCTCGACCAACTACTAAAAGAGCCCAATACATCAATTACCATCAAATTAAAGCCCGTCGTATTTTGCGGCATGATTATTACAATCATTTACATTATTACCAGAATTATTTAGATCTTCTCTCTGGTTGTTAATCTCTGCTACTAATCCTTGTTTCTTGTTTAAACAGATGTCTCGCCCAAGGCCTCCTTCCAAGGCTTTGGTCCCGTCTTCCAGTAAACCTAATCAACTTATTGTTCCGCCTCCTATAGAGTCACCCATTCCATCTTATTCACTGGAAATGGTTAACCATTACCAAGTTCTTGGTAACATTTTTCGACCCAATTACTCATCTGCTTTGGCCACAGATCCTTTTGCTTCCAGCCAATCAGTGTCAGTTACTCCATTCCCAGTTAATCCCGTCAGGTCATCACGATCTGATTATACCAAATCACACACTACTAATCTGTTCTATAAAGAACCCGGTCACTCTAAAGGCCAAGTCATCAATGATATTGCTAAATCCCATTTTGGCTCTGGATGCCATTTCATCCTTTCACATCTAGAGAAAACACTCACCTATTACAAAGATATTTTGATCCATCATCAATCAGTCTTGATCAAACCCATTTATGATCGAACCTATGCTAGCAAGGTTCTGTATCATTCCATTTACATTTATAGTATTGTTTCCCAAGCTGAATGGGGTCCTCCTTATCAGCTTCGAAATTTACCTGGTCACTCTATTCAGTATAATTACCATGATTATGTTGATGCTTGGTTCAAGATCTTCTTGTACCAAAATGAAACTTTTAGTCACTCCTGGTTTATCTCCTTTGATCAGAAATTCAAATCTGAGTTACCTACTTAGTTTCTGAGATAGTGGACTCATTATGGCGCCATTTCAGATATCCTCTCTGGTGATCTTATTGAACTAATTAACTATTTCTCCTCTGTTTACCCATTCACCACTCATCAGAGATAGTTTCCATCTTTGTTAAATTTTATATCTAAATATAAACTCCTATGGATATTTAAATGGCATTATGGAATTGATGATAACATAATCACCCGTCAATATTCAGTCAAATGGTGGGCTAAGTTCAATGTGCCCAGAATTTTTGAAATTATTCAAGAAGAATTCCCCATTGACCAATGTGCTTCAACTCCTTCTATGATCAAAGCCCAGCAGAATCCAACTGCTGCAATCAGCCAAGGAAGTCAGCCCAGTCTTCCTCCAATCAATCTTGGAAGCCCCTCATCCAGTGGTTCCAAGCCCAAATCATCCAAATCAAAATCCAAGGCTAAGTCCAAAGTTCCTATAGTTCCGGCCCAGCCAAGGAACATTCACGGCCCAAATCAAAGTCCAAAGCTAAGGCTAAGCCCATTTCACCTCCTGCTCAGCCCAAAGCTAAATCAAAGGTCAAGCCCAAGTTATCCAGAGATGAATTGCTCCAGTTAGCCCGTCAATTAACAGATCAAGCTAGAGAAGCTCAATCAACCAGTCCGGAAAATTCAGAAGACAGTTCAGACCAGTCACAATCTTCTGAAGGATCAACTACTCAACCCATCTCATATGACAGATCTGAGTTCCAAGATGCTCAGGACCCATATGTCTGATCAACATAGGATTTCCTATACATATAAATTAGCTTCAATTAATACTCTTTTGAGAAAAGCTGCTAATTTATATCTATATTGATTCCTAAATTCACATGTTCCACCGAAAGTGATGAATAGTGAAAGTTACTATTCACTTTTACTGTTCACCGTCACTATTCACTCAATCAACTTTTGTTAAAGCTGCATATTCGTGCAAATCACTCCACCGAAAGCAACCGACAGCATCTACTTTACTTCATGCGCTACCAGCTGCTTTCATCAATCAAAGAAGTCACATGCTGCTGCTTTATTTACTTTTTATTTCTATATATTGTAATCAATTGGAATCACTCGGCACTCTTCAATTTTTAGAAAAAACCATTGTTCTAAGAAAAACCACAGAGCTCTAAGTGAGAATTACCTCCTCCCGTTTTGTAACCCAATTAAGATCCTTGCAGTTGCTACAATTGTAATTGTAAGTTATTTTCTGTATTTATTTAAAGTTCAAATGTTATATTTAATGATTTTGGTTTAAGTGCTTTCCTTTTGGTGCACCATCCATTTTCTTTTCTTCATCTGCTTGCTGCTTGTCATTGACATTTAAAATAATATTTTTATAAATTTTTTTTATTTAAAACATTTTCTTTATGTTTGTTTTAAAAAAAAAAATTACTAAAACGCAAGGGGGGCACGTGAACCCCCCGGCCCCTTGTTAGCTCCGCCCCTAAGGGTATGTACCATATGTTATAATATTTGTGGTTTGAATACTACGAATATCATAACTCAATCTATAATTAAAACAAAAAAGTTATAAGAACTTATGAATTATAACCAAAATAATATTATAACTAATATCATAATAAATTATAACTAACATTACAATATATCATAACTAAATACCATAAATGTCATAACCAAAGGTGCACAAATTTTTCCAAATATGTATTAACTATGGCGGAACAGGATATTTTCGAAGATAAATTATAAATTTCAAACAGTGAATCAAACCAATTGACGATTAGCGTGTGAATTGGGGCAAATTAAGCAATTTTAACACATTAGACGATATTTTGTACAACCCTACTAATACTTATATGGACGTATCATCAACCCAAAGCTATATAAGACCAATAACTCTTTAGAGAATACTTAGGCTTTCTTTAGGAAGATAGTTGGGTTAAAATAGTTCATTAAAAGATAAAATAGGTTAAAATAATTAATAAAACAAAATGTCACATCTAATCCATAATCATTTTATTTTTTCTCTCACAACTATTAAATCAATTATAAAAATTATAAAAAAAATTATTAAAAAAAAAAACAACTATCTTTTTAAGTACAACTATTGTAGCCAAATTAAAATAGTAAAAAAATCAAATAACCAATTAAAATAGTCAACTCCTAAACAAGGCCTTAATATCACAAATACTTAAATCTTTTTATTTAAACTTTATTTTTCACTTTTTAGATTAAAATTTCAAACAGTGAATCAAACCAATCGACAATTAACAGGTGAATTGGTGCAAATTAGGCAATTTTAATATATTAAAAGATATTTTGTACAATCCTACTAAAACCTATATCGACGTATCATCAACCCAAAGCTATATAAGACCAATAACTCTTTAGAGAATACTTGCGCCTTGTTTGGAAAGATAGTTGGGTTAAAATAATTTATTAAAAGACAAAATAAGTTAAAATAATCAATAAAACTAAATGTCTCATCCGACCTATAGTCATTTTATTTTTTCTCTCACAACTATTAAATCAATTATAAAAATAAAATAAAAAAAACAACTATCTTTTTAAGCACAACTATTGTAACCAAATTAAATAGTTAAAAAATCAAATAATCAACTAAAATAGTCAACTCCTAAACAAAGTCTTAATATCACAAATACTTAAATATTTTTATTTAAACTTTATTTTTTCACTTTTTTAGATGAAAATTATTATTAGATTTTTGCACAACCCTATTAATAGTATGGATGCGATTTGGAGTGACTGCTGTGCGGGGTATAAATTTGGAGTGGCTGCTGTGTGAGGTGCATAACAGTCACTGTTGTGCAGCTAAATTGGCCCATTTCGATAATTCAAACTGTTCATATTTTATAATACATTAAGTAGAACATATCTGTAAATAATTAAGTTAATTGGATATTGTTTACCCTTTCATCCACTCACATTTAAATTCATTTTAATATATTAAATCTCAATTGGTATTTATTTTTGTAGATACAAATATGTATGGATGAATGGGTAAACGATATCCGATTAACTTGAATTTCTGCAAGTATGTTTTATTCGACGTACTATAAAATATGAACGGTTCGGATTATTGAAATGGACCCATTTGACTGCACAACAGTGGCAGCTGTGTCTCCGTGTGCGCAGCAGCAACTATTGCACACCTTATTGGGTCCATTTCAGGGCCTAATTTGATAATTTAAACCGTTCACATTTTAGAAGTTATTGGGTAGAATATACCTATAAATAATTACGTCGATCAAATATCGTTATCTCTTTCATCAAATCACATTTGCATTGAGTTTTTATATTTTAAATTACATTTAACTTTTTAAAAAAAAAATACAAATGTAATTTGATGAAAAGACCAACGATATTCGATTGACATAATTTTTTACTGATATATTCTACTCAATAATTTTTAAAATATAAACAATTTAAATTATTGAATTAGACCTGAAAATAAATCCGACAAAATATGCAACACCCAAATTCTCATTTACCATTTTACCCGTAACTCCCCGGCACCCCGCCCCCGGACGTCACTTTCCTCCAATATAAATTCAATTTTTATACTAAAATTAATATTATTCAAAAAACATCAACAAAATATTTAAAATGAGACTAATATTTAATATATTTAATAAAATTTTAAATTAATAATTCAAAAAATGTATTAAAAAAAAACTTATATAATTAAAATCATTTGTATACTTTGAAATTAATGTAAGTAATAATTATTTAGAATTAGTTTTTGAACAAAAAAATATTATTCTTATTTATTAAAAGAACGTAAAGACTAATAAAAATTAAAATATTCACTCAAACCATACAAAATAATAATAATAATAATAATAATAGTAATATTCAAACCACATAAATGTTAACTCAGATTGTATAAATAAAAAATAATAATAAAGCATACAAATAATATTATTATTTTATTTTGATAACTATTGTATAACTTTTAAACTATAAATAATTTTTTTATAAAATTAATATTGTTAAAAATATATTGATAATACGTTTAAAATGAGATTAATATTAAATGTATTTAATAAATTTAAAACAATAATTTAAAAGTTACATTGTTTTAAAATGTTTAAATGATTAAAATGAAATGTCTGATTAAAATTGATACGAACAAAAATTGAGCTCATTTTGGAATTGACAATTTTAGTTGACTTTTTAAATTTTTATGAAATACGTGTAAAAAAATAAATAGATGAGTAATGTTGGAGACTCACAATTTGGACCTCTAAAGCTCCATTTGGGAAGTGGGTTGGCTTTTTAACTTTTTTGACTATTTTAGCCTGGGGCTAAAAAGTCTGATTTGGAAATGGCTTTTGACTTTTTTGACTTTTTTGTAAAAGAAAGAATGTAATGATTATGGGTTGGATGTGATGTTTTATCTTATTGGGCTAAAAAGCCTATTTTGTTTTTGTGGTTATTTTAGCTAAAAAAGCCTTCAAACCAACTTCCCAAACGGAGATTAAATTTATCTACAATGGTGTGGCAAGAAAGATAGGCCTTACACAATTGAACAAATGATAAATCAAAAGTTGATTTGTATCTTACCACATCATTGTAGATCAAATTGTGAGAGATTATTTGTGGGTTTTAAACATTTTTTTATAAACTATTTAAATTATTTAAATAAAAATAAATTTTCAATTTTTAAGACTTTAAACACTAATGATCACTATTTGGTTACGTTTTCCAAATTATTATTTTTAAACTATATAAGTTTGATGAGGAAAAAAAAAAAAGAAGATATTTTTTAAATCTTAAAATTATGTTTTTTTTAAATTTAAAAATATCTTTTTTAAATTTAAATTATCAAAAGTAATTTTTTGTACCAAGTTTAGCCATACATCACATTTTAATTATTCAAATATTTCAAAATAATGCAACTTTTATTTTTTTAAAATTGTTATTTTATATCTTTTATTAAATATTCTTAATATTATTGTTGTTTTAAAAGTATGGTTCATATCATCTCAATGTTATTAATTTTTAAAAAGATTAGATTTATATTTTAAAATTTATAAAAATAAAATAAAAATAAAAATAAAAATTCATTAAAATTATCCACACACAAAAAAAAAAAAAGAATAGTTATCAACAAAAAATAAGATTGAAACATAAAAATATTAATTCAAATCATATACTAAAAATAGTTACAAAAATTAGTTTAAAAAAATTAGTCACATTGTATATTTCTATTTTATAAAATAGTTATTAAAATAGCAAAAAATAGCCACAAAAAATAATTTGCATAATATAATTAAGCCTTAAAATATTTGAGCCGGGTGCAATTTAATTGCTTTGCAAGTCTAGTCTAGGTAGAGTGCAAGTCCAGTTTATGTAGGATTCAAGTTTAGTCTGTATGGGATGCAAGTCCAATCTGTGTGGAGTGTAAGTCGAATCTATGTGGAAATGCAAGTTTAGTTTATGTGGGGTGCAAGTCCAATTTGTGTGGAGTGTAAGCTGAATATGTGTGGCACTGCAAGTCTAGTTTTTGCGTGATGCAAATCGAATATGTGTGCTAGTGCAGTGCAAATCCAATTTGTAAATTAATATTTGTATGGTTTGAATATATATTTTTTATTTATATGATTTGAATTAATATTTGTACAATGGAATATTATTTATTATTATTTTTATTAAAAGTTATACAATATAAAAATTATTTATAGTTTAACGTTGAAATATAATATAAAAATTAATTTTTGTAACTAATTTTTGGTTGAAGCTTAAAAGTTGTAATAATTAATTTAAAAATATTACAAAAAAAATTAATATTTGTAAACATTTTATATTTTCAACTATTTTTATTATATAGGATTTGATTTAATATTATACAAATATTAATAAAAATAATAATAAATAAAATTTCACCGGTATAAATATTAATTCAAATCATACAAATAAACCATACAAATATTAATTCACAAATTGGATTTGCATCTCACATAGATTAAACTTGCACTTTCAACTTGCATCCAACACTAAACTAGACTTGCAACCCGATATATATTCGACTTGCACGCCATACATACTTAACTTTCACCCCCCACAGATTCAACTTGCACTCTACCCAGATGGACTTGCATCCCACACACACTAAACTTGTATCCCACACAGACTGGACTTGCATCCTACACACACTAAACTTACACCCACACAAACTAGACTTTCACAATTCATCATATTTGATTGAATTTTGTCTTCTATCATATGATTCTATATTTTTTTGTAATATATATATATATATATATATATGTATATGAAAAATTATTTTCTTTCCAAAAAAGATAGAATCATATGAAATTGATTTTTTTTTTTACAAATTAGATTTATTTATTTTTTTAGAAAAATATAAGACAGAATTCAATCAAAAATGATGAATTGAATTGCTCATGTCTTAATTTTTTGAAACTATTTTTAGTGCTAAAAATATATGTGACTATTTTTTTTTTAATGAACTTTTTTTTTTTGGTATTGATTTATATTATTTTTATTGTATGATTTGACTTAATAAAAATTCAAAATAATATTTGTATGATTTAATTATTGTTATTATTATTATTTGTATGGTTTATTATTTTTTATTTATACAATCTGAGTTAACATTTGTGTGGTTTAAATATTATTATTATTATTATTTTGTACAATTTGAGTTAATATTTTTATTTTTATTAGTCTTTACGTTTTTTTAGTAAATAAAAATAATATCTTTCTATTTAAAAAGTAATTCTAAATAATTATTGTTTACATTAATTTTAAATCATACAAATCATTTTACTTATGTACATTTTTATATATATTTTTTGAATTATTAATTTAAATTTTTATTAAATATGTTAAATATTAATTTCATTTTAAAATTTTGTTGATATTTTTTGAATAATATTAATTTTATAAAAATTAAATTCATACATTAAAAATTATGTATCTTTTATTAAAATAAAATTTATTTTATTTTTTAATTAAAAAAATGAGCTGAGCGATGTGATTTGTGCTTTGAGCGATGTGATTTGTGCTTTGGAGGGAAGGGAGAGGGATCTTTGTCTCCCTACTTACAGTAAAGATGTATCTTAAGATGATTCAACGGTCTAAATTTGACTATTTAAAAAAAAATTGTTGGAAGGGAGAGGGATCTTTGCCTTCCTACTTACAATAATAGAGATGCATCTTAAGATGATCTAACGGTCTAAATTTGACTATTTAAAAAAAAAAATTTGTTGGATCATTTTAAAGGATATCTTTATCATTACAAGTAGAAAGACAGGAAGAAAAACTAAGGAGAGGATCCTAATTCATGGGAGAGAGAGAGAGAGAGTGTTAAAAGGTAAAATGATAAATGACTATTAATTTTTCATGCCTTTGTAATTTAAAAAATTTTCTCCCTAATTTGTGATTTAAATCTTCTGCCTCCACTTGCAGATAATTTCTCCAAATTTTAAGTTTGATGTCACGTTAATAACTTTTGTTTATTTATAGATGTCAGCTAGTGATGAAGTACAATTAATATAGTTTCATATTAAATTAATATTAGTAGTAAAAGAATTAGTGATTGAATTGATTTTTTAATAATAATTCAAAAAATAAAATGAAATTTTTTCTAAAAATGAAAAATAAATAGAGAAAGACCTAAGATGAACACCTCTTTAGATCCCCAATGTCATTTGTACTGTCATGGTCAGTGGTTTCAGCAGTCGAGGTCGTTAATGGACTGTGGCACCAAACATAAAAAAAAGTAATATTCAAACGAAAAATTATAGGGGACATAACTGTGTCAGAAAAATTAATTACAAAAAAAAATAAAAAATATTATAAATATTAATAATTATAATTATAATTATAATTATTTTTAAAAAGCATCACTAAAAAGTAATTTTTTACAAATATACCTGAAAAATGTTATGAATCCCAAATAATTTATCAAATATTTTACTAAATCTCTAACATGAGTGTGGAATCTACATAAATCTATATTTGTGTAGTCTCACACCCATATAAAAAATTTGATAAAACTTTTAATAGATTATTTGACATCTCTAGCATTATTCAATATACTGCATACATATATCTTTCCATCTCACGCGTCTCCTTTCGTTGAAAAAGAAACCAGCCATTTGCTTATGCATTTATTTATACCAAAAATAAATACACAAAAGAAAAAAAAAAAAAAAAAAAAACATCAAAATGTAGAACATGAAAGAAAATTATCCTTTTATTTCGACATAAAAATAAAAAATAGAAAAGGGAAAAGAAAAGATGTCATGAGTAGATCTGTACAAAAAGAACTTGAAAAGCACATGCCTTCATCATATCTATCGCCCCATTCCACAGTCAAGATCCTTTTAATAAATTATTATAAGAGAATAGATAGATAACAGCAACGCCTTGTTTTGGGAACATGTTAAAAGAAGTACTCCCTCAGTCCCAAAATAACGATCTTTTTTAGAAAATTTAACTTTTTTTAATTGTATAATTATTACATTTAAAAAAATTAATTTTTCAAAATGACCCATTTGATATTATTTATTAATTTAAAAGAAAGGCAAAATAAGAATTTTATATTATTTTTATACTTAATTTTAAAAGAGAGACTAATATTTTGAGACGGAAGGAGTATTTAGTTTTTTTATTTTTATTTTTTAGTCACATCTTCTTTTAATTTTTTTTATATATATTTTTTAAAAGACGAAAAAATCAAATTTTAATTTGTCTCTCAAAACAAGTCAACATAACCCGTTAGTACTACATGGTGTTTTTGAAAAACAATAAAAAATTAATTTTTTAATTTTTTTAGTCTATGCTACCTTTTTATAGATAAAAAATGTGAAAAGTAATATAATCCAAAATAATTAAAAAAATTAAAAATTGATTTTTTTTTTTTTTTTTTGCTTCCCAAAGACCCCTGTATTTCATCCTATAACCCATATTTATGCGATGGACTTGTTTGGGGTGTCCAAGCTTCGTTTGGGAAGTCAAATTTAGGGGTTTTCTTTACTATTTTAGTCATAAAAAATAAAATAATTTTTTTAATTCAATAAGATAAAATATCACATTCAATCTATAATTATTACATTTTTTCTTTCACAAAAAAATAAATAAATAACTAAAAAAGTCAAAAGTTCTTTTTAAATGAGACTTTTTAACCCTCAACTAAAATATCTAAAAAACCAAAAAGCCAACCTACTTTCCAAATGAACCTTAAAATAGTTTAAAAAGATCCAAAAAAAATTATTACAAATTATCACATTATTTTTTTAAAATTTTTTTACACATCTTTCATAAAAAATTAATTAAAATAATTCATTTTCAAACAAGGCGTAAATCATATTTCTATAGGTACCATCACATATTTTCACTTGTGTTAGAATAATCATATTTATTTATTAATTATAGACAATGCTTATGTAAAGATATACTTGAAAGGACAATTATGTAAACACCAGTGTGTATTATAGACAAGTTATAATATTTATGTAATTAATTATCACAAATATTATAATTCACATAAGATATAATTAAAAAAATTGAATAATAATTAAAATAATGTTATAATTAATATTATATTTACAATAAGTGTTCGTTTGGCTAACAATTTGGGATTAAAAAAATATAAAAAGACAAAATAGGCTATATAAGCCAATAAGACAAAATACTACTTTTTATTCATAATCATTACACTTTTTCTCTCATAAAAATTAAAAAAATCCCAAAACAAAAATCAAACGAGACTAAAAAAGTCTCAAGCTAAAAAAATTGACTATATTAACCAATGTTAAGCGAACCTAAGTAATAATCAACATTCCAACCAATCATAATAAAAAATTACAAATATCCTAAATTTCCCTATTTCTTGGCATTTTTGTTGTATGCAACATAAGGCATTTAAATGCCAAGTCCATCAAGATTTTGGAATTGAAACGTAGGTAGGTTACCTGCCTGCTGCATTCTCAAAAATCAAAAACTAATTTAACACAACATCATTTAACAATGTACCCAAAATACATAATCATATATCTCTCTGTCTCTCTCTTTCTCTTTCTCTTTCTCTTTCTCTTTCTCGGTGTAAAACACAAATATTCCACCAAACTAACTAGTATTAATTAAATGAAATGAAATATGTAGTTCAAATAAATAATAAGGGAAAAGAAGAGAAGCAAGAAGAGCCAAGCCTTTCTACAAAAGAGGAAGAGGAGTACTAGAAACAAAGAAGAACAACAGAGGAAGAGACCATGAAGGCATAAATAAAAATCAAGAAGCCAAAATGCAAAGCCCAGTTGCGCTTGAACTTACCGAAGTAGCTATCAGGAGGTTCTTGGTAAGGTATCTCAAACTCATCCCCTCCCACCATAACAAGTGAAGCATCACCAGCACCAGCACCAGCACCATCGAGGAGGCCGATCCGCATCTTGATCTGTCTGAGCCTCTCAGTGGCCAAGCCAAGAGTGAGCTTGTGGCACCTCCTCTGGTACTTAAAGCCATTGATGCACCTCAGGGTCTGTGCCACCGACACGTAGAATATGAGGTGGGCTAGGGAGAGGAGCCCAATTGGAACCCAGCAATGGCGGCATTGGAGCCTCGAAGAAGAAGACTGAGACTGGGCGAAGAAGAGGAGGGCGAGAAAGATGAAGAAGAACTGGAAGAGCTTCCAAAGCTCCTTCTTCTGGAGGTCCACAGCCCTTTTCTTCTCAAGGGTCTTCTCGAAATGGAGTTGGATTATGGTGTTTAGTGCTTGCAGTGCTGTTTCCTTGGGTATCATATTCTGATGCTGGTGCTGGTGCTGGTGCTGGTGGGTCGTTTCTGTGTAGTCGGACATCATTTGATGAATTTGTTGTTGTTGTTTGTTAGCTTAGAGCTTTAGAGCTATTTGCTGCTGCTCATTCAACTTCTTTTCTTTTCTATGATGAGGGGGTTTTTGGGTAGGGTGGGGTGCCTAGTTGGATCAATCTATTTCTACTAGTAATAAATATGTATATATTATATTATTATTTGGGGGTAATAAATGTATATAATTATTGTATCTAACGGCTAGGAGAAGAGAGTGTGGGCCCATGCTGTCAAAATGTCAGGAAAAATTATTAATTGATTAAAAAAATTATATGATTATACTTCTAACTAATGATAAATTATCATATTTTTTTATATTTTTTAATTATTTAATATAAAATTATAAGTTTTACGCTTTTCATCCATCACACTATGTGGAACACAACATATACTAGCCTCCGTTTGGGAAGTGGGTTGGCTTTTTAATTTTTTGACTTTTTTGGTTACATGAGCCCAGGCTCAAAAGCTTGGTTTGAGAAGGGTTTTTTGAATTTTTTGACTTTTTTATGAGAGAAGAGTGTAATGATTATGGGGTTGGATGTGATATTTTGTCTGCTGTGGCTCATGAGCCTATTTTGTCTTTTGTGGCTCATTGAGCCAAAAAAGCCCAATGAGCCACTTCCCAAACCATGCCTATGTGTCATTTTAGGAACAAAATAAAAAGTCATGTTTCTGAACAAAATGTCTAAAAACGTAACTGTCAAAAACGCAATAAAATTGATTTGGGAAGTGTAAAAAATGTAAGTGTAAAATTACAAATTAAGGCCTATGACATAAAAATAAAAAAATAAATTTCTTATGTTGAATAAGAATATTTTGGTCATTTTAATTTGATTTGACATTATAAATAAATATTAAACTAAAAAGTAAAAAATCAACTTTCCAAATCATTTTTCAAAAAACTAAAAAGCTTGGTAAAAAATCAAAAATCAACTTTTTATCAACTTTTTCAAAATATATGTAGAGTACAACATAACGCTGGTTCTGTACCAACCAATTAACTCTTCTATTTTTTTCTTTTTTGTGTTATATGTATTAATTAATGCACTAACTTGTATATCAATATTATTTATGACATTATTATTAATCTCAATCATTAATTACATTATAAATATTAAAAAAAATTTAAATTATATCATATTATCAATTAATATATTAATTAATACACTAAGTAGCGCATATAGTATTATTATTATTTTTATTTTGTTTTTTTAAGCTCACATTAACTCCTTCCGTCGGTTTGAGAGAGGAGAGGAGCAAGCTCACATGCATGCTTTTCCCCTCCTAGATTGACTCGCCACATGTCATGGTTGGATTGGTTCGAGAACACAGATACGTCTGGGGGATCGGGACTGGTTTTGAATGTTTCATTTACTTATTTTTTACTCGGTTTTGAATGCTTGATGCTGATTTTTTTTAGAGAAGCTTATTTATAAGTTTTTTTTCATATATTTATGTTAGATTAAATTTTGTGTAATTTTTTATAGAGTTTTAAATTTTATTTAGATAAAAATGTATTTCACAAGATCTTATATAAACATAACGTGACGTGACACTTACATAAACGTAACGTAACGTGACACCTACATAAACATAACATAACGTGACACATATATAAACGTAATGTGATATCTATACATAACATGACACCTACATAAACGTAACGTAACGTAACGTAACGTGTCACGTTACGTTTCGCAAACTTAATGAGTTTTTATTTTTTTAAATTGAATGTGAAAATGTTACTGGTTTATGTTGGTATCACGTTACGTTTCATATAAATATGATCTATGGTAACATTCAATTTCGTATATAAGAAATTGAATATTGTCATAAATCATAGGTGTTACGTTACGTTTATTTAGGTGTCACGTTACGTTACGTTTATGTAGATATGATCTATTGCAACATTCAATTTCCTATAGTGTCACGTTACGTTTATGTAGGTGTCACGTTACGTTACTTTTTATATAGATATGATTTATGGTAACATTCAATTTCCTATATATGGTTTTATTATTATTTATGATATTACCAACTAATATTGAGGATAAATGTGTCAACAAACTTCCCACAGGACTTATGGGAACATAAGTTTTTTAGTAGGATCATATGTAGGATAAGTCTCTCTAAGAGGACTTATAAATAATTTTTCCTTTTTTTTAAGAATTTTTTTTAAAATTCAACATTTCTAACAAAATATTTATTTTATTTATTTTCAACATAAATCATATATCTATTTTCATTAGGTAAAAATTTATGAAAAAATATATTTTAGTTATTAAATTTAACAAAAAAATTTGTTACATACATACATTAAGTTTGAGACTAAAATATTATTTTTTAGTTAATTTTACTTAATAAAAATAAACTAATAGTTTAGATTGAAAATAAATAAAAAAATGTATGGTTTAAATTAAAAAAATTCAAAATTTAAAAAATATTTTGTTAGAAGGATCAAACTATTCCGGAAGGAATTGCTCCAAAAGTTTAGTACAAAATGATACCATTTTACACTACTATAAGAGTGTAAGAGTGTGTTTGTTTTAAGGGATTATTTTATGGGATTGGACTATTAGTCCATTCGGACTAATAGGTTATTGTTTGGTTCAATTTTTTTTTGTTCCGGATTAATAGTTCGGACTATTAATCTCTCATACGAGGGATTATTATATCCTAGGGGAGGGGTGAGATTATTTTCATGGGATTGGTATCCCTTAGAACTAATGTGTGAAATGTTCATTTTATCCTCATGCTATTATTTAATAAACAATTGAAAAATGATAAAATAGTCTTTTGAACATTTATAAATTATTTTTTTAGTGTTGTTAATTTAAAATTATATATTAAATACAAATAAAAATTATAAATTATAAATTTAATTTAATTAAAAATAATAAATTAAAAATTATGGCCTTATAATTTTTTTATTGTTAAAAAATTAAATTTATATATTAAATAAAATTATTTTTTTAGTGTTGTTAATTTAAAATTATAAATTATAAATTATAAATTTAATTTAATTAAAAATTATGGTCTTATAAATTAGATTTTTTTAGTGTTGTTAAAAAATTAAATTTATATATTAAATAAAATTATTTTTTAGTGTTGTTAATTTAAAATTATATATTAAATAAAAAATAAAAAATATAAATTTAATTTAATTTAATTGAAAATAATAAATTAAAAATTATGGCCTTATAAATTATACTTTTTAGGGTTGTTAAATTATAAATTATAAATTATAGCTTACAAATTTAAAATTATATATTAAATAAAAATTATAAATTATAAGGGTAAAATAATCTTTTGAACATTTCCTTATCCAGTCCGTCCAACTAAACATTGGATTTACTAAAAATAGTTCAATCCAGACATCTAATCTCATGACTAAACAAACATAGGATACAAATCCAGTTCAACCAAATAGTCCGGGGACAATGTATTCCAGTATTAACAGTCCGATAGATTACAATCCCCCTTTACCCAATCCGTCCAAACAAACATATCCTAGGAGTACTCCATATGATCCGAACACCATTTATGGAGCCTAAAATTACAGAGTTCGAATTTAAAGAGTTTAAAAGGGAGTGAATAGGCTATGCAATTAAAAATTCGATTACTCAGTTCAATTTTAGTTGATTAAACAATTTAATACATGAATAAACAATTAAATGAACATATGATATATCGTGCAAAATCCACAAGAGTAAAATATCACGATTCAAATACTTAGAAAAATTCACTAAAAATCCAATAATACAAACACAAATTCGAGAGTACTTACAACTTTTACAAATTCAATGTATCAGTCTAACTCGATCAGCTTTCTTGATCTTTAGGGCACCACAAACTTCACATTCAATCTTCGTTCACGTACAACTCTAATTATCCAATTGGCCAAGAGTGTAGAACACACGATACAATAATGCAAAAGTTTTAAGAAAATGTTTGTAAGTTTTTTAAACTAAACTCTCTAAAGAGAATATATAATTTTCTATGAAAGATCAATAGTTGAGATACCTTAAAACTTGTTTAAAAAAGTCTTTTATAGAAAAAAAAGAAATTTCAAAACAAATAAAATTAGGTTTTAGAAATAAGTGGCACATGGATTGATCTTACAAGATAGACCGATCGAAGGGATCAATCGTATATCGATCGCAAGCTTCTGTTAAAAAATTTAATTGAAGGGATTGCTTGGCGATCGATCACTCAGTGATCCCTTGATTCTACTTGAAAAACGATCGATTAACCAGTGAACCTATCGATCTATCGATTGCGTGTCCATGCGATCGATCGCTTGCAAGGCACGATTGATCACCTTTTAAAGAAATGACATATTTTTCAAATCAATTCAAAATAGATTTTTTTAAATATTTTAAAACTCTTTTTGTACAAAACTTTTTTAAATATGATTTTAAAATATGTATGCAATTTACCTTGATGGGTAATGAACCCAATCTTCTAAGCTTGTTGCGTAGGGCGAACTGAGCATATACATTGATGAAAATACCCTCACACAAGTAAACCACTCATTATATCCAATTTTAAGTACCAAAAATAATCAATATAAAATATCATATTTCAGAGCTGAACAAACATGGCCGAAGGGCTAAGGAGAGTATAGGGAAGGATACCAAGGAGTGAGAGAAAGCTCAACAATTTATGTGAAAACAATTTTCATACTTTAAAAGTATTTCTTTAAAAATGTTATATTTAAAAAAAATATCAAAAAGAGTTTTGTTTAAAATAAATTACCTAATAAATTTTCTACTCTAATTTTTATATCATACCAACCGCCCGGGGGGGCGGGGGGGGGGATTACTTATCAGCTGTCAAAAAATTATTACATATTGACGAAAAAATTTATATCTTTAATCATTAATATTGATATATTTTATTACTTATTTAATTTTTTTTTTTTAATCCTGCCCTGCATTGAAATTTTTTCAAAAAAAAAAAAAAAAACGAAGTTGGTGCGGTATGGAATAATGTAACAAAGATACAATCACATTTATCTTTATTTAGGAATGGTTACATGACAGGTTTGGCATGGGTTTACAGGAATCCACACCCATTCCATATCGAATTGAGGGCAGGCAAATTGGGAGGTGGCAGGGAGAGAGTGGGTGTGAGTGAGAGACTGATTGATTTTATAAGTTAAAAATGAGAATATTAATAAAAATTATAGATAACATAGTATATTATGGATAATATTTTATACTTAATAAGAATTATAATATATAAAATAAAAAATGAATGAGTAAAAATTAATATTAAGTATGATATTTTAGTATTTTAATTTTATTATAATAAAAAATTAAATTATACATATATAAATATAATTAGGATATGGTTTGGATAGAAAAGGGCGGGGAAAGCAAAACTCGTCGCCATTCCACTTCCTTATTGGGGTAAGAAAAATCCATACAAGACAAGGCAGCAATGCAGGCGCAGAGTGAGGTGGGAAAAAATGACCATACCTTCACATATTTTTATTTATTTTGCAGTCTATGAACTATGGGTGTGTCCACATGTAATTTAGTTTTTTGTGACTCTTATAATTTATAATTTGTGCAAATTACACCTAGGGTCCCTATTTTTATTTTTATTTTTATCTCTTATGTCATTTTAATCTCTATACTTTCAATTGACTCGATTTTGATTCTTAATTTTAGATTTTACTTCAATTTGATCCAATAGATAATATTATTAGTGTATTTTAAGAAAAATTATCATTAAATTAGTTGAGGTTAACTTACTGAGTTTGGTAAGTTTAATTTTTCCCTTAAAAATATGGCACATAAAACTTATGTGCATATTTTTCATAAAAAAATACTAGGAGTTATAATCAATTGACCAAATTGGAACAAAATTATAAATTTAAAGTCAAAATCAAACCAATTGAAATTAAAGGGACTGAAGTGACACAAGAACTACAGTACAGGGACTATTAGTGGTGGAGCCAAAAAATTAAATTAGAGAGGGCAATTACTAATTACAATATCAAAAAATTTTACAAAAATATTTCACGCAAGTTTTTATGATTGATTTCGAGAAACATCAAAAAAATAATGTTATTTGTAACTAGTGTATTATGGACAATACAAAAAAAAATGGATATAAGTCCTAAAATAAATTATATAATGATAAAAAAAAATTTATACAAAATTTGATAAAAAATTCAATATAATGGTAGTACTTCATCATTATTGATATATGATATCATCAACTAATAATACATAAACATATAGAGAGTGAACCTCACATATCAAATGTAAATAACAATCCAATAAATTTTATATCTTTATAGTGAGATTACTCATACTTGTGTGTCAATAATAATGACATCACCGTTGTATTCAAAGTTTTTCATAAATAATATGGTTTATAGTAGTCTCTTCATTTTCAATTAAAACAACCATTATTGTTCTCATAATTTTTAAAATATCATTGACATTTCACTCTAATAATATTTTTATAATTTTTTTTATTTAAAATATTTTCTTTATGTTAGTAAAAATTAAAAAAAAAAAAAAATCCCAACATCCAAGGGGCATGTGACCCCCTGAGTCTTCACTCCCTCCGCCACTGGGGATTACTGTCGTAATCTACCCTTATAATTTAAAAAAAAAAATCATTATCACATAATTCTGAATGAACTTTCTATATAAAATTTTATTTTTAACTAATTTTCCTTCAACAAAAAGAAAAAAAAAAATCAATAATTATTTTCTTTCACATCTTGCATTACATGTTCACTATCGTCTTTGAAACACTTTTTACTCATACATACTCTTATAGGGAGAGTGTGTATGGACCTACCTCTATATACGTGTGAGCCTGCTGTTTGGTTTTAATTGTAGATTTTTTTTTTTTATTTTTAGAAAATAGATTTTTGTTTGATAAAAACAATCACAAAAGATATTTTTTAATTTTTAAAAATTATTTTTGCCTTCATAGAATATAAATTATATGAAAATGATGAATACTTTTAATTTATTACTTTTTTCACTAAATTAAATTTATTTGTATTATTTTAAAATTTTTAAATATAAACTTCAAAAACCAAATCAAACAAATGTAATTGTTGCATTGTGTGCGGTGCGGATCTATCAAAGGAATCACTAAGAGCATCTCCATCCCAATACTCTCAATTAGTAGATAAAAATAATTTTTTTATTCAAAAAATGAATATAGAGTATATTAGTATTCATCTAAACTCCAACCACAAATCTCTATTTTCTTCTTTAAATATTTTCCTAACTACCATCCCTTTTTCCCTCCATTAATTTTCCTTACCTATCGTTCGATAAAAACATAACCTAGCAACCCAGCTCTTTTAAATTTCTGTGATTGATCATCCTTTAAATTATTAATCTTTATATTTTTGTCAAATATATTTAATATTAAACTTATTTTAAAGGTATGATTTTAATTTTTTTAATAATATCAAATTTATAAAAATTAAATGTACATATTAAAAGTTATTTATATTTTATAATATATTATCAAAACTACAAAAGGATTTGTTTGGTATATAAATTTGAAAGGAAACAAATCTTCAGTATAAAGGGTATTTAAGTAAAATAAATAGTGTTTTAGAGGTTCTCTATTTTTCATTTGTCCGTCTATATTTAGAGGATCAATCTATCATCTTCTCAAATAGAGATAGATTTAGAGAATGGATTGGGTGTAAAAATCCTCCAAAAATAAAAATATGAAGAATGGGCCGGAGGTGCTTACGGGAGGGGGATTCTTTTTACACTAAAAAGAATTGTTACCTATTCTTAATTTTTAAGTACATTTTATTTAATTATTTAAAATTTTATTCTACTTTCATTACACCTTATTATTTTTCTTAAATTGTCTTTAAGCTAAATCCAAATAATAAATAATAAACAAACTAAAAAAATTAAATTATTTTAAAAACTTTTCAATATAAAAAATAATTTTCAAATACAGAAAAAAAAAAAAAAAACCAACCTTATAAGCACATAAGTATTATAAATATAAAAAAATCAAACTTTTACATAAACATTATAAAATTTTTCAATACAGAAAAAAGAACTTTTACATTATAAATTATCCATAAAAATGCTCGTGGAAAAGTAAAAACCAAACTTATGAGCACATAAGTATCAAGCACTAACAAGAAAGAGTAGTTCTCAAATAATGTAATATTTAAATGACAAAATAAGAACAACTCCAATAATATGTTATTGTTAATTTAATTACTTGGCCCTTTAATTTTTGTCCAAAAAAAGATATAAAAAATAATTAATAGTGCTCTACAAAAATTATAAAATCCCAAGTAATCTCCTTTTTAATAGGTTGCTTCAAAAAAACTATTTTGATTATTACTCTCATCTATTATTTGATTTTGTTCAAATTTTCTTTTAGAGTTTAGAGTTTCAACATTATAAAAAAAATAATGATATTGATGATAGTGAGTTTTGGTAGGGTAAATTGGAATTTTGGAGGGAGATGAAGAAGAAAAAATAACTTTGATCTCTTGAAGAAGAAGATATAGAGATTTGAATAAAAATAGCTGATCACGGTATACCATAAGAAAAAACAAAATATTTTAAAATTTAATATGCATTGTCCTTATTAATAAATTTATATTAAGATATAATAAAAATTAAAATTTATGAATTTAAATTCAACATATTGAAATATATTTTGGGTTTAAATAGAATCGCTCGAGGGAGGGCAGACATTTTTGTGGGCCAGTCCAAAAATAATACCCCTTACTGGTGGAAGCTTTGCATCAATCCACTTAAGAGGCTGCACTTATTGACTTTTTTTTGGGGAAGAATCAGGATAAAATACAAATACATTTATGAAATTTACTTAAAATATAAATTATTTTTTATAGTTTTAGAAATTATAAATATATTTTGTTAGAATTTTTTATTTAATATAGTTATAAAAGTAAAATAAAAAAAATTTTAATTACTTTTTTATACAATAATAAAATTATTTCAATTATTAATTTAAATATATTTTTAATATTATTAAAACTATTAATTTACTTGATAATTTATTAATAAAATGAGTTAATTATTATGTAATTAGAAATTTGAAGGGGTGAGATGTGATTTTCATAGTCACAGAAAATAATTCGTATTTTAAATAAATCTAAAAAGATATATTTATAATTTACTTTACTATTTAAATCCAATTAAAACACCACATAAACTTGCCATAAAATTACCAAGGGTTTTTTTCTTTTGCAGATTAGAGTTAGGGGTGGCCGTGGGGTTGCCCAACTTGTCCAATCCAATACCCTGAATGAAGACATGAAAATATATATATATATATATATATTTACAACAGGTTGCGCTAAAATGTTTAACTCATTTAATTTTGGGCAAATTACTCGACACATGTTTTATTTAGTTCACAAATTTTTGTATAGACTCAAAAGTCCTAGCGCTACTTTTTGATATATATTTATTGGCGATTAGTGATTGATGACCACCATCAATTAGGATTCACTGACAACCATTGACCACTAATTCCTTACTTCGCCCTCACCGACGACGAATGAGATGAGTTTCCAGCGATATTGATATAGATATACTCAAATATACTCAAATCTGGGCAAGATCACAAGACAAGACTCATCGGAATATTCAGATTTATAGTAAATCTACATCAAATTTAGCTAGATCTAAACAAAAAATGTTGCCAAGCAGAATCATCTCTCTATGTTTGTCTCTCTCATTCGATCTCTCAATTTGTTTTTTCTTTTTCTCTATTACACACTTCTTTTTTCCTATTTTAATAAATAAAATTTTCAAATTTTGAACAAATTATTTTTGAGTGTTAGTTATAAGTGATGAAAGCTGTAAAATTTTTCAAGTGCTGAAATGAATCATACTTTAAAACTGTAAAATTTTTGTACAGTTTCATAATATGCTTTAAAACTACAAAATTTTGTAGTTTCATAACATGTTTTTCAATTTGATTAATAAGAAGAAATGCTTAATAGAATCATGCGGTTAAACTGTGAAATTTTTACAATTTCAAGGCATGCTTTTTAGTTCAATTAATATAGGAGATTATTTACTTAAACCCTACATAAATTGAAAAACAACTTATGTTTTTTTCTCATTGCTATTGTTTTTTCTTGTTATGTTTTTTCCCTTGAAATTTGTCAATATTAATAAATTTTGTGTTGTTATTTTTCTCTAATCTTTCCATTTATTTCTTTATTTTTCTAGCAATGTTCTGAACATTTTGGTGAGTCTTCGACGATATTTTTGAAGTCCAGTAACGTTCTGGACATTCCGACGACTAACGGCAACGTTTAGAATACTCTAGCCACTTTCTAACTAATGTTGAATATTCTGACAAGCCTTCAGTAATTGTTTGACGAAAGTTCAACGAGTCCGACGGTGATAAGTTCTGCAACGTCCTTAAATTTAAAAATAAAAAAGTAAAAAAGTAGATTTTTTTGATAACAATTAAAAATATATAGGATTAATTGGTACAAATGTTTTATTTGGAGAATAAATGAGTTTTGAACTTTGTATGTGGAACCTGTGGGGGTAGTGCCCTTTTAATTTTTAAGCTCAATTTGAGATGAGAAGTTTTAGGGTGCTTCTATTTGAACCCAAATAATAATTTAGTGTGGCCATTTAAAATTTTAATTCCTATTATATTTATATCTTAATGTAAATTTATTAATAAGAACAATAAACATTAAACCTTAAAATAAATTTTTTTTTTGTCTCATGATACATCTTCTTTTTTTCATTTTCTTTCTCACTACAAAACTCCAATCCACTCCATCAAAACTGACATTATTTTTTATTGTGATGTTACTTGCAAATAAAAAAATCAACAAAATCAAACAATAAATAAAAATAATAATCAAAAATATTTTTGTGAAACCCAAAACGTCGAAACACATTTTTAAGTTAAACTGGTTGCTCCGCAGACAATGCCGTGACTACCCTTTCATTGTTTTATAATTTTTAACGAATAGCCTTTATTGATACAAACAAATACAACCAAACATTTCCAACTTTTACACACATGGGGTTTATTACATCACAACTTCACACACCAACCATATTATTCTTCCTCTATATATACTATTTTCCTAATAAAATGATGATAATGATTGATGAATATATACTAGTATATATACCAAGAAACTTGCTACTTCCAATAGGATGCATCCATTATATCAAATGTAGTACTCGGAACCCCACCTCAAGCCAGTGGGAATCTGACCCACATCTTCAAGGGACAGCCACTACTACAATGACTCTGCCCCAACACCCAACCCCACCTCTCAAATGATTCACACCCACTTCAGCCTCTTTGATTGAAAAGCTTCTCCATCTTGTCTCTCCTCTTCACTCTATGTTTGTCACGGAAAAGGGTTTGTTAGCAACAATTTGATAATCGTCTCCATTGTCATCGTCATCGTCATCATCACCGCCGTTATCTTCTTGATTTTGATCAGTATTTTCACTTTCACCATCTTCTGTTAATGATTCAGGCCTTTGTTGTTGTTGTTGTTGTTGCTGCTGCTGCCACTGCTGCGGCGGTGGTGGCTGTTGTTGTTGCTGGCCCATCATTAGCATCAAAATGTCCTCAGGCTTTGAGTAACAACCAGAATTATCTGAATTATCAACCTTCTTGGACTTCCTTTCATAGATAGACTCGAGCATTTCGAAGTATGGACATGTCTTTGAATCTTCAGGCCTTTTCTTATTACTATCTTTTACCCTCTTGAAGTACTTGTTTATATTCTCCCACTTCTCTTTACATCTCTTTGCGTTCCGATTGTAACCAATCTTCTTCATTGACAATGAAACCTCCTCCCATAGAGGGCCCTTAGGGCCATTGTCTTGATATTCCAAGTCAAGATTAGTCCTAAGCCTGATCAAAGCTTCAACTTCTGCTTTAGGCCACCGCGAAGAGCTAATAACCTGAGTAGAATTCTCAGTAATAATATCATTCCCTTGTTTCTCAGTAACTTTCTCAGGTGGAATTGGAATTGAAACAGGAATTGGAGTTGGAGTTGGGTTTTGTGGCAATTGCACCGGACTTGCTTGCTCGGAAATCTTTTGCAAGAATGAAATCAAAGCTGCATCTTTAGCTGCTGCAATGGCTCTTTCTTCTGCTATCATCTCTTGCTCTCTCTTTATTCTAGCCAATTCTTGCATTTTCCAAGCTTCTTCTCTCGCTATTCGATCCTTTTCACACTTTTCTAATGCATCTATAAACTTTTCTTGCAATTTCTCTTGCTTTTGTAAAACTTCCTTCATTAATCTCTCAAAGTAATTCACAAATTTTCTCTTCTTGCCATTGATTTCGGATTCTTTTCCAGATGTCGATGTAGTCGATGTAGAGGTAGACATCACGAGCTCTGCTGCTGCACTGCTAGTGGGGTGGTTTGGGATTGAACAAGGAATTGTAACATGTTGATGTTGATGATGATCTTGTTCTTGTTCTTGTTCTTGTGCAACACTAGAGGGCTTTATTTCCATGTCGGTCATTGTCATCTCCGTTGTCGCCATAGTTGTTTCCGTTAGAGATGGTTGAATAACCGATGGAAGTGAGGACTGGCTGGCAAAAAGCTCTAATTGCTCAAAAAATCGGTAACTCTTGCTTTTTTGTCCGCTCGATCGGCATTCTTTGGTTCTCTTGTGATACTTATAGATGTTTTCAAACTTCTCTTTGCATTTCTTGCCATTTCGATGGTACCCAAGCGCAGCTAATTTCCTGAAAAAACAACAACAAAGTAGTCCCAAACAAAACTTCATTCATTTGTGGTCTTCTTCCTTCTTTCTACTTTAATTTCAGCACAGATGAATTCTAAATTGAATAAGACATGTATGTACTTGGTAACTACTAAGATTCCATAAAACAAACTCAAAGCCTAGAACAAGAAAATACAAATAATACACAAAATATAAAATTAGAAGAGCCATTTTGAATCTTGAGAGTATATATCAATCACTGAAAATTAATTAGACGGAAGGAAATGAGAAAACAACAAGAAAAGTAAAACCCATAAATATATTTTGTTTCTGGAAATTCTGAATCATAAAATTGGGAATCCAACCTGGACAATAGAGCAGTGAATTCATAGCTCCAAAGCCAAGAAAATGTTTATTTTCTACAATTTTGTAGGCTAGTAATAGGTATATATATATATATATTTCCCATAGATTGATTATGTGTGAATGGTTTCCTCCTCTCCTCCTTTCCTGTTACCAGTGAATTAATCTCTCTCTAGAGAAAGAAAAGAAAAGAAAAGAAAAGAAAATTAAAGGTAAGAGAGAGGTGAAACTCATATACATACCTAGAAACCTGATCCCAGAGAGGAGCTTTGAGAGTAGAGTCACGAAATGCAAGGTCCATATCAGACCTTATCTTCAACAAAGCCAAGGTCTCTTCTCGAGGCCACCGGTTACCGGTTAAACTCCGATCACCCTCTTCTACCTTGGTTGTCTCCTCCTCCCCAAACCCACCACCACCACCCTCCTCCTCATTCTCCAGATTCACGGCCGAAGCAACGGCGGTGGTGACGGTGGCTCCTCCGCTACCGACAGCTGAATTTTGTAACAATCCTGCAGGCTCCAGCATCATCACTACTTGGAACTTGGTAATTACAGCTGAAAAACACAAAAATATATAATATAGTAATAAATAATACTTGTACGAAATGAAAGTGAATTTCTAGTGTTTTGCCAAGGGTGTGTATGGTTATTATTGTAAATTTGTTGGGTTGTTTTTTGGTATGGCCATGGCTTCTGTCCAGTCCGGGATCAGACTGGACCGTACTGTTGGGCCCGTGGGGCCCACCACGGATCCCGTTTTGATAATCTGAACCGTTCAATGTGTAGAACTCGTCGATTACTATATGCCTGTAAAAAATCACGTTGATCGGATATCGATAGCTATGTGAACAAAATAATTTTTTATCCACCATTAATTTTTTCACCGTCCATTTTTTTTAATACAAAACTGATTTGATCACATAGCTATCGATATTCAATCAACGTGATTTTTTATAAACATGTAGTACTTGACGAGTTCTACACATTGAACGGTTCAGATTTTCAAAACGGGATCCGTGGTGAGCCCCCATAGGCCCAACAGCACCGTCCAGTCCGATCTCGGACTGGACAGAAGCCGGACCCTTTTGGTATTGGGCTTTCTTTTCCCTCTCGCTTTCCTACTCTTTAATTCTAATGGGGTAAGTCACTAAAAAGGGTAGTGAATTAGTAATGATTATTTGGTATTCTTCTTCTATTATTGTCTCTCAGCATTTGTTATGGGGTAAATTATAAATACACTTTTTAAAATGTATTTAAAATATGAATATGAGTTATTTTTGTAACTTTGAAAATTATATATTATTTTTTTGAAATTTTAAATTTTATAATAAATGATTCATTTTATTAATAAATTAGAAATTTAATTATCAATTTTTGTTGATATTATAAATTTATTTCAAATAATAATTCAAGTAATTTTATTATTATATAGTAAAGTAATTAGTAATTTTATTTCTTAATTAATTATGTTAAATAAAAAATTATGATAAACAGATATTTTAATTTTCCAAATCACATAAAAAAAAAATCATATTTTAAACAAATTTCAAGATGTGTATAATTTACCTTTTATTATTTGATATTTGTTAATTTTTCTTTTGGGAATTTTTTTAAAGTCTCTGATATTAAGATTTTATAAGATAAAAGACATACAATATTTTTATAGTAATTAAGATCCCTCAACATTTCTATAGAGAAAATTTAACTCAGAGTAATTTTGTTCGACGCAAAGAAATTCGCCCCGACTCTAAGAAATTTTGAAATTTCTCTGAGTCGAGATCGAAATTTCTCTGAGTCAGGCAAAATTTCTCTGAATCGGGTAAAATTTCTCTGAATTAAATTTTTTCTGTGAAAATGTTGAGGGATCTTAGTTAATAAAAAATAAAAAATAAAACATCTTATACCTCTCTTACTATATAAAGTTGAAAAGGAATATTTCACTAATTTTCTCTTTTTTTTTAGATTAGTTATTCCTTATAAATTTAACAAAAAGTATTAGATTTTATTATTTTAATTAATTTATAATAAGTTTAGAATACTCTTTTAAGCAATTAACACCAAATTAGAGCACCACATGATAAATGCCTACGAGTAAAAAAAAAAATTCCGGGTGAATTACGGCTTTTCTTTGACCTGAGATAAAGATAAAGATTTGTGATAGCGTGGGGCGTCAACAAAGATGGCTTTGGGTGACATGTTCACAGATCATTGGCCGGTTCTCAAAGTGTTCTTTCTCACTTCCTTTGACTGAACATTTTCAGCCAAATGATTAAAAAAAATTAAATAAATTATAAATATATTTTTGAGATGTATTTAAAATATTAATTTTTCTTGTCATTTTAGAAATTGCATTAAGTCTTTTCAAATTTTTAATTGCATAATAAATATTTTCTTTCATTAGTCAATTATTAAATTAATTAACAGTTTTAATGATATTAAAAATATATTTTAATTAACACTTTTAGAAATTTTATTGTTTTAATTTTTAAAATTATATAAGATAATTCATATTTTAAACAAATCTAATATATTTGTAATTTACCTTTAAAATATTTTAAATAAGTTGATTGGGCTTGAAGTTACACTGTTTAGGGTTCCAAGAGAGTGATTGGATTGTTAATCCATGGAGTCCATAAAAATTATATTTATTTGGAAAAAGTGTTATGGGACTTGGGTTTGTTAATCAAATTTCATGAGATTGAAAATAAAATTACTTTACTGTTTCTATTTCATATATAATGAAGGTTTGTGTCTAATTTCATACATTTAATTCTGATCAACTAATGCTAACATACTATCTGAATATCATCTTATCATTTTAATTTGAAAATTATATATTTAGACTATTCAACTATAAAACAAAAAGGATAAAAAGACTCCTATTTCGGATGGGTGTGAAAGGGAAACAATTTTGATATTTAATAGATTTTAAAATTGATGAAGAAAATTCAACAATAATTGAAGGGGGTAAAACGTAACTAACCCTAAATTTTATTTATTTTGCCATTGAATAGATTTCAAACCAACTTCAATCAAGCTTGATCGCACAAAATTCGATATATAAATAATTTTAAAAATGCACATAAATTTATGGGTTATTTAGCTGTAGGTAAATGCTATTTTGGGAAGATGGTTATAATCAGTTTTTTGGTAAAAAGCTGCTTATAAGCAGCTTTTTTATGAGAGAGGAAGTGGGTTATAATCTGGGAAGCGAATTATAACCCACTTCCCAAAATAGGTCTAAGTTATGATATGGGGTACTTTTTCATAAATTCTCTTTTATCTACTTATGTTTCATTTAGGCCTCGTTTAGGAACATGTTATTTTAATAACTTTTTAATTTTTTGACTAAAATATGAGGTAAAAAAAACTAGTACGTTTGAAATGACTTTTTGATTTTTTTACGAAAAGATGTGCAAAAAGTAGAGAGAAAAATGAATCTTTGACTTTTTTTGTACAAGTTATAGGCTTTTTGATTTTTTTAGTAATTTTTTAGCTTTTTAGCTAAAACACTCGCATGCCAAATGAGGCCTTAGTCCACATTAATTTCTTATTTTCCAATAAGTCCTATGGGCGACACAGTTATCAAAATATCCCTAATAATATTCACATTTACAATGTGAATGTTCTGTAATGTGAATGTTAACACCATCAATGTGAATATTCACATTATCAATATGAATGTTCATATTGTCAATGTGAATATTCACACGTTAATATGAATATGAATATTCACATTGTAAAATATGAATGTTCACATTACCAAATTGTTAACTGTTCAAAAAATATTTGTAAGGATAGAAATGTCCATAAAATATCTTAAATATGATAATTAGGATTTGATAAATCAAATATTCAAATAATATAACTTATTAGAATACAATAATATGTTATGGACTAATTGAGATACAAACACTTGAAAAATGATTTTCTAATAAATCTCCCTTATGATATTTGTTATATTGATTATTATAACGATAATAACTAAAAAAAATCAGTCATAACCAAATACTACATAAGGTATAACTAAACCAACTAGGCCTAGCCTAGTTGACCACCGTGACTCTCAATTTGAAGAGATATGAGTATAGGAGAGGACTCACAATTCGGTGAATAAAATAGTTCATTGTTTGGTTCAGAAATTTTGTACCGGACTGTGAGTCCATTCGGACTAATAGTCCCCTATACATAGGACAACTCTATCCCGGCGAGTGTAGGACAAAAAAATGTAGTATAAGCTCAGGATTGGGATTATTCTGAACTTATTGAAATAAAATTAAAATCTCAACTAAAATAAATTTAAAAGTTCAATTTATTCAATTTATCTTATTAAAAATAAAATTAAAAGTTCAATTTATTCAATTTATCTAATTAAAAATAAAATTAAAAGTTCAATTTATTAAAAGTTCAACTTATTTAAAAGTTCAAATTAAAATAAAATTAAAAAATCTCAACTAAAAATTAAAATAAATTTATATAATTTTTATTGATGTTCTATTTATTCAATTTTTTAAAATTCTAGTAAACAATTAAATAAAATAGGGTACACATCGGATTCAATAGAATAGTCCAATCCAAACATATAATCTCATAACTAAACAAACATAAAATTCAATAGAATAATTCAATCTAAATATCTAATCTCATGACCAACAGTCCGATAGATTACGAATTGTTTATGTAATTTTAAAAATTACATTCTGTCCCCTGAAATTTTGAATTTCATAACAACTGACTCATTTTATTAATATCATAAATTCAATTATCAGTTTTTGATGATATCAAAAATTTATTTCAAATAATAATTCATATAATTTTATTATTATATAGGAGAACAGTTAATAATTTTATTTTTTTAATTAATTCTGTTAAATAAAAAATTATGACAAAAAAATATTTACAAACTTTCAAATTACACGAGAAAATTTGTATTTTAAACAAACATGTATTTGTAAATTATCCTTTATTATTTGATATTTGTTAAGTGTTTTTAAGATTGGTTATTACTAAACTTAACAAAAAAAAAAAACATCACATTCTATTATTTCAGTTAATTTATAATAAGTTTAAAATACTATTTTAACCCATCAATACCAAATTAGCGCACCACCGTCTGCGAGTAAAAAATTATTTCTTACAGCTTTCTTTGACATGAGATAAAGATAAAGACTTGTGATTGTGCGGAGTCAACAAAGACGGCTTTGGGTGACATGTTCACAGATCATTGGACGGTTCTCATAGTGTTCTTTCTCACTTCTTTAGACTTAACATTTTGTGCCAAATGATTAAAAAAATTTAGATAAATTATAAATACATTTTTAAAATTTTTATAAAATATATATATATTTTTGTGTCATGCTGCCCTTTATAAAATTTTAATCGTATAATAAATAATTAATTTTGTTAGTCAATTATTAAGTCAATTAATAATTTTTTAATAATATTAATAATATATTTTAATTAATAATTTTAATAATTTTATTGTTGTAATTTTTAAAACTGAGTAAGATAATTTATATTTTCAACAAATCTCATATATTTATAATTTGCCTTCAAAATATTTTAAATAAGTTGATTGGGCTAGAAGTTATACCATTTAGGGGTTTGAAGAGAGTGATTGGATTGTTAATTTGTGGAGTGCATAAAAATTATGGTAGCGTTTGGTAGAGTTTTCTAAATAAGATTTGAAAATAGAATTATATTTTGAGTCTGTGAGTTTTGAAATTATGATTTGAGTGTGAAAAATTTATTTGGTAAATGAGTTTTGAAAAGAGTTTTGAATTGAGTGGAGAATTTTTGATGTGACATATGATATTTGATATTGAGAGGGTGATTTATGACCTGAAATTGGGTCGAGATAACGGCCGAGAAGATTGGTAGCCAAGTGGATCATGGAACCGAAATGATCCACGGTCCACCCAGAATTGGGCTACCAGGTCCTGGGCTGGGCAGGTGTTGAGCTAAGTATGCGCCGCCCAGTCCGTTTATAAGTTGCTCGGTTAAGGCGACGCTCGGTTAGACCGAGCTACGTGGATGGCAGAGGCGAAGCCGGTCAGGTTGGACGGCGTCCCGAAAGGCGTCACGACCGAGGTACTTGCCTGCTCGACAAAACGACCAACCGCAATCGAGTTGAATGACCAGCGCCCGGAAAGGCGCGGTCAGCCGAGATACCCAATTGCTCGGCAGGGAGGCCGGCAGCAGGCGTTCGCGAGACGTCTCTGGTTCGGCTGTGCCGAGGTGCTACCTAGCCCGGTTCTCTTGAGCGAAGCCAGTGAAGTGCTTGGGCGTAAAGCATAGCCCCGCCGTGGGTAGAGCAGCTCGGCTGCTGAGCTTCAGCAGAGAAGGCTAGCAGTTGAGATTAGGTGATGTTCAGCAAGGTTTACGCTGACAGATGGGATAGCAGAGCCACGTGTCAGGAGATGACTGGGAGTGGATATGGGGCGCAGAGGGTATATAAGCATGTCTGCGCCCCCCATACGCTGACAGACGAACAATTTTGTAAGAAATTCCTTACACTCAAACTCTCCTCCTTCTCTCTCTATCCCAAGGTGTGTGCTAACTTGATCGTCGGAGGGTTTTTCTGGCCACACACCGCCGGGTAGCTCACCGCCGTTGTGCTTTCAGGTGATCGGACAGAGACGGAGCTTGGAAGAAAGGAGTACGGGTTCGCCGGAATATTTGCTCCCCGTACAGATATAAAAACTTACAATTCATAATCAAACACATAACTCAAAATTCTATTAAAATCTCATAAAAAATTTTAAAAATTTTCAATTTAAAATATAAAAAATAACATGTGCCAATTGTAAAAAAAATAAATAAAAATAGCACTGTTCTGGTCAACCGGCCGGATGTCTAGGAGGACGATCAGTTAGCCTAAATTTTTTTGCCTTGGAAAGAGTTTTCAAAAGTAGGTGTGGAATTAATTTTTAAAAACTCTAAACAAACAACACATTCAAAACAAGGGGTGGAAATATGTTTGGAGAGTTTCTCCAAACACAACCTATATTTGTTTGGAAAAAGTGTTATCGAACTTGGGTTTGAACTTGGGTTTGTTAATCCAATTTCATGAGATTAAAAGTGAAATTACTTTATTGTTTCTATTTTATAAAAATAACAAAGTTGTCTATTTATATAATGAAGGTTTGTGTCGAATTTTATAGATTTAATTCTGATCAACTAATGCTAACATACTATCTGAATATCATCTTATCATTTTAATTTTAAAATTATACATTTAGACTATTCAACTATAAAACAAAAAAAGGTAAAAAGACTCCTATGTTGGGTGGGTGTGAAAGGAAAACAATTTTGATATTTGATAGATTTTAAAATTGATGGAAGAAAATTCAATAATAATTGAAGGGGGTAAAATATAACTAATCCTAAATTTTATTTATTTTTCCACACAATAGATTTGAAACCAACTTCAATCAAGCTTGATCGCACCAAATTTCTCTAAGTAGTAATCTAATTACTAATCACTTATGAACCTTCAATTAACTTTTTTTTTTTTTTTACCGTACTACTTGAGGTAGGTGGTTTGTGAGGAAATATTTGGAAAAGTGAGGTGAGAAAGAGAGAAAATTAGAAATGAGATGAGTGATTGAGGAGGGAACAACAGGTGTTGATAGGGACAACCAAGGGATAATAAATTGAATTTTGTAATTTTGTGCGGTGCCATTTAAATTCATTCACGTAGCCTACCTTTGCCTTTCAATGTTTTTCTTGTATTCCCACATGCCTTTGTCTATTAAATATCTACTTTGTGATGTTTTCAAGTTACTCCTCTTTGTATTCAAAATAACCTTGATTTTTTTTTAGGGTGGGGCCATTAAATATCATGTTTCAAAAAAAGAATATTACAATTAGATATTGTACTTGCACGCTTGTTTGATTAAATGAATTATAATATACAATTAGAATTATTAATTTATGAGATTTAGATTTTATTGTTTAGTTTTAATTTTTAAAATTCGTACTTTCGCAACTGTTTAATTAGATGAATTATAATATTAGATTAAAATTACTAATTTATGAGATTTCGATTTTATTGTTTTGTTACAATTTTTTATTATTCGGATTAAATTTCGATCGACGTTTTATTTAACAAAATTGATAAATTTTTAATAGGTTAATTACACTTATCTTCATTGAGATTTCTGACAATTACACTTACCTTCCTTATAATTTTAATAATTACACTAACCTTCTCTGTTTTTGAAACTATGCAAGATTTCTCATTCCATCATTTATCTGTTAAAATGTTTAACAAATTGAGATGATGTCAACAATTTTTGCTATTAGAAAGTCAAAATTGCCCTTGATCATTTATTTCTTTCAATACAAAGATTAAAAGGTAAATTGCACTAATGTCCCTTAAGGTTTTACATAATTGCAAAGGTCTCTCTTATTTATTATTCTTACGGGCGCAACTATATGAGATCTTAGTCTACATTGGGAGTGTTTGGTGTAACTGTTAAAATAAATTATAGATTATGGTTTAACAGATTATAGATTATGATTCTAATCAGCGGCTGTTAATCTGTTTTATGTAGCTGTTGGATTATAGATTTAATCAGCAGAGCAGTGTTTGGTTAAATAAGCTGTAAAATAGTTTTTTGCTATGTAATGTCATTTTTGCCCTTATAAGATATAAAAATTGTTATTTTTTCATTTTCTTTAGTTTTAATTTAAAATATATATATATATATATATTTCATTAATAGAAGTTAATATAATTAATTAATATAAAAATTGATACATTTCATTACAAGAATTGTTATTTCATTTTTTTATTTCATTTAATAGAAGTTATTTCATTTTTTTTTATTATTTCACTTTTTTTTTCATTAATATCAATTAGCAACAATTGTTTTTTTTATTTTTATTATAATAATTCACATTATCAATATGAATGTTCATATTGTCAATGTGAATATTCACACGTTAATATGAATATGAATATTCACATTGTAAAATATGAATGTTCACATTACCAAATTGTTAACTGTTCAAAAAATATTTGTAAGGATAGAAATGTCCATAAAATATCTTAAATATGATAATTAGGATTTGATAAATCAAATATTCAAATAATATAACTTATTAGAATACAATAATATGTTATGGACTAATTGAGATACAAACACTTGAAAAATGATTTTCTAATAAATCTCCCTTATGATATTTGTTATATTGATTATTATAACGATAATAACTAAAAAAAATCAGTCATAACCAAATACTACATAAGGTATAACTAAACCAACTAGGCCTAGCCTAGTTGACCACCGTGACTCTCAATTTGAAGAGATATGAGTATAGGAGAGGACTCACAATTCGGTGAATAAAATAGTTCATTGTTTGGTTCAGAAATTTTGTACCGGACTGTGAGTCCATTCGGACTAATAGTCCCCTATACATAGGACAACTCTATCCCGGCGAGTGTAGGACAAAAAAATGTAGTATAAGCTCAGGATTGGGATTATTCTGAACTTATTGAAATAAAATTAAAATCTCAACTAAAATAAATTTAAAAGTTCAATTTATTCAATTTATCTTATTAAAAATAAAATTAAAAGTTCAATTTATTCAATTTATCTAATTAAAAATAAAATTAAAAGTTCAATTTATTAAAAGTTCAACTTATTTAAAAGTTCAAATTAAAATAAAATTAAAAAATCTCAACTAAAAATTAAAATAAATTTATATAATTTTTATTGATGTTCTATTTATTCAATTTTTTAAAATTCTAGTAAACAATTAAATAAAATAGGGTACACATCGGATTCAATAGAATAGTCCAATCCAAACATATAATCTCATAACTAAACAAACATAAAATTCAATAGAATAATTCAATCTAAATATCTAATCTCATGACCAACAGTCCGATAGATTACGAATTGTTTATGTAATTTTAAAAATTACATTCTGTCCCCTGAAATTTTGAATTTCATAACAACTGACTCATTTTATTAATATCATAAATTCAATTATCAGTTTTTGATGATATCAAAAATTTATTTCAAATAATAATTCATATAATTTTATTATTATATAGGAGAACAGTTAATAATTTTATTTTTTTAATTAATTCTGTTAAATAAAAAATTATGACAAAAAAATATTTACAAACTTTCAAATTACACGAGAAAATTTGTATTTTAAACAAACATGTATTTGTAAATTATCCTTTATTATTTGATATTTGTTAAGTGTTTTTAAGATTGGTTATTACTAAACTTAACAAAAAAAAAAAACATCACATTCTATTATTTCAGTTAATTTATAATAAGTTTAAAATACTATTTTAACCCATCAATACCAAATTAGCGCACCACCGTCTGCGAGTAAAAAATTATTTCTTACAGCTTTCTTTGACATGAGATAAAGATAAAGACTTGTGATTGTGCGGAGTCAACAAAGACGGCTTTGGGTGACATGTTCACAGATCATTGGACGGTTCTCATAGTGTTCTTTCTCACTTCTTTAGACTTAACATTTTGTGCCAAATGATTAAAAAAATTTAGATAAATTATAAATACATTTTTAAAATTTTTATAAAATATATATATATTTTGTGTCATGCTGCCCTTTATAAAATTTTAATCGTATAATAAATAATTAATTTTGTTAGTCAATTATTAAGTCAATTAATAATTTTTTAATAATATTAATAATATATTTTAATTAATAATTTTAATAATTTTATTGTTGTAATTTTAAAACTGAGTAAGATAATTTATATTTTCAACAAATCTCATATATTTATAATTTGCCTTCAAAATATTTTAAATAAGTTGATTGGGCTAGAAGTTATACCATTTAGGGGTTTGAAGAGAGTGATTGGATTGTTAATTTGTGGAGTGCATAAAAATTATGGTAGCGTTTGGTAGAGTTTTCTAAATAAGATTTGAAAATAGAATTATATTTTGAGTCTGTGAGTTTTGAAATTATGATTTGAGTGTGAAAAATTTATTTGGTAAATGAGTTTTGAAAAGAGTTTTGAATTGAGTGGAGAATTTTTGATGTGACATATGATATTTGATATTGAGAGGGTGATTTATGACCTGAAATTGGGTCGAGATAACGGCCGAGAAGATTGGTAGCCAAGTGGATCATGGAACCGAAATGATCCACGGTCCACCCAGAATTGGGCTACCAGGTCCTGGGCTGGGCAGGTGTTGAGCTAAGTATGCGCCGCCCAGTCCGTTTATAAGTTGCTCGGTTAAGGCGACGCTCGGTTAGACCGAGCTACGTGGATGGCAGAGGCGAAGCCGGTCAGGTTGGACGGCGTCCCGAAAGGCGTCACGACCGAGGTACTTGCCTGCTCGACAAAACGACCAACCGCAATCGAGTTGAATGACCAGCGCCCGGAAAGGCGCGGTCAGCCGAGATACCCAATTGCTCGGCAGGGAGGCCGGCAGCAGGCGTTCGCGAGACGTCTCTGGTTCGGCTGTGCCGAGGTGCTACCTAGCCCGGTTCTCTTGAGCGAAGCCAGTGAAGTGCTTGGGCGTAAAGCATAGCCCCGCCGTGGGTAGAGCAGCTCGGCTGCTGAGCTTCAGCAGAGAAGGCTAGCAGTTGAGATTAGGTGATGTTCAGCAAGGTTTACGCTGACAGATGGGATAGAGTACTTGACGAGTTCTACACATTGAACGGTTCAGATTTTCAAAACGGGATCCGTGGTGAGCCCCCATAGGCCCAACAGCACCGTCCAGTCCGATCTCGGACTGGACAGAAGCCGGACCCTTTTGGTATTGGGCTTTCTTTTCCCTCTCGCTTTCCTACTCTTTAATTCTAATGGGGTAAGTCACTAAAAAGGGTAGTGAATTAGTAATGATTATTTGGTATTCTTCTTCTATTATTGTCTCTCAGCATTTGTTATGGGGTAAATTATAAATACACTTTTTAAAATGTATTTAAAATATGAATATGAGTTATTTTTGTAACTTTGAAAATTATATATTATTTTTTTGAAATTTTAAATTTTATAATAAATGATTCATTTTATTAATAAATTAGAAATTTAATTATCAATTTTTGTTGATATTATAAATTTATTTCAAATAATAATTCAAGTAATTTTATTATTATATAGTAAAGTAATTAGTAATTTTATTTCTTAATTAATTATGTTAAATAAAAAATTATGATAAACAGATATTTTAATTTTCCAAATCACATAAAAAAAAAATCATATTTTAAACAAATTTCAAGATGTGTATAATTTACCTTTTATTATTTGATATTTGTTAATTTTTCTTTTGGGAATTTTTTTAAAGTCTCTGATATTAAGATTTTATAAGATAAAAGACATACAATATTTTTATAGTAATTAAGATCCCTCAACATTTCTACAGAGAAAATTTCACTCAGAGTAATTTTGTTCGACGCAGAGAAATTCGCCCCGACTCTAAGAAATTTTGAAATTTCTCTGAGTCGAGATCGAAATTTCTCTAAGTCAGGCAAAATTTCTCTGAATCGGGTAAAATTTCTCTGAATTAAATTTTTTCTGTGAAAATGTTGAGGGATCTTAGTTAATAAAAAATACAAAAAAAAACATCTTAAACCTCTCTTACTATATAAAGTTGAAAAGGGATATTTCAATAATTTTCTCTTCTTTTTTAGATTAGTTATTCCTTTTAAATTTAACAAAAAGTATTAGATTTTATTATTTTAATTAATTTATAATAAGTTTAGAATACTCTTTTAAGCAATTAACACCAAATTAGAGCACCACATGATAAATGCCTACGAGTAAAAAAAAAAATTCCGGGTGAATTACGGCTTTTCTTTGACCTGAGATAAAGATAAAGATTTGTGATAGCGTGGGGCGTCAACAAAGATGGCTTTGGGTGACATGTTCACAGATCATTGGCCGGTTCTCAAAGTGTTCTTTCTCACTTCCTTTGACTGAACATTTTCAGCCAAATGATTAAAAAAAATTAAATAAATTATAAATATATTTTTGAGATGTATTTAAAATATTAATTTTTCTTGTCATTTTAGAAATTGCATTAAGTCTTTTCAAATTTTTAATTGCATAATAAATATTTTCTTTCATTAGTCAATTATTAAATTAATTAACAGTTTTTAATGATATTAAAAATATATTTTAATTAACACTTTTAGAAATTTTGTTGTTTTAATTTTTAAAATTATATAAGACAATTCGTATTTTAAACAAATCTAATATATTTGTAATTTACTTTTAAAATATTTTAAATAAGTTGATTGGGCTTGAAGTTACACTGTTTAGGGTTCCAAGAGAGTGATTGGATTGTTAATCCATGGAGTCCATAAAAATTATATTTATTTGGAAAAAGTGTTATGGGACTTGGGTTTGTTAATCAAATTTCATGAGATTGAAAATAAAATTACTTTACTGTTTCTATTTCATATATAATGAAGGTTTGTGTCTAATTTCATACATTTAATTCTGATCAACTAATGCTAACATACTATCTGAATATCATCTTATCATTTTAATTTGAAAACTATATATTTAGACTATTCAACTATAAAACAAAAAGGATAAAAAGACTCCTATTTCGGATGGGTGTGAAAGGGAAACAATTTTGATATTTAACAGATTTTAAAATTGCTGAGGAAAATTCAACAATAATTGAAGGGGGTAAAACGCAACTAACCCTAAATTTTATTTATTTTGCCATTGAATAGATTTCAAACCAACTTCAATCAAGCTTGATCGCACAAAATTTGATATATAAATAATTTTAAAAATGCACATAAATTTATGGGTTGTTTAGCTCTAGGTAAGTTATGATATGGGTATTTTTTCATAAATTTTTTTTTACCTACTTATGTTTTATTTAGATCTCGTTTAGGAACATGTTATTTTAATAACTTTTTAATTTTTTGACTAAAATATGAGATAAAAAAAACTAGTATGTTTGAAATGACTTTTTGGTTTTTTTAGTAACTTTTTAGCTTTTTAGCTAAAACACTCACATGCCAAACGAGGCCTTAGTCCACATTAATTTCTTATATTCCAATAAGTCCTATGGGTGACACAGTTATCAAAATAACCCTAATAATATTCACATTTACAGTGTGAATTTTCTGTAATGTGAATGTTCACACCATCAATGTGAATGTTAACATGTCAATGTGAATATTCACATTATCAATATGAATGTTCATACTGTCAATGTGAATATTCACATTGTAAAATGTGAATGTTCACATCACCAAATTGTTAACTGTTCAAAAAATATTTGTAAGGGTAGAAATGTCCATAAAATATCTTAAATATGATAATTAGGATTTGATAAATCAAATATTCAAATAATATGACTTATTAGAATACAATAATATGTTATGGACTAATTGGGATATAAACACTTGAAAAATAATTTTCTAATAAATCTCCCTTATGATATTTGTTATATTGATTATTATAAAGATAATAACTAAAAAAAAAAATAGTCATAACCAAATACTACATAAGGTATAACTAAACCAACTAGGCTTAGCCTAGTTGACCACCATGACTCTCAATTTGGAGAGATATGAGTATGGGATAGGACTCACAATTCGGTGAATAAAATAATTTATTGTTTGGTTCAGAAATTTTGTATCGGACTGTGAGTCCATTCGGACTAATAGTCCCCTATATATAGGACAACTCTATCCCGGCGAGTGTAGGACAAAAAACGTAGTATAAGCTCAGGATTGGGATTATTCTGAACTTATTGAAATCAAATTAAAATCTCAACTAAAATAAATTTAAAAGTTCAATTTATTCAATTTATCTAATTAAAAATAAAATTAAAAGTTCAATTTATTAAAAGTTCAACTTATTTAAAAGTTCAAATTAAAATAAAATTAAAAAATCTCAACTAAAAATTAAAATAAATTTATATAATTTTTATTGATGTTCTATTTATTCAATTTTTTAAAAGTTCTAGTAAACAATTAAATAAAATAGAGTACACATCGGATTCAATAGAATAGTCCAATCCAAACATATAATCCCATAATTAAACAAACATAAAATTCAATAGAATAATTCAATCTAGATATCTAATCTCATGACCAACAGTCCGGTGGATTACAAATTGTTTATATAATTTTAGAAATTACATTTCGTTCCCTGAAATTTTGAATTTTATAACAACTGACTCATTTTATTAATATCATAAATTCAATTATCAGTTTTTGATGATATCAAAAATTTATTTCAAATAATAATTCAGGTAATTTTATTATTATATAGGAGAACAGTTAATAATTTTATTTTTTTAATTAATTCTATTAAATAAAAAATTATGACAAAAAAATATTTACAATCTTTTAAATTACACGAGAAAATTCGTATTTTAAACAAACAAGTATTTGTAAATTATCCTTTATTATTTGATATTTGTTAAGTGTTTTTAAGATTGGTTATTACTAAACTTAACAAAAAAAAACATCACATTCTATTATTTCAGTTAATTTATAATAAGTTTAAAATACTATTTTAACCCATCAATACCAAATTAGCGCACCACCGTCTACGAGTAAAAAATAATTTCTTACAGCTTTCTTTGACATGAGATAAAGATAAAGACTTGTGATTGTGCGGAGTCAACAAAGACGGCTTTGGGTGACATGTTCACAGATCATTGGCCGGTTCTCATAGTGTTCTTTCTCACTTCTTTAGACTTAACATTTTGTGCCAAATGATTAAAAAAATTTAGATAAATTATAAATACATTTTAAAATTTTTATAAAATATATATATTTTTTGTGTAATGCTGTCCTTTTTAAAATTTTAATTGTATAATAAATAATTTATTTTGTTAGTCAATTATTAAGTTAATTAATAATTTTAATAATATTAAAAATATTTTTTAATTAATAATTTTAATAATTTTATTATTGTAATTTTTAAAACTGAATAAGATAATTCATATTTTCAACAAATCTCATATATTTATAATTTACCTTCAAAATATTTTAAATAAGTTGATTGGGCTAGAAGTTATACCATTTAGGGGTTTGAAGAGAGTGATTGGATTGTTAATTTGTGGAGTGCATAAAAAATTATGGTAGCGTTTGGTAGAGTTTTCTAAATATGATTTGAAAATAGAATTATATTTTGAGTCTATGAGTTTTGAAATTATGATTTGAGTGTGGAAAATTTATTTGGTAAATGAGTTTTGAAAAGAGTTTTGAATTGAGTGGAGAATTTTTGATGTGACATATGATATTTGATACAAAAACTTACAATTCATAATCAAACACATAACTCAAAATTCTATTAAAAGTTCATAAAAAATTTTAAAAAATTTAACTTTTTTAATTTTAAAATATAAAAAATAACAGGTGCCAATTGTAAAAAAAATAAATAAAAATAGCACTGTTCTGGTCAACCGGCCGGACGTCTAGGAGGACGATCAGTTAGCCTAAATTTTTTGCCTTGGAAAGAGTTTTCAAAAGTATGTGTGGAATTAATTTTTAAAAACTCTAAACAAACAACACATTCAAAACAAAGGGTGAAAATGTGTTTGGAGAGCTTCTCCAAATACAACCTATATTTGTTTGGAAAAAGTGTTATCGAACTTGGGTTTGAACTTGGGTTTGTTAATCCAATTTCATGAGATAGTGAAATTACTTTATTGTTTCTATTTTATAAAAATAACAAAGTTGTCTATTTATATAATGAAGGTTTGTGTCGAATTTTATAGATTTAATTCTGATCAACTGATGCTAACATACTATCTGAATATCATCTTATCATTTTAATTTTAAAATTATACATTTAGACTATTCAACTATAAAACAAAAAAGGTAAAAAGACTCCTATGTTGGGTGGGTGTGAAAGGGAAACAATTTTGATATTTGATAGATTTTAAAATTGATGGAAAAAAATTCAATAATTTTTGAAGGGGGTAAAATGTAACTAACCCTAAATTTTATTTATTTTTCCATAGAGTAGATTTGAAACCAACTTCAATCAAGCTTGATCGCACCAAATTTCTCTAAGTAGTAATCTAATTACTAATCACTTATGAACCTTCAATTAACTTCTTTTTTTTTTTTTACCGTACTACTTGAGGTAGGTGGTTTGTGAGGAAATATTTGGAAAAGTGAGGTGAGAAAGAGAGAAAATTAGAAATGAGATGAGTGATTGAGGAGGGAACAACAGGTGTTGATAGGGACAACCAAGGGATAATAAATTGAATTTTGTAATTTTGTGCGGTGCCATTTAAATTCATTCACGTAGCCTACCTTTGCCTTTCAATGTTTTTCTTGTATTCCCACATGCCTTTGTCTATTAAATATCTACTTTGTGATGTTTTCAAGTTACTCCTCTTTGTATTCAAAATAACCTTGATTTTTTTTTAGGGTGGGGCCATTAAATATCATGTTGCAAAAAAAGAATATTACAATTAGATATTGTACTTGCACGCTTGTTTGATTAAATGAATTATAATATACAATTAGAATTATTAATTTATGAGATTTAGATTTTATTGTTTAGTTTTAATTTTTAAAATTCGTACTTTCACACCTGTTTAATTAGATGAATTATAATATTAGATTAAAATTACTAATTTATGAGATTTTGATTTTATTGTTTTGTTACAATTTTTTATTATTCGGATTAAATTTCGATCGACATTTTATTTAACAAAATTGATAAATTTTTAATAGGTTAATTACACTTATCTTCATTGAGATTTCTGACAATTATACTTACCTTCCTTATAATTTTAATAATTACACTAACCTTTTCTGTTTTTGAAACTATGCAAGATTTCTCATTCCATCATTTATCTGTTAAAATGTTTAACAAATTGAGATGATGTCAACAATTTTTGCTATTAGAAAGTCAAAATTGCCCTTGATCATTTATTTCTTTCAATACAAAGATTAAAAGGTAAATTGCACTAATGTCCCTTAAGGTTTTACATAATTGCAAAGGTCTCCCTTATTTATTATTCTTACGGGCGCAACTATATGAGATCTTAGTCTACATTGGGAGTGTTTGGTGTAACTGTTAAAATAAATTATAAATTATGGTTTAACAGATTATAGATTATGATTTAATCAGCAACTGTTAATCTGTTTTATGTAGCTATTGGATTATAGATTTAATCAGCATAGCAGTGTTTGGTTGAATAAGCTGTAAAATAGTTTTTTGCTATGTAATGTCCCTTTTGCCCTTATAAGATATAAAAATTGTTATTTTTTCATTTTCTTTAGTTTTAATTTAAAAAATATATATATATATTTCATTAATAGAAGTTAATATAATTAATTAATATAAAAATTGATACATTTCATTACAACAATTGTTATTTCATTTTTTTATTTCATTTAATAGAAGTTATTTCATTTTTTTTTATTATTTCACTTTTTTTTTCATTAATATCAATTAGCAACAATTGTTTTTTTTATTATTATTATAATACCAAAGAATTTTATTTAATAGAAGTTATTTAATTGAAATAAATTTATATCAATATTAATTGAAATAAAATTGTGCAATTTATTTCTTTATTTAAATTGTGCAATTGTGCAATTTATATCAATAATTGTGAAATAAATTGTGCAATTTATTTAATGGATATAAATTGCACAATTTATTTCAATATTAATTGAAATATTTTTTAAAAAATTAAATGGAAGTTAATTGAAATAAATTGTTTTTTTTTTTTTTTTTCATTACAATTTTGCAAAACCCTAGCAGCCACCGGTGGTCTGCAAGAAGCCCTCGCCGCCGCCGGTGGTCTGCAAAGCCCTCGCCATTGATGCCTTAGCCACCACCTCTAGTTTGTGAGAAAGAGAGAAGTCGTTCGTGCCGAAATCGCGATGGTTTCAGATCGCGCGCGCGCACGTGAAAGAGAGAGAGAGCTCACAACAGCCGGGGAACACTTAACCATTGATCACGATGGAGGGACAACGACAAAGGCACAGTAGCGAACAGAGAGAGAAAGCTTTACTGGAACTCGCCTCTCACCATCGGAAATCTCCTATCTCTCTCTCTCTCTCTCTATCTCTCTGAGTGAACAGTGATATTTTTGTGGTTTAAATAATGACAATTTGGTAATACTTCAAATTGGTGAAGGGCATTTAAATAATTTTGACCCTCTTCCGCTTAAGCTGAGAATCAGAAGCACCCTTGGAGCAGATTCTCAAAATCAAATTATTTATCTTAAAAAAAATCTGTTATAAGTTTAAGTTGGTATGATTAAGCTGGAACAAACAGTTTATTTTAGTTTTTTTTAAGTTAAAAGTTATAAGTTGGGTAAAAAAAGCTGGGCCAAACACCCCCATTATCTTCTTCCTCTCACTAAATTGATACTCTCTCTATTGTGTGTATCTTCTTCTTTTCTTTTTTTTATCCATTTTCTTTCCTCTATTTTTTTTTTTCCAATCTTCTTTCTTCAAAAAATTTTTCTTCTCATTTTTCTTATTCTTCTTTCTCTTCAAGTAAGATCCACTTTCTCTAAACCATCTATCTATCTCTCTCAAATTAATTTCTATTTTCTTTTTTTTTATTCTTTTTATTTCTTCACTTTATTCATGTTTGCTGCTGCAACCAACAGTAGTGTCATATACTTTTTATTTGCTCCACCATTCTCTTCTTTCTTAATTTTCTTTATAATTTTTTTCTCCATCATTATTAAGCTGCATATCATTTCACAATCCTTTATTATTTTCAAATTTTAATTTCTTTATTTGAGTCCTTAATTTTTCAATCCATATGTAATAAAAAAAAATTCCACGTAATATTGTCTAAGTTATTAACAAAGTTTAAAAATAAAAAATAAAATAAAATATAATCTTAGAAAAATTAGTGAAACATCTCTCTCCAATTTTGTGTAGTAGGAGAGGTACAAGATATTTTTTTATTGGCTAAGGTCCCTTAACATTTTCACAGAGAAAATTTGACTTAGAGAAATTTCGGCCCCCGACTCAGAGAAATTTTTTCTGAATCGAGGCAAAATTTCTCTGAGTCGAATTTTCTTTGTAAAAATGTTGAGAGACCGTAACTACTATGAAAATATGTATGTCATTTATCTTATAAAATTTTAATATCATGGATCTTAAAAAAAAATTCCCCTATAATCTTCTTACAACAAATGAAAATTAGTTGATAGGGAATTAAAGATCAATTGTTTTGTTTTTGTTTTTGTTTTTGTTTTTGTTGAGAATATTAAACTATTCAATCAATTTGTCATTTATTACATCTAAAATTAAAATTAAACTTTACTTAAACCAGTCTTTAGTTTTTTTAAAATTTTTATTATAATATTTCATCTTTTTTCTTTCATTTAACCACACATCAAGAGCTATATATATATATATATATATAATAGAATAACTCCACATGAAAGCCAACAAATTGATCACCATCAAACCTTATACTAAATTAAATACAACCATTTATTTGAAAATTACAAAAAAATATATATATAAAATATGTCAATTTTTATTTTTTAAAAAGACCACCAATTTATATTGTGAGCATAGAAATAATTAGTAATAAAAATTTTATGTAAAAAACACCTATTTTGAGATATGAGCGTTTGAATAAAAATTTGAAAAGATACATATTTTTAATAAAAATATATTAAAAATACATATAGGTATTTCTTTATTTATTTTTGGGTATGAAAAATACCTATTTGGAGAAATTAGAGTTTTTATAAAATTTTGAAAATACCTGTTTTTAATAAAAATTTATCTTAAAAATACATATAACTATTTTGAATTTTGTTCATGAAAAATACTTATTTTGGGACATAATTAGTAATAAAAAAATTTGAATTGGTCGAGGTAGAAATATGGAGAAGATAAGAGGAGTAAATTAGACTTACATCCCCTGAGGTTTTTAACAATTACAGAGATCTCCCATGTGGTTTCACGTTTAGACCAAAGGGTAATATAGTCATTTGTACACCCAAGTAATGTTGTTTGTGCTAACTTAACGAATTGGGGGAATCTTGATAATAGTTTCAAAAATATGGAAGGTTAGTGTAATTATTGAAATTATAGGAGAGGTCTCTGTAATTGTTAGAAATCTCAGGGGATGTAAGTGTAATTTACCCATTTTTAATTCTATAAGTAATAATGCAAATCAAACATATAATTGAAACAAAAATGCTAAAGACCCCAAAAATTTTACCAAAAATTCTACCAAATGTCTCACATGAGTGTGGGACCCACATGAGACTCACTTTGTGTGGGTCCCACATCCATGTGAGACATTTGATAGAATTTTTATTAGAATTTTTGGGATCTCTAACATTACTCAATTGAAACAAAAATGCTAAAGATCTCAAAAATTCTACCAAATGTCTCACATGAGTATGGGACCCACATGAGACCCATTTTGTGTAGGTCTCACACTCATGTGAGACATTTGATAGAATTTTTGGTAAAATTTTTGGGGTCTTTAACATTACTCAATTGAAAAAAAATGCTAAAGACCTCAAAAATTTTATCAAAAATTCTACCAAATGCCTCGCATGAGTGTGGGACCCACACGAGACCCACTTTGTGTGGGTCCCACACCCATGTGAGATATTTAGTAGAATTTTTGGGGTTTCTAACATTACTCTAATTGAAATCATATATTTCCACTATTGCAAAATAAATATAGGCAAGAGGGAATTATTTATCTTATTAATTGTAACGCCCCACTTTTAATTACTCGGATACCATTACCAAATCTATTATTATAATTCAATTCTAAAGACAACATGTGGAAATTCTATACATTAACAAGAATAAATAAATAAATAAAGATTCTCTCATTCAAATACATAATAAATGCTACATGAGTTACAATTAAATAAATCGCCCACAAGCTTGCATCATCACATATTAAAGAAAGGGTTCAACCATTTTACAACAAGAAATAAAAGGCCATGTGGTCAACACATAAAAAAGATCCTCGATCTTGACCCACTTCTTGACATCACCTTAAAAAGGATTAGCAATGAACATAAAGTCAATTAAGGATCCCAACATGAACCTAAAGAGTTACAACATACAGATAGCTATGATTATAAATGTTTCATATCATACAATATAATTAATGTAACGATTTATAATCAAAGTATACTTATATATATACTTTTTTCAAAAATCATCCAATTTACTTAACGACATAGATACGTTCTCTTTTCCTTCTCTTACATTTTCCAGTTCATAAAGAACATATAATAACAACTTGTTCGATACACAAATGTACGCACAATCATATAAGACAACATGACCTTATCTACCAAACCACTACCATATATGATACACACAGGTAAACCGATTCAACACTAAAACACCAATCTATGCTCTACCTACCTTAAGTACGGTAAGCCAATGACACACTTTTCCACAATAAAACACCAATTTACCAAACACAAGCTGGAAGGTAATAATACCTCTACCAAGTTTTCCAGGCGCTAGCTGGAAGGTGCTAGTACCTCTCATTTTAAGTGCAACCAATTCTCTAGGCGCTAGTTGAAAGGTAATGGTACCTCTCATTCTCTGTACAGTATACATTACCAATCATCACGACATGCTAAAAGTATAATAACACAAGTGTAATATATACACATAATCTATTCAACACATCAATGTCATCCTCCATCGATGACCAATGACAAAACCTCTAAGCACATGTATTTAATACGCATAACTACAACAGTCCAAATCTCGTAAGACATAAGCCCAACAACAACAATAACATATACCAAATGTTCAAATGTCCAACCTTCCGTTTATTCTCAATTTACAAAAGAGTTATAATTTCATTTTCTTTGCAAAATCAATTTCCTTATTTTCCAATTCACAATACTTCAACCATGTTCCAAAAATTCATTTTCTTTCTTTAATAATCCCAAATCCATAGTTAACCAAAATCACAATCCAACTCAACTCAAAATATATTTCTTAAAACAATCTCACTATCTCGGTTAACTCCATTTTTAACAATTATTACATTAATACAATCCACATAATACATAACATAACTAAACTTTACCCCTTTTATCCAATTGAGCCAATTATATAACATTAGGGCTTTTTCCCTTTCTCAACATAAACATGTTTAACTAGTCCCCAATTAACCAAAACAACTACCAATTTAATAATTACAACCCCCAAGTATCAAACCCTAGATCTCTCTTTCATGATTTTCAAAAAATCCATAATAAACATGGTTTAATGCAATAAAAATCTACCACATGTCTATTTATAGACGAGGTATTGAAAAGGAGTAAAGAAATTCCTACCTCTTGAAGCGACGAGGAGAAAGCCAAAAATTCATGGCGATGAAAATACGATCAGTTTAGATTAAAATAAAGATCTTGTCACCCTCTACATTTTGGTATAAGGAACTAGGGGTAAAAAAAAAGAGTGGAAATAGATGAAAACCAAGCTAGAAAGCTTGAAACCTTCAAAAATGACAAACGAGAGGAAAATGATGAGAGAAAAAATGATCTAGATTTGACCAAAAAGTGACTTTTAAAGTGCTGATCCGAACAGATTGCTCGAGTGATGAAACCTACACTCAAGCGTTAGAAACACAATACCGCGCAAGGGATGAAACCTTCATGCGAGTGTAGAACGCACACTCCTAGAAATTCAGACCAACAAAGAGCAGACTGCTTGAGTGACCAACCCTGGCCTTGAGCGAACCTCAACATCTCCTAGAATCCTAGACCTACAAAAGTACTGGATGACTCGCAAGACCGCTCGAGCGAATAACCTGTCGCTCAAGCAATGAAGAAGAAAAACTTTCAAGTTGTTACACTAATACTCGACGCACCACCCCTCCGAAACATGTTCTCTGTTTGCAAGTACACAACGTGAAGTGGATCATCCTCTTGGTAGTAGCAGGATAGAAATTCTGACTTACCATAATAATCAGATTTGATTGGTAAAAAATAATTGCCATTGAACAAGAACATAATTTAAATAAGCACACAATACCAAATTAACCAAAACCATAAAACAATTGTGTTTTGCCTATTCAATGATATGACATAGAACATTTTCATTGTCAAAGTTTAGAAACTCAAAAGGAAAATTAGGTGAAGAAGCAAATTAATAAACATATGTTGTAGAAAAGGTTTTACAAATTATTTAATAAATATATGTTCTCGCTTGTCACGCCCTAAATTTACAAGGTCCAAACCCACTCAAGGAAAAGCAAGAGTGAGGATACAAAATAAGGATAATTTAACTACTAATAATTGATCAAAGCGCGATAGGTGAATTAATAATTATGGATTCATAAGAGACAATTTGGAATCACTCTCTAGAAAACATATTTCATACATTCCATGATGTTACAAGAATCAATGTATTTTACATTCAATCACTGCATGTCATGAATGTAAAGTATATGAAACATTACATTACATGTTTAAGTTCTATTACGAGTAGATGCCCTACATGCTTAAATACAAAATAGGGCATGACCCTTTTCACAAAACAAGGCACTCGGTCATACAGAAACAAAAACAAAGCCTTAGGCTGCACCCAAAAAAAAAAAAAAATTCAGCCGTCGTGCTCTTACATTTTGTTATGTGGCTATCACCGATACAGTGGTACGCCATCCACACCTGAGAATATTTAACAAAAGAGGGAAGAACAAATTTATATATAGTAAAGAAGTTCTTAACTAATGAAATATGTGTTGAGATTTTTGAAATAAGCATTGAGATATTAGAAGTTCTTAACTCATGAATGCATGCACCATATAGTGTCATAATTTGAAATATCAACTCTCACTTTTTTATGCAAAAATCACATGAATGATTTATCAAATGCTCCAATTATTCTTAACAAATCCCATTGTAATTATGAACGTGGTGAAACCTAGGTAACAGAAGCTCAACAAAAATTTAAAGGCCTCAGAAAATACCTCAAGTTATGTACAAAAATTTACAATTTAAAAGCCCAAACACGCAATCAAATATACAATTTTTTAGAATAATATTAAAATAAATAAACGCAACATTCAAACATGAAAAAATTATCTACTGGGTTCGAAGAGTCCATCTCTCATATCTCAAATTGGAACAGTAAGTCATTTGTGCGTATCAACGGAATAATTAGTGTAATACATGTGCCTTAAATATAATAAATAAAATTTTAAATTGGCCCTGTCCTTATAGAGTATTCAGGCAAAATTCAGGCAAGAGGAAGATAATTAAGATGTCTTTCTCTTACCAATTCTTAGCTCTGTAATCTCTCTAAACTTTCTCTATGATTCCTCTCTCATTTCTTAACTGAAATGAAGCCTTTATTCGTAGAGAAAGAAGTTTGAGAGGGTGAGGGAAGTCAACTAACCCTTGGACAGATGTGTAACAACATGCAAGTGTTGGTATTTTTCCCAATAATAGAAAACTAAATTCTATAAAATAAAATAGTGAGGATAAAATGATCTTATTTTAATTCTTAAAGGAAATACAAGATTAAAAATAAGATTAGAACATTAGAACATATTATAAGATAGATTCACATGGACATACAAAAATAATATACAAGATAAATAGATTAAATCTAAAAGTTTGAAGAACAAAAGATAAGGGATGTAAACCAAAACCTGTGGTATATACAGTTTCCTTAAAATAGATTCCCCGCCTCACCTATAGGTGCTGGAGGAATGTTGGCGTCTGTTTCTTAGGATACGACGGTTAAAAGTAGCTAATGCAAGAGCACCTCCTGGGTAGTTTCGACGAATTGATAATGACAGTACTCTCTCATTAACAAGAATCAAAGAAGGGGTTAACAAAAAGGAGATTGGAAATTTTTTTTTCAATTTTTCTTTGATATAAGAAACATCTCCAATTTTATCTCAAAATACACTATTTTCCATCTCAAAAAACCTCTCTAAAAATATCCTACCAAGTTGGAAGAGGAAATGTTTTTATTTATATAAGTAGATGAGTCTCTAGCCATGAAGGCTATTATCATAAGAGTCATCAAATGCCATTAACCAATGTCATCAACTCTAGCCATTAAGAATAGAGTTACAAAGATTGAAAACCTCCCTTACATTATATATAAAAATAAATATATATAATGCTATTTGAAAAATCCAACTAGATGGGCCGCAAAACGGATACGAATGTTGGGTCATAACTCGATCTAAACTCAGGCCTCGTTTGGGAACCCTCATTTTTAGTCAAAAAGTCAAAAAGTTACTAAATTAGCCAAAAAGCCAACAACCCATACCAAAAAGTCAAAGATTCTCTTTTCTCTCTACTTTTTGCACATCTTTTCGTAAAAAGCCAAAAAGTCATCCTAAACATGCTAGTTTTTTTTAGCTCATATTTTAGCCAAATAGCCAAAAAATTACTAAATTAGCCTGTTCCCAAACGAGGCCTTCAAAAACATGTACAAACAAAGCCCAACACAGTATAGCTCAATCCAAGTTCAAGACTAGATCCAAATCCAAGTCCATACCTAACACATATGCACAAGCCTATGCTTTGTCTAGACTAAGACTAAAGTTCAAGTCAAAGTCTAACTTTAATTGATACACATTTTATGAGACAATTTTTATTTATAATTCAATAATTTTGACTCATTATTTTTATATTATAATTTTTTTACTTAAGAAAATATAACATCACTCGAATCCATCTTAACGGACGGTTAAATTCCATTTTAATTTTAAATTAAAATTATTAACAACTCATTATTCTCCAGCAAATACAGTTATAGAATGGCGCACTTTGCAATATGGCGTGCGCCATTTCGGGTAAAGCATGTCCAAAACGAAACGTGGAGCACGTTGTGTAAGCTAGGATTAAGTATGGCATGCGCCTCTCTATTACATAATGGAATGCCACAATAATTTATAGAACTTTTCTTTTTTTTTTTGTGCAATGTTTTGTATTTTGAGCTTCTATGAGCTGGAAATGGAGTTTTGAGGCTTTTTGAGAGGCAAAAATATGTAGGAGAAGTTTGTTTAAGGCTCTGTTTGGGATATTATTTTGAGCTAAAATAGCTATATAGGATAAAATTGACTATTTTAATTAAATATGACAAAATGTCACATTCATTTCATAATCATTTCATTTTTTTTCTTCACAGAAGTAAAAAAAAGCCAAAAAATGTATCTCAAACGAGACTTTTTAACTCCAGGTTAAAATAGCTAAAAAATTAAAAAGCCAACCCACATCCTAAACGAACTCTAAGTTTCATTCAAGAAAATTCATATTCTTTTAGGCATGAAAAAATAATATTTATTAATCCTGTCATTGGGAATACCACAAGGGCATTTACGAATTGGAATTGGCTTCTCTCCGGTCCGTAATCAGACTAGAGGATACTGTTGGATTCGTGAGGGTCTACCACGGGTTCTGTTTTGATAATCCGAATCGTTCAATATGTAGAACACGTCAAGTACTATACGCCTATAAAAAATCACGTCGATCGGATATCAATAACTATTTTATCGAATCAGATTTCAGTCAACCGTTTATTTTTTCACTATCCATTTTTTTTTTATATAAAATTGATTTGATCACGTAACTCTCGATATTCGATCAACGTGATTTTGTATAAGTATATAGTATTCGACGTATTCTACATATTAAATTGTTCAAATTATCAAAACGAGATCTGTGGTGAATTCATATGAATCCAATAACACTTTTTAATCTGATCACGGACTGAAAGAAAGCCTTTAGGCCCCGTTTGTTTGGGGTTATAGAGAGGGGATTGGGTTTGATAGTGAGGTGAGATTACTATATGGAGTGTTTGTTTTGAGAGATGGGGAATGGACCCCTAATCCCTTGGTATTAATAAAGGCTTTGGAAGGGGGATTGGGAAGGAGGAGGTAGAGATGGTATTAGAAAAATAGTGAAGGAATTAGGAATTTTTTTATTTTTTTTATATTGGGATTTTTTTTAAAATATTAATGTTTAATTTTTTATATTTTTTTATTTGTTTTATTATTTTATATAAAAATAATTTAACAATTCTTAAACTAACAACTATCATCAAAATAAATACAATTTTACTTAATCCCCTCACTATAAATCTCCTCCATTTTATCTCTAAAAACAAACTCGCCTTAAGATTTAGAGGCAATCCAATTGGGATGCCTATCGTACCTTAGCTCTGGAGCCAAATCTTTACTGATGATAGGCTAAATCCTCATTTTTGAGTCATGCATTATAGGTTCTTAAATTCTAAAAGCAAGTGACGACTGTATGCAGTTTTGAACATTCGATTAGTAATCTTATAGTTTTTGTAGGAATCAATATTTTAGTCATTTAAATCTTTTGTGGATAAATTGAAAATTATGAGATACCACAATATTATGAATCCAATGACACACAAGCTTCAGTAATAAGGCTATTTGACTATTGATAGTTGGTGTGGCCCCTTTTCATATGTGGTTATAAGAAGAGGAATATTTTTTGAAGTTATTGTTTTGTTTTAATTTTTTGAATTTAATTTGTTGAAAATTAATTTTTTTATTTTTCGTATTTTTTTTATTGAATTTTTTTAATATTTTAAATAATTTTTTTATTAGCTTTTAGATACACTTAATATAAATACAATTAAAAGTATAATATTTTTGAAAAAAAATCTTTAAAAAATTCACTAAATGCCAAAAATATAATATATATATATATATATATATAAATTCAGTATAGTTTCGTATTCTTGTGTATTTATTCATTTTTTTAAATTTTTTTAATAAATATTTTAATTTTAATGTACATTTAGATTAGGTTCATCTAAAAATAAAAAATAAAAAAATTACTTAAAATATTAAAAAAAACCATTGAAAAAAAAAAAAAACACAAACAAAAATAAAACTCAATTTTCAAAAAATTGAATTTAGAAAATTGGAACCAAACAATTGTGTTTACATATGGACTTATTTTGTTGATTTGTTTTATATTGTGTTTGGTTGGGAGATTTGGGAAATAATTTCAAAAGGGAAATGAAAAAAGGTGAGTGAAATTTATTCACATTTTACCTAATTTCATGTACCTTTTTCCTTTTTTCTTTCTAAATTCCTTCCAAAATCTCTCAACCTAATACAACATTAAGGCTTGTGTTCAGAGAAAATGATAAAAGCTAATTTTTTTTAGGTCGAATTATACTAACGGTCCCTGTAATTTTGATCACTTTGGTTCTTAACCTTTCAATTGTAATATATTTGATTTTGAATTTTGAATATCATTTCAAATAAGAACAATTGACGACATCGTTGCTCTATTTTAAGTGCAAAATCGTCAATTTGATAAAATATAAACCAATTTGATAAAAAAAAATGTCAAAAAATTATTTTTGAATTTCTCAAAATTATTTCTACTGAAAGATAAAATAATATAAAAATGATAAATCTTTTACATTTTTATTTTTTTATCAAATTAATTTTTGTATGTGTTTGGATGATGATCATGTAATGGGTGGTTGTTTTTGTTGATATTTTTTGATGGTTATCATGCAATATAGATAGTTGTATTTGTTGTTAACAGATTTTTTTTTATGATTATCATGTAATAAATGGTTATTAGACTTTAATTTTTCTCCAATTGTAGAGAAGGTTCATTTCAATAGGGAACTTACTTGGATGATTCAAATAATTTATTTTTTAGATTTATGTATGTAGACTATTCACAAAGAAAATCAAATTGATATAATAATAGTGACTATATATGCCATCGTTTGGGAATTTGTCACGCCCCAAAAAATATAGAGATTCGAATTATTCATTTCACATCTTAGGTATATAGATATATAATATTCATTCAACAAGCGGAAGTTTAATTAAATCCCAAAACATTCTATATACTCATCAATACTGTTAATATTGCAAAATCATATTTCATGCGTTAATACATTCATCGATTCTAAAACTGGAATCTATAGCATGTGATCGATACACAGTACTATTTAAACTATTACAACGTCATACCTTACTAGCTACAAGTTTTCAAGATTATACTTGGTTACAACAAAAGTGAGTCTTAAGCCCAAATCACAAGAGCCTGAGGCTTACACAAAATTAAACACAAAAAAATGAGCGTTCAGCTCCAACTTCCCCCCCAAGCTATCCCCTTGGCAGAAGCATACTATCAGTACCTGAAATGTTTTTGCATATATATAGGGTGAGCTAAAACTAAGTAGAGACAAGTTTAATGGTATTTATAATGTTTAACAAAGTCATATGGTGAACGCATATTAAATGTCGTTACAAACATAAGTTTTACCCTTTTTGAAACAATGTTGTGCTAGAGTTCAAATCACAATTTATATCTCTGCTTCAAAACAGAAAACAAGGTAGTAAATACACACACTTACGTGTCTCAAGTATGCTATAAAAGCACTACCAAAGCCACTTTACCTGTAACTAACTGGAAAGAAGACATCTCAACAGCACGGATTTCTAGACTTTTACTAAGGACATGAAGGCCAACTTAATTAACTACAACCACACCCACTAACCAGATTCACCACGATATTCACCCATTTTTCTCAAAATCATACTTTTCAACATTTTCAAATGTATAAGTATGCAACAATTAAATAGATGGAATGCATGACTGAATGGGTTTTAATTAATCTAGTTTTCATGCAATTTCTACAACAAGTAATACTATCCTCCATCGATAATCAAAACAGTTATCTCTATTCAATATATTCCAACAACAGACAATATATATATATATATATATATAAATGTCTTGCCTCAACATTTCTTAATCAACCGATATTTTCCAAATCCCATTCACTCCATATAATTCAAGTTCATGGATTTACCTTTGATTTTAACAACACAAAATACTCTTCAACATTGAGCCAATTTCAAGGGTTTTGGTAAAAATATTGAGGTTGCTCATTTTAAAGACAATTTCATCAAATCTCATCAAGTTTCCAATAACACTTATCATTGTCGACCACCAAATAGATTTTTTATGAAAACATTAAGAAAAACCCCTTTTTTAGGCATTAAAACATGCATTAATCAAACTCAAAACTTCCAAGTGTTAATTTATCCAACTAACACATACCAAGGTTAAATAACATGCAAATCATTAAAAAAATCCATACCTCAAAGCAAAAGGAGAGAAGAACCACAACCAAAAAATCAATAGCAACGAAAACTCGAACTTTTCAGATTAAAAAGTAGCTCTCAACATACTCTACCTTAAAGCCTTAAATATTAGGGGTAAGAAATAGGTGAAGCTAGATGAAAACCAAGGTTTTAAAGATTAAAAGCCAAAAATAGCGATTTAGAGAGAGAAAAGAAGAAGAAGAAGAAGATGAGCTCAAAAAGTAGATATTTCTACCTTAAAGCCTTAAGTATTAGCAGCCACGAAAAACACAATCGCAGGCGTGGACAATCATTCCGCGAGCACGATCCCAAATCGCGACCTAACCCTTACAACCCCTCACAGGCCACGCAACTTCTTCGTACTAAGGACTTGAAGGTGTGTTTTGATCATGGGCGGCATTGCGAGCGCGAACCCACATCGCAGGCGTGATCTCATGCGCCACCACGGCCCACGCAATTCTGCTAAGCCAATAGATCTGAAGACTATAATTGGTCATGGCCTTGGTCACATCTTCTTATAGGAGCCACTTAGTGCTGTGCGGGCGCGACCTTGCAAACAGAGGAAATTTTTTTTGCCAATGTGTTAAAGCATAAACCAAGGTTCCCTATAACAAATAAACTCAAAGAAGAGACAATACAATCCAAAATAATCACCAACCCAATACCAAAAATGAAAAGGATTGAGTCTAAACCCGGGCCGTTATAGAATTAGCAATTTTTTTACTTTTTTTTATGAGGTGAAAAAAGTTAGTTTGTTTAGAAATGATTTTTTTTTTTAATTGTATCAAAAACTGTGAATTATTGAAATATTTGGCTTGTTTTAGTTATTTTTTTGACTTTTTAGTGACTTTTATTTTTTTAACAAAACTTTTTGACTATTAACCAAAAAGTCAAATTGCCAAACAAGGCTGTAATTCATCAAATTATTATTTTTTAAAATAAAATTGATGGTTTAGTTTAGTGTTTTTTTAAAGAAAATTTGATAAAATTGTATAATTATAATTATCAAAACAAAATAATTTTTTTCATTAATCATTTATATGCACAAAAGTTAGTTATAGGCCATTATTATAGAACAAACGTATTGACAAGGGTATGGCTTCTGTCCAGTCCGGGATCAGACTGGACCGCGCTGTTGGGTCCGTGGGGGCCCACCACGGGTCCCGTTTTGATAATCTGAACCGTTCAATGTGTAGAACTCGTCGAGTACTATATATTTGTAAAAAATCACGTCGATCGGATATTGATAGCTATATGATCAAATCAGTTTCGTATTAAAAAAATTGGACGGTGAATAAATTAACGGTTGACAAAAAACTGTTTTGATCACATAGATATCGATATCCGATAAACGTGATTTTTTACAGGCATATAGTACTCGACGAGTTCTACACATTGAACGGTTCAGATTATCAAAATGGGACCCGTGGTGGGCCTCCACGGGCCCAACAGCACGGTCCAGTTCGATCCCGAACTGGACAGAAGCCATACCCTATTGACAAATCCTGCTCCAACTTTTAATAATAAATTTATCATTAAGAAAATATTTTAAAATAAAAAAATTCAACTACTTAACAATTCCTACATTATATTTTCATACAAACTAACACAAATAAATTAAGGGGTATTTTTGCAAACATCTAAAATAGTTAAAAAATCACTACTAAAAAGTCAATTTTTTTCTTTACTTTTCTGCACATCTTTTTGTTAAAAAACTAAAAATCAGCTAAAATTGTCACTTGCCAAAACAATTCGAAAACAAATCAAAATTCACAAATAAAAGTCAAAATGTCCTAATTATTTCTCACTTTATTTTATAAACACAAAACATACACCTAAAAAGTCTCAAAATTTTATCATCATCAGAATGAAGTGTAAATTTGTAAAATAAACAATTCACTCCAAATTTGTGAGTATTCTAAAAAGTGCCCAAGTTCTCTCTAATCTAGTGAATAGACTGAATCATACTGTCCGAGTATTTGGGACCCATCATAAGCCCTCATTCAATGATTTGAACCGTTCATTTTTTCAAATCATAGTATGTAAAAAATTTAAGTCAATTGAATAATTGTAATTTTATTTTTTTTTAGCATTTATATGAAAAAAAAAGGGTGAATTACCCCCCTAACACCCTTTGAGGTTTGCTCTTAATACAAATTCCCCCTCACGTTCTACAAATTACACTGCACCCCCTATCAGATCTTGTCTCTTAACAAAACTAAATAGAAAATACATAATGACCTTTAGGGGTGTTCAAATATCTGAATCACCCGAAATATCCGACTGGACCCGACCGACTCGAACACATGTTGGACGGTTTCGACTGATTGTTCGGTCGACTGCGGTCCGTATGCTTCAAAATTTTTTGATTTTCGGTCGAGTGTCGGACTGCTTGCAGAAAAAATCACTCAATCCGACCCGCCCGAATTATTATTATATTATTATACAATATAAATATGTCCTGCTGTAGTGATAGAGACCTACTTTCCTTTCCAAGAATTCTTTTGTCTTTCCAAAGACAATGATGACCTGTATCCCCACTTCTCAAGATTAATAATAAATTATTCACTTACCAATGCAACTTTTCATCTCTCTCTCTTCTGTCCGTGAATATGCCTAGATTTTTTTTTCCTGAGAAAACTTCTGACTCTCTTTCTCTCCCCTCTGTCCCTCTATATCCTTAGAATATTTTATTTTTTATTTTTTTAGAAACCCTAGAATATCTTTAGTTTATTCTATTTAAAACATTTGACTATTCCCTCTAACTCTTTCGTCTCTCTCTCTAAACCCATTCTCCCACTATTTGGTCTCTCTTTCTCTCTCTCTTACACACAGTCTCACTGTCTCTTTCATCTTCTTCTTCTTTCTCTCACACAGTGGCAATTAAGTTCTACCGAAACCCTTCAGATCTATCAAAAACCTTATAACGAAGTGGGAGCTGGTGATTGTTAAAAATTAATGAGGATGATTAATCACTTTTAATTGTATCTCTCTTACTTGATTTATGAAGAATTAGTGCGTGCCAATAGTGTCAAGTGGCAATGATAGTGACACTGCGATAATGCGTGAGTATTGTATTCTATTATCAATTTTTTTCTTCATAATTCTTTCCTTTGATCTGGTGCTTGGGAGTTTTTGTTTAAACTAAATCACTGTTTATGTATTTGAGTTGTATATATATTTTATTTTGAGTTCTATTTGGATGTTGTTGAGAAAGAAAAAAGACAACACTACTGTGTATGTATCAACCGTCCGATCTAACCACCAAACTGAATGGTTTGGTTCGGTCAATTTCGAACATCATGACAGTCGACAGCGGGTGATTCGTACTTCCACCCGACATGTGCGGTTCGGTTGACGGATTGAGGGTGAACCCGAGCCGACTCGACCCGTGAACACCCCTAATGACCTTAATGCCCTTCAATAAAAGTATAAAAATACCATATTACCCTCTTTTCTTTCTAAGCTTCTCCTACTATTACAACCATCATCTCCTGCCTCAACCATCACATACATGCCACCAATCTTTACCATAGCGATTCACACCCATCATCTCTCACCCGTCAATATTCATAGACAAATTATCAAACATCTTACTTTCACCACTACCCAAGACAACACTACCAATAATTGGTTTCTCTCCACCCACTAAGAAACAAAGCAAAAGAGTGAAGATAAGAAAACCATCATCAAACATTCACCCAATTACTATCTTTGTTGTCCACTGATCATTTTCACCAATTTAATTTTCTTCACTCTAAGCAACAAATTTCAATCAGCGTTAATGACATCTGTAGACACCCCATTTTTGACCGACCTTAAGACTCAGACGTCACCGATTGAGCGCTCGGTGATATTGCATATTGTGCTCGTTCAGAATTTTCAGAGTCTCAGCTGCGAGCCTTGCCTCCAGACTTCCGGGCTCTTTCGTGTCTTGCCTCGGTTTGCGAACCAGACTCCGTTTTCTCTGTTTTCTCTTCCCGAAGGGAGGGAGAGGTCTCGTAGATCATCTCTCAGTGGCCGTAGGCTACGTTTCGTGGTCGTAGGCCATTTTTCCCGTTTGGAGCCCGGTTTCCGGTTTTTCGAAGCCGACGGCCGTGTGCCTCGGTTCGGGACCGCTTAACCACCTCCGTTTGCTCCGGTTTTTGGTATACACCCCACCACCATCCATTCCAACAACTTGGGGCTGTTTTTCAGAGCTTAGGAGCACCATTTCTCAGACCAAGAGCTGCTGGTCCATTGGTCTTCAAGGGTAAGCTTCTTTTCCCTCTTTTTTGTTCCTATCTTGCTCTATATCTAAGCCTTGCTTGAAAGTATTTTTGGGCTCCGACCCAAACTGTAAATAGTCATATTTTGAGCTCCTTTTCATGTTTGATTAAGGACCTTTTGCTTTTTGAGGTCTCCTACTATCACTTGCCTCTTTAACTCTCTTTTAGGCCTATTTTTGCATGGTATTTTAGGCTTATTTGTGAGCTGTTTCGTGGCTTGATGTAAACTGTGAAATATCTTGTTTTGAGTCCCTCTTCAACTTTGTTGAAGGGCTCTCTTCTGTTTGAGGCCAGCAGCTACCACTTGCCTCTTTATCTCTCTTTTAGGCCTATTTTTTTGGGGGGAAATTTGAATTTGATTTTCCCTCCCTTTTCTCCACTCCTCTCCTCTATAAAACCAACCCCCCCCCAACTCATTTTGAAGGGTTACAAAATTTGTTTAGAGCTTTTTACATACAATCCCCTCTCTCTCTCTCATCCAAGATCTAAAACCCTAAGCTTCTTGCACTATTTACCCTACAACCCATAGCACCACACCTCCACACTCCATTCCAGCCCTTTGAAGCTGATTTCCAGAGGTTGAGAGCTCACAAACCCAATCCAAAAGCTGCTGGAAGTTGGCTCTACAAGGGTAAGCTCCTATTCCCCCATTTTTCACATTATTTTGTGCTATATTTTAGCTCCTTTTGCTAGCATTTTTGGGCTCCGACCTGAACTAGAAATAGTCATTTTTTGAGCTCATCTTCATGTTTGATCAAGGATTTTTCTCTGTTTGAGGGCACCTGCTACCCCTTCCCCTTTATCCCTCTTTTATGGCTATTTCTTGCATGATATGTCAGCCTTGTTTGTAAGCATTTTTGGCCTTCGATCCAAACTGTAAAGTGCTTCATTTTGAGCCCCTCTTCAACTTTGTTGAAGGGCCCTTCACTGTTTGAGGCCAGCTACTGCCTCTTGCTTTCTATCTCTCTTTTAGGGCCATTTTTACATCATATTGTATCCTTACTTGTGAGCATATTTGATACTTGATGTAAACTGTAAAATATTTTATTTTGAGCCCCTCTTCAATATTGTTGAAGGGCTCACCTCTGTTTGAGGCCAGCAGCTATCACTTGCCTCTTTATCTCTCTTTTAGGCATTTTTCTTGCATGATAGTTTAGCCTCACTTGTGTTTATTTTAGTGGCTTGATGTAAACTGTGAAGTGTCTTATTTTAAGCCCCTCTTCAACTTTGTTGAAGGGCTCTTCACTATTTGGGATCAGATGCTGTCCCTTGCCTCCAATCTCTCTTTTAGGGCCATTTTTGCATGATAGATTAGCCCTATTTGTGTTTGTTTTTGAGACTTGTTATAAACTGGAAAAATTCTCCTTTTGACATCATTTTCATGTTTGATTTAGGCTACTTTACTGTTTGGAGTCATCTCCTTCCTTGCATGCCTTATTTCTTCATGTTTTGAGCCATACATGTGGGCATTTGCATTGGCCTTATTTTGGCCTTCTAGCCACTGAAATCCAGTGGATTTTCAGTGGCTTTGACCCCATTTTGAGCTTCCAAATCAGAGGGGGGTAACCCCCTCTCACCTTGACTTGTTTGGTAGTCATTTTGGCCTTCCAAAGAGGCCCTATCTTGCATGCTTTGTTGACTGATTTCAGGGCCAATTTGACGAGTTTTAGGACTACCATATTTGATTTTCAAAGTTGATTTAGGGCTTCCATATGTCTAGCTTGTATGTGCTTAATAACTCCTTGCATGGCCTTCTAAAGTAACTCATCATTTTTGCATTCCATGGTTGCATATCAGTGGTTATTTAGGCCTATTTTCACATGATTTATTCACTGATTTTTGATGGTTTGGTCAGATTCCATGTGCATCATATACTTTCCATGTAAACCATGTTTACTAGTCAAGATTGCATGCTATTTTTGTCCACCATGCTAGCATCTTTTGGCCATGCTTTGAACTAGAAATGCTCATGTTTTGGGACTGCCTTGGCTCTGTCTTTATACTTCATGATCAAATAATGAATGCTTTATATAGCTATAAGTCATTCCATGTGCTTAGTTTCGAGTTTCGGGGTTCACCTCATGCATCGGGTGCCATGTTCCCATGATTCAGGGCTGTTTTGCATCATATTTCAGTGCTAAAATTTGCTTGTTTGCATATCATGTTCCATGCCTTACCATGCTTTGGTAGAGTGGCATTTGATGCCTTAGGTTCGGTCCTCGGTTTGCGTGCATGTGTGCACGCATTTTGAGTGTCTCATTTCCATCTAATGGCCTCTTATGTGAGTGTGGCTGAGGTCCACTTGTGTTGGTGTAAGTCCATTATGCATTGTGTATGCCATTTCTTTTCATAGCATTGTGTATGCTAGGTTGTATGTTAGCGCATTGTGTATGCCATGTTACCTCGTGCATCGTGTATGCCATTTCATAGCATTGTGCATGTTAGGTTGTATCTTAGTTGCATTTATGCATGTCATGCATATTACATTGTGTTTGGGATAGGAGTTAGCCCGAGCACGGGAAACGAGGTACGTTTCGTACTCCGAGTGACGGAACGTGTCTCAATTCCCCAGTCGCCGACACTCCGGATTACCCATGATGGAGTCTAGGTATTGTTGTGTTTATATGTGCATTCATTCCATATTGAGTTGTGCCATTCGACTCCTCGGCCATCATGCATCGAGATGCGTGATTGGTGGCACAAGGATCGAGGTATGCATACATATGTGAAAATACATTGCCATGCCCCTTTCCTGCTCTCTGTTACAGCAAATCAAGAATCAGCAGCCTTCCGGAGCTTAGCGCGCTTTCCAAGAAACAATTGCAAACAGAGGCTAATTGGGGCATCGCGGTGGATTTCCGCGCAAGGCAACCCGAGCATGCATCATTCATCATCCGGATCAAAGTTGAGGCAGTCCCTGACTTGCACGCCAATTTATTGCTTTCCTAGATTAATTTGTTAATTAATTAGGGTTTTGTACTTATTCGGACTGTATTTATTTGGGACTGTATTATTCTTTCGGACCCTCCGAGCGAGGGCACAATTGTAATAAGTGTGCGTGCGTGTGATGTATGTCTTCCAACCCCACGTCTTTCTCCCTTTTATTTACCTGCTTATGATGGTTAGATTAGGGCATGTTTCAATTAGCATATAGTATGATAGCATGTTTGCATTCATTCATCTGTTTTGCATGCACCGGGCTCGGCGCATCATACTAACTGCATTTGTATTTCAACTCCGAGTTGAATACTTGTTAGTTGTAGCATTTCACATGCCATCTTTAGAATAGCCGAGCCTGCTATAGTTGTATTTTTGCATGCGTTGCATTAGGCCCTTCTGTATATTTAGGATCATGCATGGATTTCTAACGTAGTTTCTGTTTTGGCTTGGAGTACTCGGTAAGTTTTTATGCTTTAGCATCCTTGCATGCGTGTGAGTGACTGCCATGATAGCATGCTTACCATAAGGCTATGTGCTTATGTGATATAACTGCCTGAATGCCTGTGGGTGAAGGTTGGGTTATTTGGATTGGAACAAATCATCGACTGTGAGTTTTAAGCCCACTAGATAGTGGCAAAACCATTTTTTTTCTAAGCCCACCTGAGGGTGGCAAAATCTGCATTTTAAGCCTACTTGCGAGTAGCAAACCATCTTTCAAAAACAAACATGAAATGTTTTGTTCCAATTCAGGCGGCCCGGTCTATACTTGTATGCTGTGCGCATCACATAGGCCTCGTTTGGAAAGTGGCTATTTTAGTAGGCTATTTGGCTTTTTGGCTATTTTAGTGGCTATTTTAGGTTTGGTGTTTGGGAAGATGAGATAATTTTTTAGTTGAGTTATTGTCTTGAAAAGTGTGTTGAAATGATGTTTGAATTTGAAATGACAAATTTGTCCTTAAAATTATAATTTTTTAAATTGATTAAAGAGGCAAAATGGTAATTTTGCTGCTTAGGTATCCATTGCCGGCTGTGACAGTGTAGGCACAGCCTACACTGTCCAGCGCTGTCACTTTTTTTTTTTTTTGAAAAATCCTCCAACAGTGCTGTTTTTTTGTTTTTTTCTCCAAATAGGCTATCATAGCCTCTTTAGCCGATTCCCAAACAGCGCCATAGTAAATCTAGGCTAATAACCGGAATAAGAACACATAATGTTTTCAAAACTTGATATCATGGCTAGTAGAGGCCGATCTTTGATCGGGCGAGCGGGGGTGCTCACGAAGTGACCTTCCCCAATCGTACCCAAGTTCCCGAGCCGAGGCAACTTTGGTGATGACGGACACGTGGCGTTAGGCACGAGTCAGGGTTTCCTAAATTTCCCAAAATAAAATATTTAGGTGGCGACTCTGTATCTGGCAAAGCAGTCCATGTTTGGCACTTCTTTCAAAAATATCTGTTTTCTCAAAACGATTTGCCGGATTTGGACTCTTTGGTTCAGATTAAGAACCGTGACACAATTCGAGTCCGAACTGTAGCGAGGTCCCCCGCGGACTTGTTACAGTTTCTGGCGACTCTGTTGGGGATTTAGAGAACTTGACTCGAACTCATGATATCTTGTTTTGACTACACTTATGTGTTTCTTTGCATTGCATGTGCATTGGTGCGCCTAGGACACCGTGTTTGCCATCTGCTATTCCTGAACGGTTTGCCGGAGGCTTGTCTTGTCAAGGCATGACCATAAGGCTGACCGGTTGTGGGCTCTGCCAGTATGGGAACACAAACCCCGGTTTTACCGGGGCACCCTTGTTGACCATTCGACCTAGTGCATATTCGGATCCATAGTGACCATTCCAAACTAGGACAGGTTGCTTACCCGATAGGTTGTTTGAAACCGCTGCGTGCGTAGTGAAATCTTAGCTCCTGAGAAAATAGGACAGGAAAACCCTACCCCAACATAGGGGTGTTTTGACTCTCACTTGCTTGTTATGTGCTTTAGAGTGCGTCTCTACAGGAATGCATGTATCAGTTTACAAGTTTGGGCATCAGGCCTGCGGGCACCAGTTCAGTATTTTGGGATTCAGTTTACCTGAGGGTATCAGTTTGCAGGGCAGAGATTTGGGCAGAATTCAGTAGAGGGCACACTCATTCAACTTTGCTCATATCTATTTTGGTAAAATCAGGCTGAGGTGCTGTCTGTTTTCTCTTTTGCTAGGGTAGTCCTGGAACCATAGCTTCAGAAGGCTCTGATATCCCTCAAGGTTCATCGAACTTGTGCTGATAGACTTTGTCAGATCAGAGATTCAGTTCAAGGGCAATCAGTGTTCCTTTGCCAGAGGCATGGTAAAAGGGCCAGTCAGGCACAAATCACCAGTTTAGCAGTTACCAGATTAGTGGCCCTTATCCACCCCACCAGTGAACAGTCAGGCTGAGGTCTCAGTTTCTACTGCAGGGATAGATACCAGTCAGTTAGATGGATCAGCAGAACACGTCAGGGATGGAGGCAATGATGCGCCAGATGCAAGAAAGTATGAAACTTATGCAGCAAGATGTTGTCCGCCAAGCGGAATTTGCCAAACAGCAGGCTGCGGTCATGGCCCAGCAGGCAGAGCTAATCACCAAATTGCAACAGCAAAACGGAGCATCTGCTTCGCATCAAGCTCCCCCCCCCCACCAGTAGATCCAATACCCGGGGAGACGCCAAATGTCCAGGAAGGTACGGACATTCCGACAGGGCCGGCTCCGCCCCCAATCTTACCCCAGCTGTCTAAAGCACCAATCAACCTACCAGACTCTCCCTTTGAGTTCGAAGTAGACCATACAGCGTTGAAGTTGAGCAAGCTTGAAAAGTTGTTCAAGAAATCCCAGGGGGTAAAGTCCATCCCGGACATCGTGGACGGATAAACCGACTCAGCTGTGACGCTACCAGACCGGTTCAAGATGCCTCACATCGACCGTTTTGACGGGTCAGGAGATCCCATGGTCCACCTGAGTTTGTTTTCAGACGTTCTGCGCCCGATGGGCTTGACAAGATTACAGAAGCTCTCCCTTTTTGGCAGGACCCTATCGGGTATTGTGGCCATCTGGTACGCCAAATTGGAGGATTCAGTGAAATGAAGCTGGGAGGAGATGGCCGAGGCCTTCGTCGCACAATATTCATACAATACCCAAATCGAGATTACGACCCGAAATCGAGATTACGACCCGTGATCTTGAGACGACGAGGCAGGAGCCTAAGAAGAGCTTCTCAGAATTCGTGGCCCGCTGGAGGGCCAAGGCCTCAATGATGACCATTAGGCCAACGGATAAGGATCAAATACGGATGGTTGTACGCAACCTCCAGCCCAAACTAATGCAGAAAATGATCGTGCTCCACTTCCCTACCTTTTCAGATTTGCATGAGATGGGAGTACAGATCGAGGATGCCATGAAGCAGGGCCTTATTGACCAGGAGAAGGAGCAACCTAGGCGGGCGTTTTCCCGCAGTTCGAATGCAACCACCAGTGGTGATGCAGCTGCAAGATCTTCTGAAGTGGGCATGGTCACCACCACCATATCAAAAAAGGCTACCCCATTCACCGGTGCGTCCGGAAGTAGCTCACAGACGGCCAAATATCCACCCCGAGTCAAGAAGGTTTTCACCCCACTTTATATGCCTTTGTCAAAGGCTCTAGAGGTCTTAATCCAGAAAGGACATCTGAAACCATTGGATCAACGGCCTTTACCTGATCCTCTCCCTCCAAAGCATGACCATACTAGGTACTGTGCGTACCATCAATAAACCGGTCATGACACTGACAGTTGCTTTCGTCTGCGCCATGATGTACAAGATCTGTTTGACAATAGGGTCATCCCCGCGCCAGTCCAGCAAAGTCTATCGGCACTCGACCAATGAACCTGTGGGGAATAATGTGACTATGTGATCGGGGGATGAACCACCTCGGATGGCACTCGATTTACTCCAGATATGGCGTATGGCACGCACTATTTTGAGCATTTGTGAATGCTGGTTTTTGTGTTTTCTGACTTGGGTATTGGGTCAGTCTTGTTGTTTTGAGTCCGTTTTGAGTCAGTCTTTTTGTTTCGGGTCTGTCTTGTTATATTGAGTCAGTCTTATTGTATAGGAGTCGGGTGATTCCGGGGGTATTACCTTGGGCTTCACCATTTTGTTTTGTGTTTGTCTTTTCGTTTTGTTTTGAGTCTGTTTCTACCAGGGAGCCAGTTGTGCCAGCAGTTTTTGAATGAAACAGCAGTGATTTTTACGCTCTCGCGTTTGCTTCTGCCTTGTGCCAGTTATACCGGAAGTTCTGAAGGAGATGACAGTATTTGACTAAGGACTCTGTCTTTTCTATGCCTTGAAGTCATTGTAATGACCTGAGTTTTTCAAAACTTTTTAAACATTGTGGTGAAAACGAAGAGGAAGGAATTCCTCGGGATTTGCAAAAAAATTGATCAATTGAGAGGAAGAGAGGCGTGCTAAGCCCTTAATGAATGAAATCATGCTTGTTAGTGTGAGTACTGAGAAGGACCCTAGCTTTGATCCAGATTGGTTCTACACTGTCTTCAGTGCGAGCGATTTGTCGCTTTCTTAAAAACTTTCAAAAAATGTTTTGCGCGGTCCTGCGAAGACCTGTGTAGAATCGCTCTTGAGATTATGCAGCTTAGGATCGCTCTCAGCCTCGAGACTCGACCCCTCTGCTTTCAAAACCTTGAACTCGAATTCAGAACGTTCAACGGTCAACTACAATGTGAGGCCTGTGTGGCCAGATTCAAAGCAGCCCTCGAACAAGAGGCAGGAAAGTCAGATCAAGAAGACCAAATGTCATCAAAAGAAGCTTGCAAAGCTAGATCAGAAGCACCCCTAGAACTAGGGGCAAAGAATTTCAAATGTGCTCGAAGAGCCGAAGATGGATCATTCCACAAATCAAAGAAGGTTGACAAGAATGCCAAATCCTAGAGAGAGGAAGAAGAAAGTATTGCTGAAGAAAAACAGAGTTCCGATCCACAACACTAGGAGCAAATTCAGCCCCCTCCATTGGATGGACTCCTGCATCGTCAGCGAAAATGCAAAAAATCAAAAAGAAGAAAAAAAAAAAAAAAAATGAAAAAGAAAAGAAAAACAAAGCTCGCAAGGTCGAAAACCCGCAACGGGCGCCTTGGCAAAAGTTAGAGCCTAAAAGGTGAGGGTTAATACACGAGTGTACTTTAACCCCGAACTACGTAAGGTTTTATTCCCATCTTTGGGATACGTAGGCAACTTCGTTCTGAAGTCCAGCCATAAAACACTTCAAATTCGACTGTGTCCATGCGATGGTTCTGGTCATCTTTGTCTTCTCTGTATCTGAAGATTTGGTTGTGTTCGTTACTCTGAGGACTGACTACAATGCGCTACGGTGCTATTTCAAACAAGGGGCAACTTTCCGTTGCTTTTCAATGTGCTGCGGTGCCATTCAAACAAGGGGCAACTTTCCGTTGCCATGCAGTGTCCTTCAGGAAAAGGGCAATTTTCCTTCGGATCTGAGGTTGTGCATCTCAAGGGTAGGTTCCGTGCTCGTTCAGCAGTGGCCGTTTGCGAAATAGTTTTTGAGAATTTTTACTGAGGTTGACTAATCTTCTCGAAAAGTATTCCATTTTTTTTCAAAACTGGACCATTTCTTGGACCCAAAAAAGGAAAATTTTCAGTGCTCATAGCCTGACTTGCATGATTTTAAATCAGAAAATTGAACAAGCATGTTAATCTAACTCTCATTTTGGTCAAATTTTTTTTTTTAGGAGAGAACCAAAACAAAAAATGGTCAAAATGATGAATTAGGGGCACAGTTGAGTCAGGTGTTCTGTCTTTCCCCCGTCGTCAACTACTCGCCAAGAAGGGCACAATTGAAGTTAACGACAAAGGGCTGAAAGCTCTCATATCCTCTAAGCAACGAGGTATCAAGCCAAGTGCGAAGCACGAACTAGAATGGGGCAAGATATTTCACTCCCTCATTCGGACAGATCTAATCACGTCCAAATTCCCCAGCAAAGTGTTGTCAACCGATGTCAGCTACAGATTTGCTACACATCCAGTTATTGCGCAACCCCTCTGTGGGAAAGTTCACTGCTGTGCGCAGGAGAAAAAGAATCTAGCAGCAAGCTAGGGACAAGAGCCTGCAATTTCTTGTTATCCATCAACCACCCAGGGGAGGGATAAAAAATGAGAGATTGAAGAATAGAGAGATGTGCGTTGAGAGAAAAAGTGAGAAAAGGGCTTTTTCAGAAAAACAGAGCTTGAGGGTCGAGTGACGTGAGAATCACAAATGAGGAAGGGCGGGAAACAATATCCGGAAAAACTGGCTCCCCGTGCACTGAGAGGTCTCTTGCCTTTGTAACAAGTCCGAGTGTTGTGTTTGTGTCTTTGTTTGTCTCAATTCTTGTTTTGAGTCGTTTTGAGTGTCAATGGATGTGTTTAGGCTGTTTTATCTTTTGTTTTCCGTTGTTGAGTCGTAGTGCGTTGTATTTAGTCGTAGGCTCAATACCCTGGTCACGAACTCATCTCTCAATTTCAAAAAATAAAATCGTTTCGCGCTCCGAGTGCCGTGCCATTCTCCACATCTGTGCAAAACAGAATTTGTTCTTTCATAAAATCGCAGGGTTCAACCCAGGTCATGTGAGAACAGTAGAACCAGGACCTATCTGAAGCTATAATGGGTTCCGGACTGCAAAGCAAAAGCAAAAGAGGAAAATGTCGGGCATCTGAGTTTGTTCCAACTTCAGTAAGCTCCGAGATTGCATTCCGTATGCACCTCGTCAGGCCTTGTCAATGCTCCGAAGTATGAGTGTGCCTCTACCTCAAGCTCAAGATCAAGTCTGCTTCAAGCCAGAATGGCAATCAGAAGTGCTCTCCTCGAGTACCGTTTCGTGCCAAGGACATCTTGGCCGTGTTTGCAATGAGTTCCTAGGAGACCAACTGCGACGGTAGAAACTAGAGTTCGAATGGCTGATGCCTAGAACGTAAAGGTTCGGGATTTCTGGGACTAAAGTCTGGTTTAAATACCCAGGGGTGTATCCCCGGCTTGAAATCTGTATGGAAGCCCCATAGGTTGAGATAGCGTGTATGCACCTCAATTCTGGATACTGAACCAACCTAGTCTGTCACCCCGTTGGAGAATAGGGAAAGTTATGAATATGATCAGGAAAAAAGGCAGCATCCAAAGTGTTCTACGTGAAAAACCCTTGTCAGCATTTCAGAACCTTTGTATTGTGATTTGAAGGTAAAGTGTTCGAAAAGCACAAGGGGAGATCCCCATTGAAGAAGAACGGTTCATCGCCACTCACCTCATGAGGTGCTTTCTTAAGCACCGCTTTGTCCATTTATTGCTTTCCTTAAGCATCATGCATTGTAATGCATCGTACCTATCAAGTTCCTTTCTCAGTCATGCATGATATTGTATGTATGGTTCATTCACAGAATTTCCGTTTGAGATCATTTATTTAGTGTATCAATCACACTTCATTCGCTTAGTGTATCAATCACACTTCATTTATTTAGTGTATCAATCACACCTTATTCACCCTTAGTGTATCTATCACACTTTCTTCATTCACTTAGTGTATCAATCACACTCTCTTCATTTACTTAGTGTATCAATCACACTTATTTCATTTTGTGTATCTATCACACGCATTCTTATTTTCTGTATCTATCACACACATTCTCATTTTGTGTATCTATCACACACATTTCTCATTTTGTGTATCTATCACGCACATATTCACTTTTGTGTATCAATCACACTTCACCTTTAGTGTATCCATCACACTTGTTCACTAAGTGCATCCATCACACTTTGTGTTCACCTTTAGTGTATCAATCACACTTTGCTCACTAAGTGCATCTATCACATTTCGTGTTCACATTCAGTATATCAATCATACTTTATTCACTAAGTGCATCTATCACACTTCGTGTTCACATTTAGTATATCAATCATACTTTGTTCACTAAGTGCATCTATCACACTTCGTGTTCACCTTTAGTATATCAATCATACTTTGTTCACTAAGTGCATCTATCACACTTTGTGTTCACCTTTAATGTATCCATCACACCTGTTCACTGAGTGCATCTATCACACTTCGTGTTCACATTTAGTATATCAATCATACTCTGTTCACTCAGTGCATCTATCACGCTTTGTGTTCACCGTTAGTATATCTATCATACTTTGTTCACTAAATGCATCTATCACACTTTGTGTTTGCCTTTTGTGTATCCATCACACTTTGTTCACTTAGTGCATCTATCACACTTTGTGTTCACCCTTTGTGTATCTATCACACTGTGCTCACTACACTCGCTTAGTGTATCTATCACGCGCTCAGCTACTGTATCTATCACATTTTGCTTCATGTAGTGTATCTATCACACATTCGCTTTGTGTATCAATCACACACGTTCGCTTTGTGTATCAATCACACACTCTCGCTTTGGTATATCTATCATATTTTGTTCACTAAGTGCATCTATCACACTTCGTGTTCACATTCAGTATATCAATCATACTTTGTTCACTAAGTGCATCTATCACACTTCGTGTTCACATTTAGTATATCAATCATACTTTGTTCACTAAGTGCATCTATCACACTTCGTGTTCACCCTTAGTATATCAATCATACTTTGTTCACTAAGTGCATCTATCACACTTTGTGTTCACCTTTTGTGTATCCATCACACCTGTTCACTTAGTGCATCTATCACATTTTGTGTTTGCCTTTTGTGTATCCATCACACTTTGCTCACTTCACCCTTTGTATATCAATCACACTTTGTTCAAATAGTGTATCTATCACACACTCGCTTTGCCTACTTTGTGTATCTATCACATGCTCACTTTGTGTATCAATCACATACGCTCGCTTTGTGTATCAATCACACACTCTCACTTCGTGTATCAATCACACACGCTCGCTTTGTGTATCACTCACACACTCTCACTTTGTATATCTATCATACCTTGTTCACTTAGTGCATCTATCACACTTTGTGTTTACCCTTTTGTGTATCCATCACACTACGTTCGCTTCGTGTATCTATCATACATGCACATTGTATTCGCAGTAAGAATTACTATAATTCTCTTACATCCCTTCTGCATTGTAATGTAGCTTGGTTTCTACTTGTTTAAAACTGTTGCATTGTTATGCTTCGTTACAGCTTGCTGCTTTGCATGATCATGAGTTACATCCGGCTTTGTGCATATCGCTTTGCATTTTGCCCCCCTGCCTGCGGGCACATCTCTGTTTATCTCGCCTGCTTGTCTAAGTCTTCGGCCTTGTCAAAAATGGGTCGTCTCTAGGCTTTGACATTCACTCTCGTCACTTATGACTTTCGAGTTCTGTCAAAGAGGGGCAACTGTAGACACCCCATTTTTGACCGACCTTAAGACTCAGACGTCACCGATTGAGCGCTCGGTGATATTGCATATTGTGCTCGTTCAGAAGTTTCAGAGTCTCGGCTGCGAGCCTTGTCTTCAGATTTCTGGGCTCTTTCGTGTCTTGCCTCGGTTTGCGAACCAGACTCCGTTTTCTCAGTTTTCTCTTCCCGAATGGAGGGAGAGGTCTCGTAGATCATCTCTCAGTGGCCGTAGGCTACGTTTCGTGGTCGTAGGCCATTTTTCCCGTTTGGAGCCCGGTTTCCGGTTTTTCGGAGCCGACGGCCGTGTGCCTCGGTTCGGGACCGCTTAACCACCTCCGTTTGCTCCGGTTTTTGGTATACGCCCCACCACCATCCATTCCAACAACTTGGAGCTATTTTTCAGAGCTTAGGAGCACCATTTCTCAGACCAAGAGCTGCTGGTCCATTGGTCTTCAAGGGTAAGCTTCTTTTCCCTCTTTTTTGTTCCTATCTTGCTCTATATCTAAGCCTTGCTTGAAAGTATTTTTGGGCTCCGACCTAAACTGTAAATAGTCATATTTTGAACTCCTTTTCATGTTTGATTAAGGACCTTTTGCTGTTTGAGGTCTCCTACTATCACTTGCCTCTTTAACTCTCTTTTAGGCCTATTTTTGCATGGTATTTTAGGTTTATTTGTGAGCTATTTCGTGGCTTGATGTAAACTGTGAAATATCTTGTTTTGAGCCCCTCTTCAACTTTGTTGAAGGGCTCTCTTCTGTTTGAGGCCAGCAGCTACCACTTGCCTCTTTATCTCTCTTTTAGGCCTATTTTTGGGGGGGAAATTTGAATTTGATTTTCCCTCCCTTTTCTCCACTCCTCTCCTCTATAAAACCAACCCCCCCCCCAGCTCATTTTGAAGGGTTACAAAATTTGTTTAGAGCTTTTTACATACAATCCCCTCTCTCTCTCTCATCCAAGCTCTAAAACCCTAAGCTTCTTGCACTATTTACCCTACAACCCATAGCACCACACCTCCACACTCCATTCCAGCCCTTTGAAGCTGATTTCCAGAGATTGAGAGCTCACAAACCCAGTCCAAAAGCTGCTGAAAGTTGGCTCTACAAGGGTAAGCTCCTATTCCCCCATTTTTCACATTATTTTGTGCTATATTTTAGCTCCTTTTGCTAGCATTTTTGGGCTCCAACCTGAACTAGAAATAGTCATTTTTTGAGCTCATCTTCATGTTTGATCAAGGGTTTTTCTCTGTTTGAGGGCACCTGCTACCCCTTCCCCTTTATCCCTCTTTTATGGCTATTTCTTGCATGATATGTCAGCCCTGTTTGTAAGCATTTTTGGGCTTCGAGCCAAACTGTAAAGTGCTTTATTTTGAGCCCCTCTTCAACTTTGTTGAAGGGCCCTTCATTGTTTGAGGCCAGATACTACCTCTTGCTTTCTATCTCTCTTTTAGGGCCATTTTTACATCATATTGTATCCTTACTTGTGAGCATATTTGATACTTGATGTAAACTGTAAAATATCTTATTTTAAGCCCCTCTTCAATATTGTTGAAGGGCTCACCTCTGTTTGAGGCCATCAGCTATCACTTGCCTCTTTATCCCTCTTTTAGGCATTTTTCTTGCATGATAGTTTAGCCTCACTTGTGTTTATTTTCGTGGCTTGATGTAAACTGTGAAGTGCCTTATTTTGAGCCCCTCTTCAAATTTGTTGAAGGGATCTTCACTGTTTGGGACCAGATGCTGTCCCTTGCCTCCAATTTCTCTTTTAGGGCCATTTTTGCATGATAGATTAGCCCTATTTGTGTTTGTTTTTGAGACTTGTTATAAACTGGAAAAAGTCTCCTTTTGACATCATTTTCATGTTTGATTAGGCTACTTTACTGTTTGGAGTCATCTCCTTCCTTGCATGCCTTATTTCTTCATGTTTTGAGCCATACATGTGAGCATTTGCATTGGCCTTATTTTGGCCTTCTAGCCACTGAAATCCAGTGGATTTTCAGTGGCTTTGACCCTGTTTTGAGCTTCCAAATCAGAGGGGGGTGACCCCCTCTCACCTTGACTTGTTTGGTGGTCATTTTGGCCTTCCAAAGAGGCTTTATCTTGCATGCTTTGTGACTAATTTCAGGGCCAATTGGCAAGTTTTAGGACTACCATATTTGATTTTCAAAGTTGATTTAGGGCTGCCATATGTCTAGCTTGTATGTGCTTAATAACTCCTTGCATGGCCCTCTAAAGTAACTCATCATTTTTGCATTCCATGGTTGCATATCAGTGGTTATTTGGGCCTATTTTCACATGATTTATTCATTGATTTTTGATGGTTTGGTCAGATTCCATGTGCATCATATACTTTCCATGTAAACCATGTTTGCTAGTCAAGATTGCATGCTATTTTTGTCCACCATGCTAGCATCTTTTGGCCATGCTTTGAACTAGAAATGCTCATGTTTTGGGACTGCCTTAGCTCTGTCTTTATACTTCATGATCAAATAATGCATGCTTTGTATAGCTATAAGTCATTCCATGTGCTTAGTTTCGAGTTTCGGGGTTCACCTCATGCATCGGGTGCCATGTTCCATGATTCGGGGTGTTTGCATCATATTTCAGTGCTGAAATTTGCTTGTTTGCATATCATGTTACATGCCTTACCATGCTTTGGTAGAGTGGCATTTGATGCCTTAGGTTCGGTCCTCGGTTTGCGTGCATGTATGCACGCATTTTGAGTGTCTCATTTCCATCTAATGGCCTCTTATGTGAGTGTGGCTGAGGTCCACTTGTGTGGTGTAAGTCCATTATGCATTGTATATGTCATTTCTTTTCATAGCATTGTGTATGCTAGGTTGTATGTTAGCGCATTGTGTATGCCATGTTACCTCGTGCATCGTGTGTGCCATTTCATAGCATTGTGCATGTTAGGTTGTATCTTAGTTGCATTTATGCATGTCATGCATATTGCATTGTGTTTGGGATAGGAGTTAGCCCGAGCACGGGAAACGAGGTACGTTTCGTACTCTGAGTGACGGAACGTGTCTCAATTCCCAGTCGCCGACACTCCGGATTACCCATGATGGAGTCTAGGTATTGTTGTGTTTATGTGCATTCATTCCATATTGAGTTGTGCCATTCGACTCCTCGGCCATCATGCATCGAGATGCGTGATTGGTGGCACGAGGATCGAGGTATGCATACATATGTGAAAATACATTGCCATGCCCCTTTCCTGCTCTCTGTTGCAGCAAATCAAGAATCAGCAGCCTTCCGGAGCTTGGCGCGCTTTCCAAGAAACAATTACAAACATAGGCTAATTGGGGCATCACGGTGGATTTCCGCGCAAGGCAACCCGAGCATGCATCATTTATCATCCGGATCAGAGTTGAGGCAGTCCCTGACTTGCACACCAATTTATTGCTTTCCTAGATTAATTTGTTAATTAATTAGGGTTTTGTACTTATTCGGACTGTATTTATTTAGGACTGTATTATTCTTTCGGACCCTCCGAGCGAGGGCACAATTGTAATAAGTGTGCGTGCGTGTGATGTATGTCTTCCAACCCCACGTCTTTCTCCCTTTTATTTACCTGCTTATGATGGTTAGATTAGGGCATGTTTCAATTAGCATACAGTATGATAGCATGTTTGCATTCATTCATCTGTTTTGCATGCACCGGGCTCGGCGCATCATACTAACTGCATTTGTATTTCAATTCCGAGTTGAATACTTGTTAGTTGTAGCATTTCACATGCCATCTTTAGAATAGCCGAGCCTGCTATAGTTGCATTTTTGCATGCGTTGCGTTAGACACTTCTGTATATTTAGGATCATGCATGGATTTCTAACGTAGTTTTTATTTTGGCTTGGAGTACTCGGTAAGTTTTTATGCTTTAGCATCCTTGCATGCGTGTGAGTGACTGCCATGATAGCATGCTTACCATGAGGCTATGTGCTTATGTGATATAACTGCCTGAATGCCTGTGGGTGAAGGTTGGGTTATTTGGATTGGAATAAATCATCGACTGTGAGTTTTAAGCCCACTAGATAGTGGCAAAACCATTTTTTTCTAAGCCCACCTGAGGGTGGCAAAATCTGCATTTTAAGCATACTTACGAGTAGCAAACCATCTTTCAAAAACAAACATGAAATATTTTGTTCCAATTCAGGCGGCCCGGTCTATACTTGTATGCTGTGCGCATCACATAGTAAATCTAGGCTAATAACCGGAATAAGAACACATAATGTTTTCAAAACTTGATATCATGGTTAGTAGAGGCCGATCTTTGATCGGGCGAGCGGGGGTGCTCACGAAGTGACCTTCCCCAATCGTACCCAAGTTCCCGAGCCGAGGCAACTTTGGTGATGACGGACACGTGGCCTTAGGCATGAGTCAGGGTTTCCTAAATTTCCCAAAATAAAATATTTAGGTGGCGACTTTGTATCTGGCAAAGCAGTCCATGTTTGGCACTTCTTTCAAAAAAATCTGTTTTCTCAAAACGATTTGCCGGATTTGGACTCTTTGGTTCAGATTAAGAACCGTGACACAATTCGAGTCCGAACTGTAGCGAGGTCCCCCGCGGACTTGTTACAACATCATCAACCCTTACTTTATCCTTCCTCAACCCTCACTCAACGTTGACCACCACAACCAATGATCCACACCTCTCTATCTTTCCCTCATCACCCTCATTCTTCCTCCACAATGTAAATCAAACCCCAATATAGATCAAACACAAGCCTCCAAATTAGTGGTGTTCACCTAGCATCTCTGTATAGTGGTGCCAATAGTAGGTTGAAGACGTGTAGATGTATAATACCTTATCGCTAGTGGTGGTGAAAAGAAGTGGCCAAAGCAGTAGGTAAATGGAGAAGAAAGAGAGGTAATACTCTGCTTGGAGATGATGGTCATGTGGTGAGTTTATAAAACAATTTCTCAACTCAATGAGTTAACTCATTTTGAGGGTAAATTTAGTAGTATATAAAAATTTTAGTTGTTGAGGTCCAGCAAAAGTTATTTGCTAACTCAACTGTTAAGTAACAGAAGGAGTAGGTTGTAATGTGAATGCAAACTACAAGGAGGGAAATGTAATTTTTGAAACCTGAGAGATGTATATGTATGAAGAACAAACCTCAGGGGGTGTCACTGTAATTTACCCGAAAAAAAGGAACGATAAATAATTTTTGAAAACTAAACCAATCTTTTATTTATTTATTTATTTTTATGAGACAAACGTGAAAATATTATATAGATACACTTATTGAATTTATTTGATCTTTTTTCATAAATAATTTACACGTTGGGATCTAAAAAATTAATGATCCAAATCATCGCGATAAAATCCATAGTGATCCCATAAACCCAAATAAAATAAATAATTTAAATCATTAAAATAAGACTAGTCATAAACCCGACATTGGACATGACTTTTTTTTCTATTGGAGAGAAGACAGATCACAAACTTCGACTAGTTTATAAATAGTAGATTTCACATGTCAATAACGCAGTAGCTTTTAATGCACACCACATATTCTCTTAGTGCACACCACATATTCTCTTCAGACCATACACAATTTTAATTTTTTCTCAATCTACACCATCAATATTCAAATAATACCAAAATACTATTTTCTTCCCCAACACTCAAAATCTAACCCTAACCCTAATTACCGCCACTAGTTGTTGGACACCACTCTCTAGCCGACCCGTGCGCTTTAAACAATTCGAACCCTCGGTCTCTTTGATCTAGTCGCACGAGTGCAATGTGAAACGTATACGAGAGTCCACATTTGGCAAATTTTAAAAAATCCATTTTACTGCAAAAATATTTGTCAGAAATAGACTGCGTCATCAAATCTCAGAGTCACCACCTAATATTTATTTTAGAAAAATTAGGAAACCCGTGACTCGTGCCAAGGCCACTGTTCATCGTAACCAAGGATGCTTGGCTTGGAACCTTAGGTATGAAGGAGGAAGGTCATTAATTGAGCACCTCTACTCACCCGATCAAAAGATCGGCCTTTGCTAACCATGATATGATTTTTATTTCCTTTATGTGTTCATATTCCAGTCATTTAATAAATCCTAAAAAAATTACTATGTGAAACACACAAGTATAGACTATGTCATCCACTTTGGAACAACTTGATTTCATGTAGTTTTGAAAGAGTTTTAAAGATGTACAACCTGAATAAATTGAGTTTACAAACATAAAAAATCAACATCATTCCAAATTAAGCGACACAAGCTCCATCCACTAGCATTCATACAGTTATATCAAGTAAGCAAATAGCCACATGGTAGGATGTTAAACGTAATAAAAAAATCATATACAAGTGGGATGCTAAAGCATAACAACTTACATATTTACCGACGTCTCGCGAACAGCTACAAAACAAAATTAGTAAAATATGCACGATTCTATATACAAAATCCTAATGCAATACATACACAAGAATGCTTCTAAAGATCCGGCTTCTAAAACATGACATGTGAAACATTGCAAAACATGAGATAGTGCACAAAATCATGTAATAATCAATTAAAGCACAAAGATGCAAATTTAGTCGGATCTAGGCATGAATCATGTATGTAAAAGCATAGATATGCATGGCATGCAAGATATATACATATGTACAGTTAGGGAAAGCGATTAAAGAATGGGATAGATAAGAAGTGGGGATGGGGAATTATTACAACACATTAAATATTACAAATCCGAGGGAGATGAATAAATATTACAACACAATATAAAAATCCTCACAAACACTCAAAATAAAATAAACATAACACAAACATGAATCCTGTTGATCAAGTTTGCGCTCCTCCAAACGTCGTCGCTTTATTCCCTGAAAACACAAACGTGAGCTAGCCGGCGGGTGTGTGCCAGATACCTCTCCGATGCCTAAGTCAGCAAAGTAGACAAATAGACAAAAGCTCTGTGTATTCCGAAAATCAAAGTTGTGTTACCTCTACGTAGGTTATATTGTGAGCTTTTATAGTTTTTGCCTGGCACAATCCTAGTAGGACTCTTATTCCTCCATACAGAGTCCTCCTAGGAATCACACTCTTGAAAGATAATGCTTATACTTCAACACCCTCCTCACTGCCTAAACCAAGTGAGATGGTTTTACCACGGTTGGATAACAAAGCAACCGAACTAACAAACGCTGACGTGTCCAATTACGCCGAACTCTCTTTAGCTCGGTTCTACCTTGCTTTACCTAGCTTGGAATGAACTTGTGTGTACAACTCCTTGCACCTCGGTTCGGAATACTCGAACCGAGCTAACTTTAGTCACCTATGACCGAGCTAACAGAGTCCAGTGGCAAAGCCCATTCTTCTCGGCCCATAGTTCGGCGTGCTTCTTCCCTGTCCTAGCTCGGCCCAGACTTATGCTTTTTACCTTCTCAATTGCTCCTTAATTCCATCTGCGTAGCTTGATTAGGATTACTCTTCTCTAGCCGAGCTAAAAAACATTCAAACCAACCGAGGTCACTCCCTACCGGGCTACTGACTAGTCCGGTTCATAAACGTCCTTTCATTCTGTACATCTGAATCGTTTCCTATTCGTGTAGACACGTGGCTAGCCCCTACTGGTCAAGTACAACTGTTGCCGCCGCCCTTGTACTCCGAAAATTTGAACAGTCCCGCCTTTTCTTTGCCTTATACGAAAAACCTCCTTTTTGCATCAAAACACTCATGTTCATCTTCTCTTTCACGCTCTCTGAGTTTCTACCTTTTTGATCACAGCATTTGCAAAGCTCGCGTTTTTGGCCAACATCCTTGCTATTCTAATCTCTATTCTTCCATTTCGAAGTGGTAAGTAGCTAAATCCCTGTTTTTTTGTTTTTACTACTGTGAATGTGTATAGTATAGCATTGTACACACATGTTTTTTGAAACACATTCTTGTAGTTTTAACACAAACCTTCAAAAAACTCACATACCCAAACTTCTTATCCACACTTTATCTGAATATCACGATCAATCCGATTACGAAATCCTTTTTATCCAAAATAGCACCACGACCGAACTAGGAACTTGTTTGCATTACGTGTGTACTTGACCGAACTAGAAAGCTTTCCTAGTGACCGAGCTAAAAACCGGTTTAAGCAACTCCAGGCTTAAACTTGACCGAACTAAAAACTCGTGCCCTGACCGTGTTAGGGTCCACAATGCTCAATGATCGGGCTAAAAAACTCGCATTATGACCGAGCTAAAGATTGCAACCCACTTAGCCGATTTAGAGTTTTTATCATTTGCTTATCCTTCTTATTTAGCCCGGTGTAATTGTCTGGGCATAACACTTTTTATCTTCACTTTGCAGACTGACTAGGTTTGGCCAGGCACACCTTTGCACGCTCAACCGAGATACTCAACGTCATCTCAACACCGAACTAAAGCTCCGAGCTAATTTATACATAGTTTAAGTGAAATGGGTAAATACCGATTTTTAGTAAATTTCCCTGGTGCCATCGCCGAATTCCGTAAGGACTACAACATCCCTGACGATGTCTACCTTTCATTAGCCGAGCTAGACACAACTCCTTGGGAAAAACAAGGTTTCGTTCCCTTCTCCGTCATTTCTATTGTTGAAGCTGGTCTCCGATTCCCAGTCCAGCCACTCCTTTGTGAATTCCTTAGGCAAACCAGAATATGCCCAACCCAACTCAGCACCAATTCTTATAGAATAATAAATGACATCGCCGAGCTAAATCGCCGGCTTGGCCTCAACCTCGGTTTAGCCGAGCTATTTCACCAATATTCACTTGGCCAGAATGAAGATGGCTGGGTATACTATTTAAGAATAAGAAGACGCTGAGAGAAAATAATAAAAAACACACCGGACAAAGACGTAAACGACGATGACTTTTTCTAGGTCTCGAGCAACTTCGAAGACCAGGAAGCCCAGATACCGGGCGACCGAATTAACTGGAATAAGGGAGTAGCCGGTATGAATACCTCGGCTTAGCTTTGTGCGTTCTTTACTCTGTTTATAAGTCTTGCACCGTGCTAACAGTTCCCTTTTTCTGTATGCAGACTTGAACCAACTAAAATTGTAGTACCAATACCCCAATTTTGACGCATTCCACGCCGCGCTTCGGTACCGCGATCGAGGTTGGGCCGAGCTACTCAATTTTAAACCAATATACAGATACAGTAGTAGAAGGAAGACCAGGGTGACAGATTTCCTTTTAGAACCTTCACTAGAACCAAATCCAACACTACCTCAAATCAATCTGATCCCATTAACAGAGGAACAAGAAATGGCCAAGAAGAGAGCAGTCAGAGCACTCATCACTGAAACAACTGCACCAGTCGTTGGGGACCAAACTGCAGTACAACAAGCCGGCCAAACTCAAGAGGCTGTGGTAGCCCTCCCAACAGCCCCGGCCTCGTCATCTTGGCCAAGCAAACGCGCTCGTACTTCCCCAACCGAGCCATAACACTTTGTTGACGAAGATGAAACCGTGCTCCCACAAATCACTTTGCCAAGCCCAGAGCCCACATGATATGACCGGGCTAGCTCTTCAGAGTGGGCACCAAAACTGACGTACAAGAACCGAGCCATACCGAACACTGACTCAGTGGTGGCAGATAAAGACCACTCACTTGCCTTAACCTTGCAAAAAGTGTGTGTTTGCCACCCAATATGGAACACCACGACCATCTTACCGAGCTCAAGGCCATCCGCTCGACCACCAAATCGATGGTGCTGGTGAGTACTTTTTTTGCTTTCCAATTTTGTGTATCTGTTTGCTCGATTTTTACTCAAAATTTCTTACCGCCCTTTTACAGGCTATGCAGAAAAACCACATTGCACATAAGCGTGTGTTGGAGCTGCACAAAATAGCGCGGCAGGCCATGGCCGACGCCAACGCAAAGACAGCCGAACTAAAGGAAGCTCAACAGAAAACCACCGAGCTACTTTCTGACAATGCCCGACTTACCGAGCTAGTTAACGCGGCGGAAGCCGATAAACAAAAAGCTCAAGCTGTGGTAAAAGACCGCTATTTGCGCGAGCTGGTCAAGCTAGAGAAAAAGAAAGACACTGAGATTGCCGAGCTAAAGAAGAATGCCGATGATGCGGAAGATCGGCGCTATAAGGAGGGAGAAGCCACCTACATTCTGCAGTGTGAAGCCGCCAAGGATATATTTTTCAAATGTGGGTGGAAGGCAGCCGTGGCGAAGCTCGGTCATGGCCAGGAGATCGAGGTTTTTCATAACCCTCCTCCCCACTTTATCCCGAGCTACATGGCGGAGTATGCCAATGCTATTCAGCAAAAATTTCTTTAAGTTGAGGAAGAAGAAGAGGCATCCCCAGAACCCAACAACACCCCGGTTGTTGCCAATGATCCCGGTATTCAAGTTGTTCAGTCAGCTCGAGTGAAGCCCCCGGCGCCCAGTATAGTTGAAGATGCGACCGATCTTCCTGTTGAGACCAGGCTACGGAGTGATGAAACTCGAGTTGATCTTGACGCAGACCTTGATGATCCTTTTGCTTGATTTTGTACTTTTCTTCTTTTGATATCAATGAAGTTTGTAATCGGGCTACAACCCCTCCTTTTGTAATGCACTTTGGAATGAAATCTCTAATTTGGAATGAAATCTTCAATTTTTTCATCTTTTTGCTCGGTTTATTCCATACCTACATTTATTTTTCAACAATAATTTGCATGAAGTTTAGCTTTTTCTGGCCGAGGTACTTATCTCGGTCTTGGAGCCTTGTATTCTGTTTGGTCATTCCTGCCAATTCTTTTCAGCCTAGATCCTTATCTGGGCTGAAGAGTACTCAAAGTTAGTTATTCTAGCTAACCACTCTTCAGCCTAGATCCTTATCTCGGCTGAAGAGTACCCAAAGTTGGTTATTCCAGTCAACCGCTCTTCAGTCTAGATCCTTATCTCGGCTGAAAAGTACCCAAAGTTGGTTATTCCTGCCAACCTCTCTTTAGCCTAGATCCTTATCCTGGCTGAAGAGTACTCAAAGTTGGTTATTCCTGCCAACCTCTCTTCAACCTAGATCCTTATCTTGGCTGAAGAGTATTCAAAGTTAGTTATTCCAGCTAACCACTCTTCAGCCTTGATCCTTATCTCGGCTGAAGAGTACCCAAAGTTGGTTATTCCAGCCAACCACTCTTCAGCCTAGATCCTTATCTCGGCTGAAGAGTACTCAAAGTTGGTTATTCCAGCCAACCACTCTTTAGCCTAGATTCTTATCTCGGCTAAAGAGAAATAAATGTTGGTTATTCCTACCAACCTCTTCAGCATTGATCCTGATCTCAGCTGAAGAGAGCTCAATGTTGGTTATTCCTGCCAACCTAGAGCTAAGTGTTTGGTTATTTCTGCCAAACTTCTTCAGCCTAGATCCTGATCTCGGCTGAAGAGAGCTCAATGTTGGTTATTCTTGCCAACCTAGAGCCAAGTGTTGGTTTTTCCAGGCAACCTCTTCAGCCTAGATCCTGATCTCGGCTGAAGAGAGATAAGTGTTGATTTTTCTAGCCAACCTCTTCAGCCTAGATCCTGATCTCGGCTGAAGAGAGCTCAGTGTTGGTTATTCTTGCCAACCTAGAGCCAAGTGTTTGGTTATTCCTGCCAAACTTCTTCAGCCTAGATCTTGATCTCGGCTGAAGAGAGCTCAATGTTGGTTATTCCTGCCAACCTAGAGCCAAGTGTTGGTTTTTCCAGCCAACCTCTTCATTTAATGCCCCTAGCTCACTAAAACAACTTTCACAGAGGAAAAGAATTATGCTGAAAGGGGAACTACTTGTTTTATTGAAAAAGGAAAAACTACGAGTATTTTAATGAAAAGCTAAAAATAAAATAGTTTGAGATTGGTAATGTTCCATGGCCTGGGAACAGCCTTGCTGTCTCCATCTTCCAAGTGATATGTCCATTTTCCTGCTAGGCCAACCACTTTGTATGGTCCTTCCCAATTAGGCCCTAACTTGCCATCTCCAGGTACCAGTGTGTTTCCCATTACTTTGCGCAGCATCCAATCTCCAATCTTGAATTACCTTGGATGTACCGTTTTGTTATATTTTCTGGATAACTCTTGCTGGTATGAGGCGATGTGAACCAGTGCTCTTTATTTTGTAAAGTAGTCTGTTACTGCAAGAAAGAACTTTCTGTTGCCGGGTGCTGTTGGAAGTGGTCCTATTATGTCCAAGCCCCACATTACGAAGGGCCATGGGCTAGTTAATGGTAGAAGCTCTCTGGGCAGTTGATGTATTTGGTGTGCGAACTTTTGGCATTTCTCGCACCTCTTGACATACTTTTTTGAATCTGCTTGCATGTATGGCCACCAATATCCTTGTGAAATTGCTCTGTATGCCAGTGATCTTCCCCCTCGGTGGCTTCCACATACGCCTTCGTGTATCTCGAACAAGAATGCTTCGACCTTGCTGGGATAAACACATTTCAGGTAAGGCCCTGTGAAGGATTTTTTGTACAAGGCCATTGATGGGGAGAGCCAAAATCGCTATGACTTTGGTCTTATTTTGTTGGCCTCTTTCTTCTCTTTGGGTAAGACGCCGTCTTTTAAGAATACTATAATGGTATCCATCCATGAAGGGCCTAGTTCGACACAACATACCTCAGCTACTTCGGTTTCTTTAATGCTTGGTCTTGGTAGGTAATCAATCAGTAATGGATGTGGGATGGATGTATCTGCCATCGAAGCAAAGCCTGCTAGTTTGTCTGCTCTACTGTTTTCTTCTCGGCCGATCTGTTCTATCCGCACTACTTCAAATTTCATGATCTCCTTTCTGACTAACTCTTGGTACTTAGCCATCCTCTCATCTTTTGCCTCGTAGTCGCCTGAAATCTAGTTTACTACTAGCTGGGAATCATTGTAGACCATTAGCTCGGTGGCCTTCATGAAGAGTGCTAATTTTAGGCCTGCTAAAAGTGCTTCATACTCTGCTTCATTGTTTGATGCTGAGAAACCAAGGTTGACTGCTTGTTCCACTATCAAGCCATTTAGTGAGATGAGGACTATGCCAAGTCCTGCACCGTGTCTGTTGGATGCTCCATCCACGAAGAGTTTCTACATCTCTCCAATGAATAGCTTCCAGCAAGTAGATGGATCGGATGATGTTTTGGGATCTTGAATGTTACCGGTGTTTTCCTCAAAGTCCATGCCGACTGTAGGTGTTGTATCTTCACTGTCAGACTACCTCAAATATCTGTTTTTTGATGAGTCCTCACTGGGAATGGCTTGGTTTGCCTCTTTCTTCATTTCTTCAATTCGGTATGCCTTGGGATGTGGCTGGGCATCTTGTTTTGGGGGTTGCCCAGTTCCTGCGGCACTTTCCATTCCCTTTTCTGTTATGCCAGTCAAGTCAACTGGGCAGATGTGATGACTTCCTGGTGTGAACTTTGCCACAAATTCTGTTAAAGCTTGGGCTTTTATTGCGGTTTCTGGGTTGAAACTTGATATCAAATTGTCCCAATTCCACCGCCCACTTTAGGATTCGCTCAAAAAAGTTCGCCCTCTCAAACAAAGCTTTTAATGGAAAAGCTTTTAGGACAATTATGGTGTGGGCGTGGATGTAATGCGATAGCTTCCTTGAGGCCATCATCAAGGCTAAGGCCAGTTTTTCCGATGGTAGGTACCTGGTTTCTGCGCCCAGCAAGGTTTTGCTAACATAAAAGATGGGTAGATGTTGGATTCCTTCCGCTCTGACCAACACTGCGCTCACTGCGTGCTGTGAAACTGCTAGGTATAAAAAGAGCTCTTCTCTAGGTATTGGGATTACTAGCAATGGTGGAGAAGACATGTACTTTTTTAGGCTTTCTAGGGCGTGATCACATTCTTCATCCCACTCAAACTTGGCCTTCAATGCTTGGAAGAATGGTCGACATCTGTTTGATGACCGACTTATGAACCAGTTGAGAGCGGCAGCTAGGCTAGTGAGATGCTGTACCTCTTTTACTGTGTTGGGCCTCTCTAGATCCTGGATGGCTTTGATCTGAGAAGGGTATGCTTCTATACCTCGGTTGGTCACTAGAAAGCCTAGGAATTTGTCTGATCCTACGCCGAATGCACACTTGGATGTATTTAGGCGCAACTTGTTCTTCTTCAGAATCTAGAACATTTCACCTAGGTCCCTGAGATGGTCCTTCTCATCCTTGCTTTTGATCACCATGTCATCTATGTAAGCCTCCATTGTTCTGCCTAACAATGGTTCAAACATCTTGGTGACCATTCGTTGGAATGTTGCCCCTGCGTTTTTTAGGCTAAAAGGCATGACCTTGTAACAATACAATCCTCTAGGCGTTGTAAAGGATATGACCTCCTGATCTTGTTCATACATAGCGATCTGATGGTACCCTCTGTACGTATCAAGGAAGCTAAGTCGATTGTGTCATGCTGTAAGGTCTACTAGTTGGTCTATCCGTGGTAGGGGAAAACTATCCTTTGGGCATGCCTTGTTGACTGTTTTGTAGTCCACGCAGATATGTCATTTTCTGTTCTTCTTTGGCACTACCACGGTATTGGAGATCCACTTGGGATAGTGCACTTCTCTGATAGCTCCTGCCTCCAGCAAGTTTCCCACTTCTTCCGCCAATATCTCGGCATGGTGGAGTGCTGATCTGTGAGTGCGCTATATAACTGGTTTGGCAGTTGGGTAGACGTTCAGTTGGTGACAGATGAAGTTTGGGTTAATGCCAGGCATGTCATACGGTGTCCAGGCAAACATTTCGATGTTAGAGGTTAAGAATTCCATGATCTCTATTTTCTCAGTGATGGACAAAGACGAGCCGAGCAAAAAGAACCTTTTTTGGGTCTTTTTCATCTATCCTTACCTGTACCAAGTCTTCCACTGCCTTCTGTTCAGCTGCCTTGCCAACATCGCAAATAGTTCGTTGCTCTCAGGCTCTTCCACCATCTATACATACCCTTTGGCAACGCGGCTGCCATTTACTGTGACGAAGCACTGTTTGGACATAATTTGGTCTCCAAAGACCTCTTCAATTACTCCAACTTCGTTGGGGAACCACAATACTTGATGGTAGGTTGATGCTACCGAATGCATGGCGTGCAACCATGTCCTTCCCAAGATTATGTTGTAAGTGGAAAGGACTTTTAATACCCAGAATTCTACCTGTTTCGTCATGGTTCCTGCCTTGACTGGGAGGATTATCTTGCCCACTGGCCACTCTGGCATTGAGTTGAATCCGATTAGGGGAGATGTTGCAGGTGCCAAGTCTTTGTCCTTCAGTTTCAGTTGTTTGAAAGTTTCGTAATACATTATTTCACATGAGCTTCCTTGGTCGATCAAAATCCGTTTGATGTCGAAATTCTTGACGCGTAGAGTGATAACCAGTGCATCATTGTGAGGGAAATATATTCTTGCTAAATCTTTGTCTGAAAAAGATATGACATTTGTGGCCTCTGTTCTCCCATTTTTGATGGCAGGTTGTGCACTTAACACCTCCTTCAAGTGCTCAGCCTTTTTGATCATCCCTTTGAGCTCACATACCCGCTCAGGTTTGCATATCCCATGTATTACGTTAATCACGCCTTGAGGTGGAGCGTCGACCGGTATCTCGTTTGGGTTGTTGTGGTTCTGGGGGGCTTGCTGTGTTCCTTCTTCTATGTACTGGTCCAGGTGCCCAGCTGCCACTAACTCCTCTAAATGCTACCTGAACGGCGTGCAATTTTCAGTGCGGTGCCCCTTTTCATCATGGAAGGTGCACCGGGACCTCTCGTCATAGTCTTTTTGTGCTTCTCCCAACTTTGCTGGCCATCGGACGAAAGGTTCATTACGTATCTCACTGAGAATTCGGTAGATTGGTTTTTTGAACACTATGGTAATGGTTGTGCGGACTCTTAACCTCCTTTTGTCTGGGTCCTCTCTGTTGGCCCGCCTGCCTCGCCCATTCTTGTTAGGTTGCTCTACCGTGTTGACCTTTGCTGTAGTCTTTTTATTTGGCATTGCTGTTGTGCCAGATTTTGCCTTAGCACATGCGCTATCTTCCTCCACACGAATATGTTGGTGCACTCTCTCCATTAAGGCCTCCATCGTGAGGGGTGGCATCATAGTAATGAGTCCCTCAATTTGTTACCGACTGGCAGGCCCCCGTTTGTATTATGCAATGGCGAGGTTTGTAGGGCAATCCCCAATCTGGTTGAAGGTTTCCCAGTAGCGACTGTTGTAGGATCTCAACGTCTCCTTGTCACCCATGTCAATGGAGAGTAGTTGATCGATCTCCACTGGTGTCTTGGTGTTCGTTCTGAACCTAGTCACGAACGTCTCTGCCAATTGTGCCCAGGAGGCGATGCTGCCTTCTAGGAGCCTTTCGAACTAGGTTAGACCTAGGTCGCCAAGGATGGATAGAAATAGGATGCATATTAAAGCCTTGTTTCGCTGGTATACTGCCATAACCTGGCAGAAGTGGCTTAGGTGCATGTAGGGATCGGACTTCCCCTCATAAGTGGTGAATTTGGGCTGGTGGAAGCCTGAGGGTAATGGTGCGTTCTCAATTGCCGGAATGAATGGCGAGCTTTGTAACCTTGCTAATACTTTGTCTGCTTGTTCGTAAGCAAGGCGCAGCATTGGCATTCCTACCTCGACGCTCCCATGCGTCCGAGGGGCCAACCGCTAAAGGGCTGAAATTCTGTGAGGGTCGCGAGCCCTGGTGTCCTCATTCCATCGGGCCCTTTCCTTAAGTACAGTTCGCAAGTTAGATGATCTAGGCATCTCCGTGTGCCTAGATGACGTCTGGTGCGTGTGCGAGGGCCGATAGGTGCTTCCCTCAGTACACGACCTCTCAGTTCTCGTTCTCTCAAACTTGGAGTAACGAGTCTTGGAAGTCCGCGATTGAGTGTCGCCTGTTCTAAGACTCTTATTTTCTGCTTGCGATGGTGTGGTATGCTTATCACGATCTTCCGAGTGGCGAGGGGGCGTGTTGCCTTTGCGCCCTTCTCCTGTCGCCACCCCTTTACCTTTTATCTGGCGCTTCATTAACCCATGTCTGCTGTCATCCTCCTTATTAACTCGTCTTGTTCCTTCACGCGATCCTCCAGAACTTGAGGGTCCATCCTCCGCCTCTGTCTCTTAGGACTTTGAGAGCGACGGGGGCTGCCGGCCCGTCTTCCCCTTGCATCCCTCCGGGGTTTTGTCGCTGGGGTTCTAAATCTGCCATGGGAGGGATAGAAGGCAAACCTTCACGTCTCCCACCCCTCGCTGGGGTTTGTCCATTAATAGCCGATTGCGACAAGTCTTCATTGTGCGCCATTGATTTCAACCAGAGAGGAAAACTCGATCAAAAGGTTTTGTTCTCTGTGAAATTCCCACAAACGGCGCCAAGTGTACGAGCACGAAATAATTCTTCTCGTATAATCCTATTGATCAAGTTTGCGCTCCTCCAAACATCGTCACTTTATTTCCTGAAAACACAAACATGAGTTAGCCGGCGGGTGTGTGCTGGATACCTCTCCGATGCCTAAGTCAGCAAAATAGACAAATAGACAAAAGCTCTGTGTATTCCGAAAATCAAAGTTGTGTTACCTCTACATAGATTATATTATAAGCTTTTATAGTTTTTGCCTGGCACAATCCTAGTAGGACTCTTATTCCTCCATGCAGAGTCCTCCTAGGAATCACACTCTTGAAAGATAATACTTATCCTTTAACACCCTCCTCACTGCCTAAATCAAGTGAGATAGTTTTACCACGGTTGGATAACAAAGCAACCGAGCTAACATGTCACGACCCAAACCCGCCCCTATAGGTTTAGCGCCGTAACCGGCCAGTAATCCTTAGATTACCAAAGGCCTCTAAACAGATAAGCATATGATAAGGGGCTAGCGGAAGCAATTGCATAAATATAAATGTCCAATGAGCTGTGTTGACTTACATGAAACAGAATAATTTAAAACTTTATTTACAAAATCATAAGTCAACCATACAGTATATTATACCACACACCTTACAGTATCATAAGTACAGCCAACATAATTAAAATAAGTCTCATGCATAACAGACTAAATAAAACTTAATCCCAAGACACTGCGGGAACCTCCTCGTGAGGCACAAAGGCTGGCTGACAACAGAAACACAGTCCCCTACAAAACCTTCGGGCTTGCACTCCAGAATGCTCACCTATAATATATATATACAAACAGTGAGCTAAAGCCCAGTGAATAACATTAAGGTAAAGGGGTTGGTGAACGAATTCCGAACATTTTATACGTACAAAACAGATCATAGCATATTCATAGTCATCTCATATCAGAACATAATAATGGCATATCCCATAGAACATATCACATATCACAAAACGTCTTCCGACTAGAGTAACCGGTCCCGGACACCGATTAAACAAACACACAATGAAGTGGCTAACGAGATCTCGTAACTGTCATGGACCCGCATTTTCATGCCGTCCCCATGACTTGGGACTATCTATGGATGCCATAATAGATTTCAAACATGGATCTTCGTTCACAGAAACATATATCATTTCAGAAATCATAGCTTGATATATCACATTTGGAACATAATTTCATATGAACGTATCTTTACGATAACGTTACTCACAGTGGTTCCGTAGATGGTCAATTGCTTCTCGGACGTTGACCTACAATCACAAAATACATAGCACCAACGAATCTTATCATTACTTATTCATGTGGCCATTAAGGCTTAGCTTACATCACGTTGGTTCATGCTTATTGTTAACACATGGCTTAGAACACACACACCCTTGCAATCTCTTAGTGTGATTCATACTTACTTCAATGCTCAACTCACACACTTGTCATTCAATAACTCGTTACATTCTTTTCTTAGTGTGTGTTTATAGCCCATAACCTCATTACTATAGCTTAATTAAGGCTTAGGAATGCCTAAGATACAATGAGGATGTCAAAATATGCCTTGGAACACTTAGGCAAAATTTCAGAATTTTAGGTCCTCGCTCGAGCGAAGCTTTCCTCGCTCGAGCGAACATGCAGAAATGAAACTCCGCTCAAGCGTAGACTTCCCCGCTCGAGCGGACATGCAAAAATGTGAGTGGTCGCTCGAGCGCACATGCCTTCGCTCGAGCGATCTGTAAATAATGCAAAACTTCTGGGAGCTTGAAATTCCCGCTCGAGCGGACTTTTGGTCGCTCGAGCGGAGATCGCGATCTCAGAGTGGTCGCTCGAGCGAGAAACCCTTCGCTCGAGCGGAGATGAATTTTTTGGAATTTCCAGATTACAACTCCAAGTTCAAAATCGACATTCAACCTTTCAAAACTTATTTTTCTGGGCCCCAAATGAAGGAAACATCTGAAGACTTATAAAACAACATGTTTTAAGAATTAAGACAAGAAATCATGGCCCAAAGACTTGTTAAAAACTCACATTTTCAACTTGAATTTCAAGAGGTAAGACTTGCATGTGAATTCTTTAAAGCTTTTGTCTTCAACACTCATGAAACTTGAAATTTGAGCTCCTAAGCTCCATGCATGCAAGAAATCATTTTCAAAACATGAATTTAAACCTTAAAACGTAATGAATTACCCATGCATGAGTCAAATAACCCTTGATAACAACATAGATGCTTAAAACCAACCTCAACATGTCAAGACTCCACTTATTCATGTATGCATGTGGATTTCTCTTCCAAATTCTCTTCCAAGACTTCAAAAACATGAATTAGTCTTACAAAACTTGATGAAATATGCATGCATGTACCCTTCAACCTCCAAAATCAACACAAATGGTAAAACTCCTAACTATCATGGTGATTTAGCACCTACATGAGCATGCACGCATGAATTGCAACCCAATTCTTAAACCCAAGCTTAATGCACATATTTAATCACAAAATCTTCATGTTAGAGACTTAGATTTACAGATTAGGGGTTGAACTCTCACCTAGAGTCTTGAATCTCACTTATTCTAGCACAATCTTGGTGAGTACAAGCAAAATCTCCAATTCTTCTTTGAATTCTTCCTTCTCTCTCTCTATAATTGCCCTCCCTCTCTCTCTAAAATGTTTTCTCTAGATTTTTCCACTCACTCAAAGGCTGATGAAATGAGCTCAAAATGAGCTAAAGGGGCTCAAATGTGTTTGTATGGATTTGGCCACTAGGTGGCAAAACGGTAAATAAGTCCAACTCTTTAATTAGCTTATTTAATCTAATTTAATCATACCAAATCACATTTTGATTAAATATGCCATAAGGTTCTAAAAATTCCAATTAACACAATGGTATAATCAATTCCGGGTTTGGATGCCGATAAGGCTTTCAATTTTCATTTTAAAGCGGGATTCTAAGCGGATATTTTTATAAGTGACAGATAGAAAGTCAATTATCATGCAGAATACGTATTAATCCCATAATTCATTTTAATCCATTCCGTAGCATCCTTAAATACCGATTAATAGCTAATCACGGGTCGGGGTTATTACATAACAAACACTGACTTGTCCAATTACGCCGAACTCTCTTTAGCTCGGTTCTACCTTGCTTTATCTAGCTTGGAATGAACTTGTGTGTACAACTCCTTGCACCTCGGTTCAGAATACTTGAATCGAGCTAACTTTAGTCACCTATGATCGGGCTAACAGAGTCCAGCGGTGAAGCCCATTCTTCTCGGCCCATAGTTCGGCGCGCTTCTTCCCTGTCCTAGCTCAGCCCAGACTTATGCTTTTTACCCTCTCACATGGCATGGAAGATATATATATATATGTACAGTTAAGGAAAGCGATTAAAGAATGGGATAGATAAGAAGTGGGGATGGGGAATTATTACGACACTTTAAATATTACAAATCTAAGGGAGATGAATAAATATTACAACACAATATAAAAATCCTCACAAACACTCAAAATAAAATAAACATAACAAAATAGCAGTTTCAAGCGCCTCAAAGACCATCGGAGGTTGATCTTCTCAACGTCGAAAGGCTGTCCCATTTTGCTTAGAGGTCGCAGGCATGGTCATGAAGGTCGCGGGCGCGATGGTGTACTTTTAGGTGGCTCCCGACTAACTAACGGGCCGGGTAGCCTAGTAGGCTCGGTCAAACTCTGTTTTCTTAGATTTCCATAACAAAAACAGAACTAAAAACAATATATATGGGAGTCTCAACTCACCACTTTAAATTAGATTACAACAATATATAATATAGTAAGAAATCAAAGCAAAAGAGCAAAATAAGTAAGAAATGCAAGAAAATGATATAAATTGAAAATTCACATTTTCAAGAAAGGATGAACTTCATGATTTCCAAACTTCCTTTTGATCACCCTCAAGTGTATGAATTATGTTCTCAATCCTCAATTTGAAAGCTTGGAATTCTTGCTAGAACGATGGCTTAGAGGTGTATGTGGGGAAAATTGATTATCTCTCTTGTTTTTGTTCACTTTTACCAACACCCCACTTTTCCTTTTGATCAAAGCTATTGAAATTCAAGTATTTCAAAATTTTTTGAGGAGTTTTGGGTGTAGAAAAGATGGAATTTTCAGTTTGTATGGAAGGTATGGGGTGTATATGGAAGATAATAGTGTTTTTAGCTAAAAAACTCAATTTTTCTCTCTTTTTCTCCTCTTTTCTCTAGCTCAAATGTTCTCTCCTTAATATATCATATTCCTCCTCTCAATAATCTGATGTACACATATAGGCTAAGTAAGTGGAGAATTGGTGGAAGACAAGGTGGAAGACAAGATAGAGTATAAATGAAGATAATGGAGCTAATGGAGTACTAATAGAGCTAATGGAAGACAAACGTGGAGCCTTATCTCCAATGGATCAAACATTAGATAATATAGGCTGAGTGTCTATACATTTGGTGATGAATATATCAGAAAATGGGTCAATGGGGTGTCCCAACCGAACAAAAAAAAAAAAAAAAAAAAAAGGTCTGCTACTGTCTCGGGCTAGATCAACAAAATCTGTTATTAAGCCCGACTTCAAACGGACATATCTCCTTTATCCGGACTCGATTTTAGGTGATTTTTTAGTCTAAATTGAAGCCCCAGAAGTCTATTTTCCACCGGTTGTGGCCTCACATTTAAATTCTAAGTTTACAAAGAGATATGCCTAATTTAGTGAAGGTTGTTCATTTCTTTCTTAACGATTTGATTCTTATCCTTTTCCTAAATTAGTTTTCTTTCATCCCCTCCTATTTGCTTCCACTCCAAACCAATAAAGAAGATGTTTTTAAATATTTTTCAAAGAGTTCACCTCCCTTCCATTTATTTTCACGTTGTCCTTACTCGGTTTATTGAAAAGTGCAATATTTTAATTGAAATGGGAGCCTCGGAATATCATAGAAACATTTGGAAAGATATTTTGAAAATATGGTTTTAAGGTCTAAAAATAATTTGGACAAAAATGTGTGAAGGTTCGGATTAAAACTCAAATTCCATATCTCTTCTAAGAATTCTATGAGAAACATATTCTGATTGTCATCATCAGGTAATCAACAGAAAGTGCCTCCAAGTCTTAGGACCGGCCAAAATGGGGTGTCTACAACTGCCCCTAGTAGCTTCATTCCTCATTGTAACTCTCCTCTCCCACTCCGACGCTGTCCTTCGGACTATCTCCATCCACTTTCACTCATGATCTCCCCCTCTCTTTCTCGTACAATCACGATCGTGACGCCACTAGCCTCCATACCTTACTCCTTCCTTGACGCTGCCCTTTAACCCATCTCTACCAACTTTCACACATGATCTCTCTATTTTTCTCTCTCAATCACGATCTTCTCTTCGGTCTTGCAATGGCAGCAGTGCGACTGGGCTGGAAAGAGGAAATAAATGATGGTTATAAAGGTTAGGAAGGATGGATGAGGATAGAGAGGGGTTTCGAGATGGGCTGGGAAGGTTGTAGTGAGGAGGGTCATGGTGGATGACGGTTGGAATTGGAGAGTAGCCGACGAAATAGCAATGGCGGTGGGTGTTGGGATCTAGTGTGTTGGGTGTGTTGTGATAGTAGTGTGAAGAGGTGGTCGATGTTACGATGGTAATGGGGCAGGGTGGTTGGAGTTGAGATGTGGTGAGTCGTAGGCGTTAGTGACAACGCGACTAGAAAAGGGTGGTGGTAGGGTGACTGAGTGAAGGAAGAGCGAGGGGTTTGGTGGTAGCGGTAGCGGCGATGGCGATGGCGATGGCGATGGCGATGGCGATGGCGATGGCAATTATTGGTTTTGATAATGGTGGCCAATGGTGTGTATGGAGAAATTGAAATTTAATGTTTTGTCTAAAATGTAATTTAATTAAGGGTTATAATGGTGATTTAAAAAAACTGGATAATGGTGTGAACTGAGAGAAAATGTGGTGTGTAAATAGAAGCTTCACAATAACGCATAGGGAAATTCTATGGTACACTCTTCAAAAGATGTTTACCAAATGCACCATATTATGTATTTTTATGATTTATGTTATATTTTTTGTGATAAATGTTACATAATTTTTTGATAGGATTATGACAATTTATTATTCAGAAATAAAATTATACATTTGGAAATAATATTACGTATTTTTATGGTAATGTTACATATTTTTTTTTATCAAAACGTTTTCTAACAAAAAAAAAAAAATGTACAACATTACGATAAAATACATAAAATATCATACAAAATATATAATTTCATTTATGAATCACAAATTATAGTAATTCTAGCAAAAAAAAAACATATATAATATTTATTACAAAAATATTTAATATATATCACAAAAGGGCTTGGAGCCCCTCCAGTCCTTCATTTGGATTGGAGGGCGCTTCGAATTTCGTTTTGATAGTCTGAACTATTCATTTTGTTCGGCACTTTGTGTATTTCATTCATAAAAAAATTAAATCGATTTGATAGTCGTAATATATTCAATTCATCGCGTTTGTCACAAAACAAATAGACGACAATTGTATTTTTAAAAATATACCATTCATTTTTTTAGTGATAAACACAAAGAATTGAATATGTTAAGATTATTGAATCGACTTAATTTTTTGTATGAATGAAATACACAAAGTGCCTGACAAAATTAACGATTTAGATCATTAAAACGAGACCCATGATGAGCCTCCACAGGCCCAAACAATGCCCTCCCGTCCAGATTTAGTACGAGGGGATCCACTTCCATCACAAAAATACATAATAATAAGGGGACTTACACATAAGTCTTAATAGGTTGATTTATTGTCCAATAATAATCAATGGCATTTTTCATTAAATATTATTAAAAAAACGTTACTAATTGTTAATTTTCAACGACAATTTAAAAATTTTGTCAAAAACAATGTTACTAATTATAAGTTTTAGCAACAATTTAAAAAAATCGTCAAAAAAATGTCACCAATTTTTAACTTTCAGCGACAGTTTAAAAAATTTGTCATAGAAAAATGTCACTAATTGCAAATTTTAGAAATAATTTATAAAAACCGTGATAAAAAAATTATTAATTGTTTATTTTATTTTTAATGACATGGATAAAAAATAGTCTCAGAAAATTATTTTTAAAGACAATTTTATTATAATTTATTTTGTAGAGTACTGTATGGCCACGTTTGTTTGACAGATTAGATTAGAGGGGATTGTTAGTGAATGAATGGTTAGTGAAGAGATTGTTAATGTGGAGATTGTTAGTGAGAGAATTAAGTAAAAGTGTGTTTGTGTTTGATAATAGTGTAGGATAAGATTGTTAAATTATTTTTAAATAAAATAAAAATAAAAAATTATTTCTATATTAAAAAAATTAAAATAAATATTAAAACAAAAGGTGCACTTTGAATTGTTAAAATAAAAATAAAAAAAGTTGTCGGCCAGCTAATTTTTTGGCCGACCGGATTTTTTTTGACCGGATGGCTATGTTTGTTAAAAAAAAAGAATAAAAAAAAAAAGAGCACAGTTCAGTCAATCAGCCAAACGTCCCAAAAGGATGTCTAGACAGACGATTAAGTAAACCCAATTAGTTCGCTATTTTCCTAATTCCATACATTTTTTAAGCCAAGCTAATTCTTCTACTAAAAGAGATTACAAAGCCACTCACACTAGCAAATCGACTTGTCAAATCAATACCAAAAATACTATGAATAAGATCCACAGCTACCTGCTCCAATCCGTTCAACCGCCCAACAAACGGAGCCTATAAGAATTAATTTTAATTATTAATACCTACCTATAATAATAGGTCACACTACTTAATAGTTCACACTACACCACATGGTTCCAATCACTTTTTTTTTTCTTTTCAGAAAGATCGAGAAAGTGGTCCCCACAGCCAGCTCCACCCTCATCATCTCTCCTCAATTCAACTCAACTCCCCCATCACAATTTACCCGCCACACCAAACTCATCATGCTTGGCGGGAAACTTCAAACACAGAACAGAGAGGGAAACCCTTAAAACCCCCCCTTTCCCTTTAATTACAAATTTCAAATCATCTACGCTTCTCTCTCTTCTGCGCTATATAAGTGCTCCTTGTATCAGCCACTTTGTGCGCTGAATCTGTTCGACGAAAGTCCTCTCTCAAAAACTCTTTACTAATATATCTATCTAGTTGGGGGCTTTCTTAAAGATGTATGTTGTGAAGAGAGATGGGCGTCAGGAGACTGTGCATTTCGACAAGATCACTGCTCGTCTCAAGAAGCTTAGTTATGGTCTCAGCATTGACCACTGTGACCCTGTCCTCGTCTCTCAGAAGGTCTGTGCCGGTGTCTACAAGGGCGTCACCACCAGCCAACTCGATGAATTGGCCGCTGAAACTGCTGCTGCCATGACTGCTAACCATCCTGATTATGCTTCTGTGCGTTCCATTTCTTTTCTCTTCTCTTCTGGGTTTCCGTCAATTTACTGATTTCTGCTTCCTTGATTCTCAATTAATCTTCTCAATTTGTTCCTAACCAGTTTGATCTGTGCCCTTCAATTTCTGATTTTGGGTTCTGGGTTTGGTTTTTCGTGTGTTTTTGGTTATGGGTTTTGCATATATGCGAGTATGTTTAGATGGGTTTGGTTTTTGGTTTGGATTGTTGGTTCTGTATGCTTAAATTATTATTGCAACTTTAACTTGTAAGGTTTAATTTCGTTTTTTATGCTAAATTTAGAGATATAAATACGGTTTGCTTTAAAATTTTTTAACTTGCTTGAACATATTTTTTTGGTACAGTTGGCTGCAAGGATTGTTGTTTCAAATCTGCACAAGAACACCAAGAAATCATTTTCTGAGACGTGAGTGATTTCAATTTGTTACGTGAAAAATTTTAAATTTTAATTTAAACTTCTATAATGGAAAAAACTCAAAGTTGTTCCTGATCTGTGGTCACTGTAGGATCAAGGACATGTACTACCATATCAACGAGAGATCCGGACAGCAGGCTCTTTTGATTGCTGACGATGTTTTTGAAATAATCATGAAGGTTTTTTTTCTGTTGCAATTTGTAACTTTGGATTTCATGTATAGGTTTATTTGAGGTTATACAAAGATTTGAACTCTTAGTTTGAAAGTTTTCATAAACCTAAATTTTCAAACTAGGAACTCAAGTCTTCATATTTGTGTAAAAAAACACTATTGCGTGATGTTTATAATGATCTAATTGCAAAATTTTTATTTATTTTGAATGAGATCATGAGACAGGATCTGATTTATGAATTATGTTGAATTTATTATGTTTATGTATATTCACACACATGCACATAAACAAATATATCATGGAGGTTTGATTGAACAAAATCTACTTATTCCTCTTGATAAAGAGGACAATTAGGGTACTTGCAACATTTAGAAATCAAAGGGGGGAAAAAAATTATTTTAGTAAAATGAAAAAAGAAAAAGAAAAAAAAAGGGTAGTGTATACATTTTTGTTATGCTTACATTAAAGTTAAATGACTTTTTTTGGCTAGTTTTATTTAAGGGAAATAGGTAGATGGTTCAGATTAAAAACAAATTAATATATTAGAGTTTAAATTGACAATTAAAATTTAAGATTTGTTTTGTTATAAAACTCAAACCTTGATGGTGTTTTTTTTTTTTTTTTTTTTTTCTCAAATATATGTAGAGTTTTGGGTAAATAAGATTTTTATTACCAAAACAAAATGATAGACAATGAAGCTTGAAATTCCTCACGCTACAAAAAAAAAAAAAAAATCCACTTTTTGGGAAACACTACAGAGTTTTTGAATTTTTGAGAGTTTTTTAACCTTTTGTTGATTTTGTTTTTGAAAGCACAAAATGAAAATGAAATGCTATGAAGTTGGCCTTGGAAGCATTAAAATATGTAGATGCTGCTTCTGCCTCCAATAGTTAATTCTGAAGCAAATTTATTTAAAAAAGTTAAAATGTTTTTCATTTTCCTAAATCTCAAGTGAATATGCAATCTTATATTTAAAATCAAGCATACTGAACACAGTTTTCATGCATTGCTCATGAACATTTTAATTGTTACAGAGTGCTGCCCGCTTGGACAGTGAGATAATCTACGACCGGGACTTTGACTATGATTACTTTGGTTTCAAAACCCTTGAGAGGTCCTACCTGCTGAAGGTCCAAGGAAAAGTTGTTGAAAGGCCTCAACACATGCTGATGAGGGTTGCTGTTGGGATCCATAAGAATGACATTGATTCTGTTATCAAGACATATCATTTGATGTCTCAGAGATGGTTCACTCATGCATCGCCTACCCTTTTTAATGCAGGGACACCAAGGCCCCAAGTATGCAATGTGTTGGCATTATTATGTAACAAAATTTTAATATTCTATAGCTGCTATGCTGTAAAGCATGATCCTTTTGCTATATTGATTTTCTGGTCTTCCTAGTAGTTGTCACTGCATATATATTTATATATATCTTTGCTTTCTCATGTTGCCCTGTTGATGTGTTGGCAGTTGAGTAGCTGCTTTTTGGTGTGTATGAAGGATGATAGTATTGAAGGGATCTATGATACTTTGAAAGAGTGTGCTGTTATCAGCAAGTCAGCTGGAGGAATTGGTGTCTCTGTTCATAATATTCGTGCTACAGGCAGCTATATACGTGGAACAAATGGGGCATCCAATGGTATTGTTCCAATGCTACGAGTTTTCAATGACACTGCCCGTTATGTTGATCAAGGGGGTGGCAAGAGAAAGGGTATGCTTGTCATGGCAATGTTCTATGTTTATTTGTTGTGTCATGAAATGATTGTACATTGATGGCCCATTGCTTGGGGCAGGAGACTTGAACCCATGATCTTTTGGCGAGGTGCAAGAGCTCTAATCAACTAACTAGCGTCAGTTGGTTGACTGTACATTATTTTGAAATATTATTTTTGTTGCATTTAGGTGCTTTTGCTGTGTATCTGGAGCCATGGCATGCTGATATATTTGAATTTTTGGATTTGAGGAAAAACCATGGAAAGGTATTGTTGACTATTCATGATTTTGATGGTTTTTTTATTTAAAATTGTTACGCTCTTGATCCATACAATTTTTCGTAGTGTTCTTATTAGGGTGATGATGTGTGCCTTGGGCAACTTTATTGTTCTTCTTTGCCACATCTAGGCTCTTTTTACCCCTTAAAATCAATGACATTATTAGTGTTCTCACTGTAGGAAGAGCACCGGGCACGAGATCTATTTTATGCTCTTTGGATACCTGATCTTTTTATGGAAAGAGTCCAAAGTAATGGGCAATGGTCTTTGTTTTGTCCAAATGAGGCTCCAGGTTTGGCTGATTGCTGGGGTCAAGAATTTGAGAACCTGTACACCCAGTATGAAAGACAGGTTGATTTAATTTTTCTTCTTGGTTGAGTTTAGTTTTCTGTTGGTTCTATTGGAATACCATTACTTATAATACTCTTGTTATAAACTTAGTGCAAGGCAAAGAAAGTTATACAGGCGCAGAACCTCTGGTTTGAAATTTTGAAGTCCCAGATAGAAACTGGGACTCCCTACATGTTATTTAAGGTGATTTAGGAATACAAATTGGATTTCTTGTTTTTCAAATTCCTTGTCTGGTTTTGATCTTATTGTACTTTTTTATACTAATTTATTTTTTTTATCTTTCCAGGACACTTGCAATAGAAAAAGCAATCAGCAAAATCTAGGCACTATTAAGTCTTCAAACTTGTGTACTGAGATAATTGAGTACACAAGTCCAACAGAAACTGCTGTATGCAATCTGGCATCAATTGCTTTACCACGATATGTTGCAGAGAAGGTATGTTATTTATGGCAGGCATGTGTGATGACTTTTTTGGGGGGTTTATATCGTTTTTGATTTGGCATGGCACTACTTTGTTGCAGGGGGTTCCAATAGAATCACATCCATCAAAGCTTGTTGGCAGCAAAGGGTCCAAAAATCGATATTTTGATTTTGACAAACTAGCAGAGGTCTAACCTATTTTATATGCCCAATTGTCTTCCATGTTATTTGGCATCCTTTTGTAGTTGTTCAGATTATATTTCTTGAAGTTGGCCCTGAATTTTAGTTTATCTGTGCTTTTGGGTCAGGTTACTGCAATAGTTACTTCAAATCTCAACAAAATAATTGATGTCAATTACTACCCTGTGGAAACTGCAAAAAGGTCAAATCTTCGACACAGACCCATTGGTATTGGAGTACAGGGTCTTGCAGATACCTTTATTTTACTTGGCATGGCATTTGATTCACCTGAGGTAAAAGCAAACTTCAGGTTGTGCTTCTCTATTGTAACTTCTAATTAGATCACTCAGGTCTGATGATTTGTTGGCTGTGGAATGCAGGCTCAACAGCTGAACAAAGACATATTTGAGACCATATATTATCATGCTCTAAAAGCTTCTTCAGAGTTGGCTGCAAAAGAAGGCCCGTATGAGACATATAGCGGGAGTCCTGTGAGCAAGGTATGCTTTCCGAGCAGTGCTTCCATGAAAGTGTGATTTAGCAACTTGGCTTCTGTTATGGAATGTCTTATTATGGGCTAACGAAAGGAAAATGCACTTTGTTCTTGAATTTTGCAATTGTGGGCTAACATGTTTGTGGTGGGAGTCTCTAGGCCATAAAATGATATACCTACATGTTTAACAATAGTTAGAGATGCTTATATGGTGGTTTTCCTGTCCAGGGAATTCTTCAACCTGACATGTGGGGGGTAACACCTTCAAGTCGATGGGATTGGGGTGCACTTCGGGATATGATAGCAAATAATGGAGTAAGAAATTCACTTCTTGTAGCACCTATGCCCACTGCTTCAACCAGCCAGATTCTTGGAAATAACGAGTGTTTTGAACCGTACACCTCAAACATCTATAGTCGCAGAGTTCTAAGGTTTGTAATTGCCATTAAATGCTAATGAGTGACTTCTAAAGGTTGATTTTTCCTTCTTGTCATCTAATACTCTTCTTTCCTTTTCAGTGGTGAGTTTGTTGTGGTGAATAAGCATCTTCTTCATGACCTAACTGAGATGGGTCTTTGGTCACCTGCTCTTAAGAACCAGATAATTTATGAGGATGGTTCTGTTCAGAAAATCCCAGAAATTCCTGATGAACTAAAAGTTATTTACAAGTATGAATTTTCTAATTTGTGTGTTTCCTTTTTTGTCTTCCTTTTCCCTTTTTTTTATTCATTCTGCCTCTGGACTAATGCATTTAGCTGCATCAGGACTGTTTGGGAGATTAAGCAAAAGACGTTGGTTGATATGGCTGTTGATCGTGGATGCTACATAGACCAAAGTCAGAGCCTAAATATACATATGGACCAACCCAATTTTGGAAAACTTACTTCATTGCACTTTCATGCGTGGTCCAAAGTAAGAATTTTTGTTCTAATTAGCATTCGGTGGTTTGAGATTTTGATGATGAGGTTTGCCATACTTTTGTGGTCAAATTTATGTTGGTATAACTTATATTATGCTCGTTTAAGTTGATGTGTCAAGATATCAATGGATGGTTCTCAAAGTTATGTCTCGTTTGGTTGTGGAAAACGGCCATTAACAAGATAAGAAAATGGATGTATACCATTACCAACATTGATATCCTTATAAGTGATCGGTGTGGAGGTTTTCCTTTTACATTGGATGAATATAATTGTTGGTGTGTATGGAAATTAATTGTTGCACAATTTGATTGTAGTATAAAATTGCTTACTGAGTCGGATGGTGCAGATGATTGTTTTGTGCAAACATTTTGAGTTAACAATTGTGATTTTAGCGGAATGTTCTGTACTAATATCTAATTCATTTTTTCTCCTTGTTCCTTGACACAAGGGTTTGAAAACTGGAATGTATTATCTAAGATCACGTGCTGCAGCGGATGCCATCAAGTTCACAGTGGACACTTCTATCCTTAATGTAATGATTTGTATGGATTATTATAATCCTCATAATTTAAAGTATATTTTTGTAAATTATTGAAATAAGTCTGACATTTGTTTGCAATGCAGGAAAAACCCAAAATTGAAGATGATGAAAATTCCAAAATGTCACAAATGGTATGTTCTTTAACAAACCGTGAAGAGTGCATGGCTTGTGGCAGTTAGAATTCTATGTAGTAGTTCCGAAACATGCGTTGCTTTTTGCTATAATTGCTTCTCTGCTTGCTGAGGGGCCACAAGATTTGGCACGGTTATGGTGGTCTAATAATGATGGATGTTGGCAATGGTGGCACTATGCAATGTTTTGTGGAGAAAAAGATGCGGTCAAATTGTTGTGATGTGAAGTCTAAATGGCTTCAAACTGTCTTTGTATAGGCTACAACATTGTATTCTTTGTTTTTGTTTCAGATGTGTTTGTTTCAATAGTTGGTAATTGTCCTGGGTTCATGGATTTTGCTCTTTACTTGGTCTTTCAATATATTAATTGTCTGTCAACTACAAATGGGAATTTGGCTGTAGAAAGAATTTCATTGTCTGTTGTTCAATGAGTTATCAGCCCTGAAATTCTAGTGCCTTAGTACTGGACTAAGATTGACGTGGGTTCTATTGAAAGCATGTTTGGTTGTGAAATTAATTTCGGATTAATAATCCAATTGGATTCATAATCCCACTGAGAAATGGGACTAGCATAGCTGGTAATGACTTAGGATTGAGAAATGAGTCCCACGGGATTTAAAGAGAACCATTTTTTTTTTCAACTGCCGTTATGTTTAAAATTTTTTTGGAATTGTTTTGACTTTTTTTTAATATAGAAATATGTTTTTTTTTTAATTTTATATAAAAATAATTTATTAATTCCATTGTTAATCATTTTTTGCACTATTATTAAAATAAAAATATTTTTACTTAATTTTTTCATTAACAATCTTTACAGTAACAATTTATTTATTAGTTATTTCTTCATTAATAATTTTATCTAATCTAATTTGTTAAACAAAGGTGACCTAAGTTCCATTGTGACACTGGCATCCATGTGGAACCCATGTATTGGTTCACTGTAGGTTTACTATGATTTTTTTTTTATTATTGTGTTTTTTTGGGGACAAGAATCTGTTACTATGATTTTGGATTTTGTGTACAATTTGTAAAGGGTAAATTACAGCTAGTAAAATAAAACCCTTGAGGTTTTAGAAATTATATTTCCCTCCACGAAGTTTGAAATTTTATTATAAATTGACCATTTCGTTAACCAACTATTAAGTTGATTATCATATTATGATGTCAGTCAATAATTTTTTTTAATACCCTCAAGCACAGGGTCTTTCTTCTGTAACTTCCATTAGGGTTGGGTAGCAGGTTATTCAATTCGTACAAATTGTCGTATCCGAATCGATCTGCACACATGTAGGCGGTTTTGCAAACATAAAAGGGTCGGGTGTAGTTTGAAATATAACAATTATTTGGGTTGCAAGTGGGTTGCGGATTTGACTTGTACCCATCACAACCCGTTCGTACTTGGAATTATTTATTTATTTATTGTTTATAGAAAATACATGGACTGTTCATCTGTGATCTATATCTTAGATATTTTTGGTTGTGCTACCCAAACAAACTAAATCCTAATCCCTAGCTCTCTTCTCTCACTCATTTTCCTTTCATATCTCTCGTTCTTTTATCTTCTCTCACTTATTGATCAATCTCCATTTTGTCTCTCCAGCAACTTTCATTGATCGATCGATAAACTGATCCACCTTCGCAAGATCTTGATCCACTGATCGACTAATCCACTTTCGCAAGACCTATCTTCGCAAGATATTCTCTTTCTCTTTTCTCCTCTCCTTCTCCGATTGACTTTCGCAAGATCGATTCTCTCTCCAGCAACTCTCAGCTAAGTGTCTTTCTGTCTCTATTTCTCTTTTTCTCTCTCCACAAGATGCACTTTCGCAAGATCTACTATTGTTTTTTAGGCAACAGTAGGTGATGTTTGATGATGATATCTGTTGATCTTTGAATCTGTTGTTGATATTTGTGTTTGATGATGATATTAATCATTGTTTGATTAATTGAATCTGTTATTGATATTTGTGTTTGATGATGATATTAATTCTTGTTTGATTAATTCAATCTGTTATTGAATTTTTGATATAATCTGTTTAGATTCTGTTTAATTGAATCTGAAATTGAATTTCTTGCTGTTCTTCATAGACTTGTACAGAACATTGTTTGATTAATTGAATCTGTTAGTGAATTTTAACTTAATCTAAAATTGAATATGTTAGATTATTAGATTAATTGAAATTGAATCTGTTATAGAACATTGTTTGATTAATTGAATATGTTCTTCATATACTGTTAGAGAAAAAAGTCTAAATCGCAAACCGTCTGCACATCCGCAAACCTTATCCGTAGAAACCGCAAACCGCAATGCGGGCGATTATGGGTTGACTTTTTTTCCAAACTGTATAAATGCAGGCGGGTCAAAACCGAATCACAAACTGCACAAATCCGATCCATAACCACCATTAACTTCCATTATAATGGGGTGATTTGGGAAGTTGGTTGAAAGTTGGTTTTTTGACTTTTTTGTTCTTTTATGTGTAAAAAATGTGAGAGGTAATTTGATTCAAAATGGGTTAAAAGTTAAAAGTTAGCATTTAGCTAACTTTCCAAATTATCCTAATATCAACCTGTGCAAAACTTCCACGCAATACCAAAATCACCAACCTAAACCTAAATCAAAATATAAAACACAATAATCTCAAACACCAAATGAAATATATTTTCATATGAATAAAAAAGAAAGAAGAATAAATAAAAATATCTATATATATAAAAACCACTTAACTGTTTAAGATTCGTATTTTCTTTCTGATTTTACCCTTCCATTTTGAATAATTTACTAATAGTAACTTATATGTTAAGTGAAGGTTTTTTCGTAATTACGTAAATATTTTTGGTCAATTAAGCAACAAGTTTTTTTTTGTAATTACACAAACATTCTTGATCAATTATGAAACATGAATCTTTTATTTTTTAACAAATTACAAATACACCCATAAAGTTTGTTTAAAATATGTATCGGTTCTATAATATTAGAAATTACAATCATCGTTTATCTTTTGCCCTTATAAGATATAAAAATTGTTATTTTTTCATTTTCTTTAGTTTTAATTTAAAATATATATATATATATATTTCATTAATAGAAGTTAATATAATTAATTAATATAAAAATTGATACATTTCATTACAAGAATTGTTATTTCATTTTTTTATTTCATTTAATAGAAGTTATTTCATTTTTTTTTATTATTTCACTTTTTTTTTCATTAATATCAATTAGCAACAATTGTTTTTTTTATTATTATTATAATACCAAAGAATTTTATATTATAAAATTCTTTTAATAGAAGTTATTTAATTGAAATAAATTTATATCAATATTAATTGAAATAAAATTGTGCAATTTATTTCTTTATTTAAATTGTGCAATTGTGCAATTTATATCAATAATTGTGAAATAAATTGTGCAATTTATTTAATGGATATAAATTGCACAATTTATTTCAATATTAATTGAAATATTTTTTTTTTAAAATTAAATGGAAGTTAATTGAAATAAATTGTTTTTTTTTTTCTTTTTTTTCATTACAATTTTGCAAAATCTTAGCAACCACCGGTGGTCTGCAAGAAGCCCTCGCTGCCGCCGGTGGTCTGCAAAGCCCTCGCCATTGATGCCTTAGCCACCACCTCTGGTTTGTGAGAAAGAGAAAAGTCGTTCGTGTCGAAATCACGATGGTTTCAGATCGCGCGTGTGAGAGAGAGAGAGAGAGAGAGCTCACAACAGCCGGAGAACACTTCACCATTGATCACGATGGAGGGACGACGACAAAGGCACAGCGGCGAACAGAGAGAGAAAGCTTTACTGGAACTGGCTTCTCACCGTCGGAAATCTCCTATCTCTCTCTCTCTCTCTCTCTCTCTCTCTCTGAGTGAACAGTGATATTTTTGTGGTTTATATAATGACAATTTGGTAATACTTCAAATTGGTGAAGGGCATTTAAATAATTTTGACCCTCTTCCGCTTAAGCTGAGAATCAGAAGCACCCTTGGAGCAGATTCTCAAAATCAAATTATTTACCTTAAAAAAAATCTGTTATAAGTTTAAGTTGGTATGATTAAGCTGGAACAAACAGTTTATTTTAGTTTTTTTTAAGTTAAAAGTTATAAGTTGGGTAAAAAAAGCTGGGCCAAACACCCCCATTATCTTCTTCCTCTCACTAAATTGATACTCTCTCTATTGTGTGTATCTTCTTCTTCTTCTTCTTTTATCCATTTTCTTTCCTCTATTTTTTTTTTTTCCAATCTTCTTTCTTCAAAAATTTTTTTCTTCTCATTTTTCTTATTCTTCTTTCTCTTCAAGTAAGATCCACTTTCTCTAAACCATCTATCTATCTCTCTCAAATTAATTTATATTTTCTTTTTTTTTATTCTTTTTAATTCTTCACTTTATTCATGTTTGCTGCTACAACCAACAGTAGTGTCATATACTTTTTATTTGCTCCACCATTCTCTTCTTTCTTAATTTTCTTTATAATTTTTTTCTCCATCATTCTTAAGCTGCATATCATTTCACAATCCTTTATTATTTTCAAATTTTAATTTCTTTATTTGAGTCCTTAATTTTTCAATCCATATGTAATAAAAAAAAAATTCCACGTAATATTGTCTAAGTTATTAACAAAGTTTAAAAATAAAAAATAAAATAAAATATAATCTTAGAAAAATTAGTGAAACATCCCTCTCCAAATTTGTGTAGTAGGAAAGGTCCAAGATATTTTTTTATTGGCTAAGGTCCCTTAACATTTTCACAGAGAAAATTTGACTCAGAGAAATTTCAGCCCCGACTTAGAGAAATTTCAAAATTTTTCTGTGAAATCAGAGAAATTTGTCTGAATCAGGGCAAAATTTCTCTGAGTCGAATTTTCTTTGTAAAAATGTTGAGAGACCTTAACTACTATGAAAATATTGTATGTCATTTATCTTATAAAATTTTAATATCATGGATCTTAAAAAAAATTCCCCTACAATCTTCTTACAACAAATGAAAATTAGTTGATAGGGAATTAAAGATCAATTTTTTTTTTTTTTTTTGTTTTTGTTTCTGTTTCTGTTGAAATATTAAACTATTCAATCAATTTGTCATTTATTACATCTAAAATTAAAATTAAACTTTACTTAAACCAGTCTTTAGTTTTTTTAAATTTTTATTATAATATTTCATCTTTGTTTCTTTCATTTAAGCACACATCAAGAGCTATATATATATATATATATAATAGAATAACCCCACATGAAAGCCAACAAATTGATCACCATCAAACCTTATACTAAATTAAATACAATCATTTATTTGAAAATTACAAAAAAATATATATAAAATATGTCAATTTTTATTTTTTAAAAAGACCACCAATTTATATTGTAAGCATAGAAATAATTAGTAATAAAAAATTTATGTAAAAAACACCTATTTTGAGATATTAGCGTTTGAATAAAAATTTGAAAAGATACATATTTTTAATAAAAATATATTAAAAATACATATAGGTATTTATTTACTTATTTTTGGGTATGAAAAATACCTATTTGGAGAAATTAGAGTTTTTATAAAATTTTGAAAATACCTGTTTTTAATAAAAATTTATCTTAAAAATACATATAACTATTTTGAATTTTGTTTATGAAAAATACTTATTTTGGGACATAATTAGTAATAAAAAAATTTGAATTGGTAGAGGTAGAAATATGGAGAAGATAAGAGGAGTAAATTAGACTTACATCTCCTGAGGTTTCTAACAATTATAGAGACCTCTCATGTGGTTTCACGTTTAGACCAAAGGGTAATATAGTCATTTGTACACCCAAGTAATGTTGTTTGTGCTAACTTAACGAATTGGGGGAATCTTGATAATAGTTTCAAAAATATGGGAGGTTAGTGTAATTATTGAAATTATAGGAGATGTCTCTGTAATTGTTAGAAATCTCAGGGGATGTAAGTGTAATTTATCCATTTTTAATTCTATAAGTAATAATGCAAATCAAACATATAATTGAAGCAAAAATGCTAAAGACCCCAAAAATTTTACTAAATGTCTCACATGAGTGTGGGACCCACATGGGACCCATATAAGACCCACTTTGTGTGGGTCCCACAACCATGTGAGACATTTGATAGAATTTTTATTAGAATTTTTGGGATCTCTAACATTACTCAATTGAAACAAAAATGCTAAAGATCTCAAAATTCTACCAAATGTCTCACATGAGTATGGGACCCACATGAGACCCATTTTGTGTAGGTCTCACACCTATGTGAGACATTTGGTAGAATTTTTGGTAAAATTTTTGGGGTCTTTAACATTACTCAATTGAAACAAAAATGCTAAAGATCTCAAAAATTTTACCAAAAATTCTACCAAATGTCTCGCATGAGTGTGGGACCCACATGAGACCTACTTTGTGTGGGTCTCACACCCATATGAGATATTTAGTAGAATTTTTGGGGTCTCTAACATTACTCTAATTGAAATCATATATTTCCACTATTGCAAAATAAATATAGGCAAGAGTGAATTATTTATCTTATTAATTGTAACACCCCACTTTTAATTACTCGGATACCATTACCAAATATATTATTATAATTCAATTCTAAAGACAACATGTGGAAATTCTATACATTAACAAGAATAAATAAATAAATAAAGATTCTCTTATTCAAATACATAATAAATGCTACATGAGTTACAATTAAATAAATCGCCCGCAAGCTTGCATCATCACATATTAAAGAAAGGGTTCAACCATTTTACAACAAGAAATAAAAGGCCCCGTGGTCAACACATAAAAAAGATCCTCGATCTTGACCCACTTCTCGGCATCACTTGAAAAAGGATTAGCAATGAACATAAAGTCAATTAAGGATCCCAACATGAACCTAAAGAGTTATAACATACAGATAGCTATGATTATGAATGTTTCATATCATACAATATAATTAATGTAACAGTTTATAATCAAAGTATACTTATATATATACTTTTTTCAAAAATCATCCAATTTACTTAACGACATAGATACGGTCTCTTTTCCTTCTCTTACATTTTCCAATTCATAAAGAACATATAATAACAACTCGTTCGATACACAAATGTACGCACAATCATATAAGACAACTTGACCTTATCTACAAAACCATTACCATATATGATACACACAGGTAAACCGATTCAACACTAAAACACCAATCTATGCTCTACCTACCTTAAGTACGGTAAGCCAATGACACACTTTTCCACAATAAAACACCAATTTACCAAACACAAGCTGGAAGGTAATGGTACCTCTACCAAGTTTTCCAGGCGCTAGCTGGAAGGTGCTAGTACCTCTCATTTTAAGTGCAACCAATTCTCTAGGTGCTAGTTAGAAGATAATGGTACTTCTCATTCTTAGTGCAGTATACATTACAAATCATCACGACATGCTAAAAGCATAATAATACAAGTGTAATACATACACATAATCTATTCAACACATCAATGTCATCCTCTATCGATGACCAATGACAAAACCTCTAAGCACATGTATTTAATACACATAACTACAACAGTCCAAATCTCGTAAGACATAAGCCCAACAACAACAATAACATATACCAAATGTTCAAATGTCCAACCTTCCGTTTATTCTCAATTTACAAAAGAGTTATAATTTCATTTTCTTTGCAAAATCAATTTCCTTATTTTCCAATTCACAATACTTCAACCATGTTCCAAAAATTCATTTTCTTTCTTTAATAATCCCAAATCCATAGTTAACCAAAATCACAATCCAACTCAACTCAAAATATATTTCTTAAAACAATCTCAATATCTCGGTTAACTCCCTTTTTAACAATTATTACATTAATACAATCCACATAACATAACTAAACTTTACCCCTTTTATCCAATTGAGCCAATTATATAACATTAGGGCTTTTTCCCTTTCTTAACATAAACATGTTTAACTACTCCCCAATTAACCAAAACAACTACCAATTTAACAATTACAACCCTCAAGTATCAAACCCTAGATCTCTCTTTCATGATTTTCAAAAAATCCATAATAAACATGGTTTAATGCAATAAAAATCTACCACATGTCTATCTATAGACGAGGTATTGAAAATGAGCAAAGAAATTCCTACCTCTTGAAGCGACGAGAAGAAAGCCAAAAATTCACGGCGATGAAAATACGATCAGCTTAGATTAAAATAAAGATCTAGTCACCCTCTACATTTTGGTATAAGGAACTAGGGGTAAAAAAAAAGAGTGGAAATAGATGAAAACCAAGCTAGAAAGCTTGAAACCTTCAAAAATGACAAACGAGAGGAAAATGATGAGAGAAAAAATGATCTAGATTTGACCAAAAAGTGACTTTTAAAGTGCTGATTCCGAACAGACTGCTTGAGTGATGAAACCTACACTCAAGCGTTAGAAACACAATACCGCGCAAGGGATGAAACCTTCATGCGAGCGTAGAACGCACACTCCTAGAAATTCAGACCAACAAAGAGCAGACTGCTCGAGTGACCAGACCCTGGCCTTGAGCAAACCTCAACATCTCCTAGAATCCTAGACCTACAAAAGTACTGGATGACTCGCAAGACCGCTCAAGCGAACAACCTGTCGCTCAAGCAATGAAGAAGAAAAACTTTTAGGTTGTTACACTAATACTCGACGCACCACCCCTCCGAAACATGTTCTTTGTTTGCAAGTACACGACGTGAAGTGGATCATCCTCTTGGTAGTAGCAGGATAGAAATTCTGACTTACCATAATAATCAGATTTGATTGGTAAAAAATAATTGCCATTGAACAAGAACATAATTTAAATAAGCACACAATACCAAATTAAACCAAAACCATAAAACAATTGTGTTTTGCCTATTCAATGATATGACATAGAACATTTTCATTGTCAAAGTTTAGAAACTCAAAAGGAAAATTAGGTGAAGAAGCAAATTAATAAATATATGTTGTAGAAAAGGTTTTACAAATTATTTAATAAATATATGTTCTCGCTTGTCACGCACTGAATTTACAAGGTCCAAACCCACTCAAGGAAAAGCAAGAGTGAGGATACAAAATAAGGATAATTTAACTACTAATAATTGATCAAAGCGCGATAGGTGAATTAATAATTATGGATTCATAAGAGACAATTTGGTATCACTCTCTAGAAAACATATTTCATACATTCCATGATGTTACAAGAATCAATGTATTTTACATTCAATCACTGCATGTCATGAATGTAAAGTATATGAAACATTACATTACATGTTTAAGTTCTATTACGAGTAGATGCCCTACATGCTTAGATACAAAATAGGGCATGACCTTTTTCACAAAACAAGGGCTGCACCCAAAAAAAAAAAATTTCAGCAGCCTTACATTTGGTGGCTACACCGATACCACATCCACACCTGAGAATATTTAACAAAAGAGGGAAGAACAAATTTATATATAGTAAAGAAGTTCTTAACTAATGAAATATGTGTTGAGATTTTTGAAATAAGCATTGAGATATTAGAAGTTCTTAACTCATGAATGCATGCACCATATAGTGTCATAATTTGAAATATCAACTCTCACTTTTTTATGCAAAAATCACATGAATGATTTATCAAATGCTCCAATTATTCTTAACAAATCCCATTGTAATTATGAACGTGGTGAAACCTAGGTAACAGAAGCTCAACAAAAATTTAAAGGCCTCAGAAAATACCTCAAGTTATGTACAAAAATTTACAATTTAAAAGCCCAAAAACGCAATCAAATATACAATTTTTAGAATAATATTAAAATAAATAAACGCAACATTCAAACATGAAAAAATTATCTACTGGGTTCGAAGAGTCCATCTCTCATATCTCAAATTGGAACAGTAAGTCATTCGTGCGTATCAACGGAATAATTAGTGTAATACATGTGCCTTAAATATAATAAATAAAATTTTAAATTGGCCCTGTCCTTATAGAGTATTCAGGCAAAATTCAGGCAAGAGGAAGATAATTAAGATGTCTTTCTCTTACCAATTCTTAGCTCTGTAATCTCTCTAAACTTTCTCTATGATTCCTCTCTCATTTCTTAACTGAAATGAAGCCTTTATTCGTAGAGAAAGAAGTTTGAGAGGGTGAGGGAAGTCAACTAACCCTTGGACAGATGTGTAACAACATGCAAGTGTTGGTATTTTTCCCAATAATAGAAAACTAAATTCTATAAAATAAAATAGTGAGGATAAAATGATCTTATTTTAATTCTTAAAAGGAAATACAAGATTAAAAAATAGATTACAACATTAGAACATATTACAAGATAGATTCACATGGACATACAAAAATAATATACAAGATAAATAGATTAAATCTAAAAATTTGAAAAACAAAAGATAAGGGATGCAAACCAAAACCTATGGTATACACAACTTCTTTAAAATAGATTCCCCATCTCACCTATAGGTATTGGAGGAATGTCGGTGTCTGTTTCCTAGGATACGACGGTTGAAAGTAACTAATGCAAGAGCACCTCCTGAGTAGCTTCAACGAATTAATAATGACAGTACTCTCTCATTAACAAGAACTAAAGAAGGGGTTAATAAAAAGGAGATAGGAAAATTTTCTTTCAATTTTTCTTTGATGTAAGAAACATCCCCAACTTTGTCTTAAAATACAGCATTTTCCATCTCAAAAAACCTTTCTAAAAATATCCTACCAAGTTGGAAAAGGAAATGTCGCTATTTATACAAGTAGATGAGTTCCTAGCCATGAAGGCTATCATCATAAGAGTCATCAAATGCCATTAACCATTGCAATCAACTCTAGTCATTAAAGATAGAGTTACAAAGGTTGAAAACCTCCATTACATTATATATAAAAATAAATTTATATAATGTTATTTAAATAATCCAACTAGAGAGATCGCAAAACGAATACGAATGTTGGGTCATAACCTGATCCAAACTCAATATCAAAAACATGCACAAGCTAAGCCCAATACAGTACAACTCAACCCAAGCTCAAGATTAAGTCCAAATCCAAGTCCATACCTAGCACATATTCATGCACAAGCTTATGCCTAGTCTAGACCAAGCCTAAGTCCAAGTCAAAGTCCAACTTTAATTAATACACATTTTATGAGACAATTCTTATTCATAACTCAATAATTTCGGCTCATTATTTTTATATGACAATTTTTTTACTTAAAAAAAATATAATATCACTTGAACCCACCTCAACCGACAATTAAATTTTATTTTAATTTTAAATTAAAATTATCAAAAATTCATTATTTTCCAGCAAATACAGTTATAGAATGGCGCACTTTGTTATATAGCGTGCGCCATTTCGGGTAAAGCACGTCCAAAACCTAACGTGGAGCACGTTGTGTAAGCTAGGACTAAGTATGGCATGCGCCTTTCTATTACATAATGGAGTGCCACAATAATTTATAGAACCTTTTTTTTATTTTTTTATTTTTTATTTTTTTTGCGCAATGTTTTGTATTTTGAGCTTTTATGAGCTGGAAATGGAGTTTTGAGGCTTTTTGAGAGGCAAAAATATGTAGGAGAAGTTTGTTTAAGGTTTCGTTTGGGATATTACTTTGAGCTAAAATAATTATATAGGATAAAATTGACTATTTTAGTTAAATATGACAAAATGTCACATTCATCTCATAATCATTTCATTTTTTCTCTCACAAAAGTCAAAAAAGTTAAAAAAAAATTATTTCAAACGAGACTTTTTAACCCCAAGTTAAAATAGTTAAAAAATTAAAAAACCAACTTACATTCCAAACGAACTCAAAGTCTCCTTCAAGAAAATTCATATTCTTTTAGGCATGAAAAAGTGATATTTATTAATCTTGTCATTGGGAATACCACAAGGGTATTTACGATTTGAGATTGGCTTTCTTCCTGTCCGTAATCAGACTAGAAGGTACTATTAGATCCGTAGAGATCCACCACAGGTCCCGTTTTGATAATTTGAACCGTTCAATGTGTAGAACACGTCGAGTACTATATGCCTGTAAAAAATCATGTTGATCGGATATCGATAATTATTTTATCGGATTAGATTTCAACCAACTATTTATTTTTTCACCGTCTATTTTTTTTAATACAAAACTGATTTGATCACGTAACTATCAATATCCGATCAGCGTGATTTTGTATAAATATATAATACTCGATGCATTCTACATATTGAATAGTTCGAATTATCAAAACGAAATCTGTGATGAATCCATATAGATCTAATAATACCCTCCAATCTAATCACGAACTAAAAATAAGTCCTTAGGATTTATAGGCAATCCAATTGGGGGTGTCTATCGTACCTTAGCTCCGGAGCCAAGTCTTTAGTGATGATAGACTAATTTCTCGTCTTTTGAGTCATGCATTATGGGTTCTTATTGTATGTAGTTTTGAACATTCGGTTAGTAATCTTATAGTTTTTGTAGGAATCAATATTTTAGTCATTTAAATCTTTTGTGGATAAATTGAAAATTATGAGATACCACAATATTATGAATCCAATGACACACAAGCTTCAGAAATACGGCTATTTGACTATTGATAATTGGTGTGGCCCCTTTTCATATGTGGTTATAAAAAGAGAAATATTTTTTTAAGTTATTGTTTTGTTTTAATTTTTTGAATTCAATTTGTTGAAAACTAATTTTTTTGTTTTTTGTATTTTTTGTTTTTATTGAATTTTTTTTAATATTTTAAACAAATTTTTTTTTTTAGTTTTTAGATACACTTAATATAAACACAATTAAAAAGTATAATATTTTTGAAAAAATTTACTAAATGCCAAAATATTAAAAAAATATATAAAATTCAGTATATTTTTATATTCTTGTGTATTTATTGATTTTTTAAAAAAAATTTATAAATATTTTACTTTTCAACATTGATTGGTGGCCCGAAAAATTATGGCTCGAATGACTCGAAACACCCAAAACGACGTCGTTTTGGGTGTAAAACGACGTCGTTTTGACATATTCAAGCCATTTGAGCCACAAAAATTCGGGCCAACAAACATTTTTCTTTACTTTTAATGTACATTTAGGTAAGGTGCATCTAAAAATAAAATAAAAAAATTTTCTTAAAATATTAAAAAAAATCACTGAAAAAAAAAACACACAAAAATAAAACTCAATTTTCAAAAAATTGAATTTAGAAAATTGGAACTAAACAATTGTGTTTACATATGGACTTTTTTTGTTGATTTGTTTTATGTTGTGTTTGATTGGGAGATTTGGAAAGGAATTTGAAAAGGAAAATGAAAAAAGATAGATGAAATATGAATAAAAATATAGCTACATTTTATCTAATTTCACGCACCTTTTCCCTTTTTTCTTTCCAAATTCTTTTCCAAATCCCTCAACCTAATACAACATTAGGGTTTGTGTTCAGAGAAAATGATAAAAGCTATTTTTTTTTGGTCAAATTATATTAATGGTCCCTGTAATTTTGGTCACTTTGGTCCCTAACCTTTCAATTGTGATACATTTGATCTTGAATTTTGAATATCGTTTCAAATAAGAACAATTGAAGACGTCGTTGTTCTATTTTAAGTGCAAAATCGTGAATTTGATAAAATATAAACTAATTTGACCCCAAAAAAAATGTCAAAAAATTATTTTTGAATTTCTCAAAATTATTTTACTGAAAGATAAAATTATATAAAAATGATAAATCATTTAGTTTTTTATTGTTTTACCAAATTAATTTTTGTATGTGTTTGGATGATGATGGGTGGCTGTTTTTGTTGATATTTTTGGATGGTTATCATGCAATAGATAATTATATTTGTTGTTAACAGATATTTTTTTATGATTATCATGTAATAAATGATTATTAGGCTTTAATTTTTCTCCATTTGTAGAGAAGGTTCATTTCAATAGAGAACTTACTTGGATGATTCAAATAATTTATTTTTTAGATTTACGTATGTAGACTATTCACAAAGAAAATCAAATTGATAAAATAATAGTGACTATATATGCCATCGTTTGGGAATTTGTCACGCCCCAAAAAATATAGAGATCCGAATTATTCATTCCACATCTTAGGTATATAGATATATAATATTCATTCAACAAACAAAAGTTTAATTAAATCCCAATACATTCTATATACTCATCAACACTGTTAATATTGCAAAATCATATTACATGCATTAATACATTCATCGATTTTAAAACTAGAATCTATAGCATGTGATCGATAAACAGTACTATTTAAACTATTACAACTTTATACCTTACTGGCTACAAGTTTCCAAGATTGTACTTGGTTACAACAAAAGTGAGTCTTAAGCCCAAATCACAATAGCCCGAGGCTTACACAAAATTAAACACAAAAAAATGAGCGTTTAGCTCCAACTTCCCCCCCCCCCCAAGCTATCCCCTTGGCAGAAGCATACTATCAGTACCTAAAATTTTTTTCATACACTACTACAAAAATAGTTAAAGATCACACGTTGATAAATGAAAATATCTCACTTTTAATGGAAGTGTGATAAAAAAAAATTAGATTGATATTTAAATCACACTTGATTTGATTGAGTGTGATAATATTTATTTTTTATGTCACTTTTCAATTAAGTGTGATTATATATATATTTTAATCACACATTTTAATTAACATGTGATTATATTTATTTTTTATGTCACTGTTCAATTAAATGTCATTATATATAATATTTATTTTTAATCACACTTTTTAAATAAGTGTAATTATATATTTATTTTAATCACACTCCCTAAATAGGTGTGATTGTATAAAATATTTCAATTTGATTTTTATATAAAATCTAATTCCCAAATTGGCGCCAATTCTATACCAATCATTGGGAGCAAACGACTCTTGCCTTTCCAAACAAGATTGAATTTCCCAAAGAGTTTGGATCTCTTCTCCTTGCCTTGTTTTCTGAAATGAAGCCCTTCATTTTCTTCATCACAACTTCGAACCACCATTGAAGTTTGTCTTTTGAAATCAAAAACCTCTTGAAATTTCTGGTGAGTCCTCTGGTTTATATATATATATTTTAAATAAGTGTGATTATATATATTTTTTAATCACACTCCCTAAATAGGTCTGATTGTATAATATATTTTAATTTGATTTTTATATAAAATCTGATTCCCAAATTAGCGCCAATTCTATACCCACCATTGAGAGCAAACGACTCTTGCCTTTCCCAACAAGATTGAATTTCCCAAACAGTTTGGATCTCTTCTCCTTGCCTTGTTTTTTGAAATGAAGCCCTTCATTTTCTTCATCACAACTCCAAACCACCATTGAAGTTACTCACTCAAACCACCATTGAAGTTTGTCTTTTGAAATAAAAAACCTCTAGAAATTTCTAGTGAGTCCTTTGGTTTTTATGCCCCTTTTGTGTGTATTTCTGTTGGTATATCAGAATCACAAATTTTGCAGTTTTCTTCTGTGTATGTGTATTTGTCCTCTTGTGGTATTGGGTATGGATATGTATTTGATTGGCCTTTTAACTTGTTGGGTGTATATTCTGGCATTGTATTTGTATGTATGCTAAGGATGTGTATTTGGTTGGCCTTCTATCTATTTTGGAATTTGCTTTTCTGTTCTGCAAGATGGTATTTTGTTCCCGTCAGTTCTTATTTATAGAAACTTGCTATGCTTGGATCATTTGAAGGTTGCTATCCTTCCTACGCGAACTATACGAATGATGATTGTCACACTTTGCAACCAGTGGTTGAGTGCTGAAATAGTGAAACTTACTACTCTATTGGCCTCTGTTAGTAGAAAAGAAATGATGCATTATACAATGCTTTCCTTTTGGCTTAGAAAGTCTTTAGGCATGGCATGGCATTGGAAAATATGCACAAAACATGACTTGGCCAGAAGTTGGGTTTATTCCTACATCTTTAGGGTTTTGGACTATGTTTTGTAACTACAGTTTCCAATTCCCTTCGTTCTAAAATCTTGATATTACTTTGTTCAATCTTGTTGGCTTACTCATAGGTGGACTGAATCTTTTATGTACCACTCTGCAATTTTTTGTTACAATACCAGTTGGATGTAGTGTTAATATGCAACTCCATTACACCAGTGACTATATATATATATATGTAAATATATGTATAATATATTTATTTGACACAAGCAAAACAATATTTGGGAAAAGAGAAGGACCCATATACATTCATCTTTACATATATAAGCATATGCTGGAGAATTGGAGTAAGAGAACCATAGAGGTTTTATATGTAAAGTGGGTTTTTGAATTGGGTTGTTTTATATTATTAGAGAAGTTGAAAATATTTCAAGTTTCAGAAACTTTTGATTAATCAATGCAGAGTACTTTTGATGAAGCTAGTAAAAAGAACAAAGACTCAAGAAATTTAAACGATTGTGTTGAAAAAATATCCGACATTGCTTAGAACATTTTCCTCTCTTTCATGTGTTTTTGCATCCTATTTCATGCAAGCTTACATTTCCACTTGATCTACAAATTTTAAAAATATCAAATAAGCACATATAAATGAATTGGCCAAGAAAAAATAACGCAGAGAAAAAAAATACGATTCAATTTCACGAACACCAACTAATAAAGAAATACTTATACATTTAAAAGAAAATAAATACTAGTAGAGGTGTCAAAACATAATTACCAAGTTGGACCAAAGCAGCCTAAATAAATCTAATCATGCAACTCTCTGCTCATATACAAATGCAACTGAGACATTATTTTAAATAGGTTCACAGTCATAGCCTTGCACCATATCTAATTTATTTGCTTGTTGGGTGTGCTTGTCTGGAAGACGAATGTATGCATTTTTGCAAATTTTGGAATGAAGCCATTAATTCAAAAGGATGCATCAGTTAGCCACCCTTCGCAATAATAACCATATAGATTCCAGCTCACTGATTTATTGCTACTATCACTCAACCCACATATGAACAATTCCAACTCAAAAAGAAAGCAGTTATCAAACACAAAATACTATTAAAAATATATGCTCACACCACTCAACTCTCAACAATTACATCCCTTAATTGAAGACCAACTAGTACTTGCACATAAACACAACTAGAAATATAAAGATCTCACAGCCACTCAACCCACAAAAGGAATGTAAAGCAAACACAATTCACGACCTAAATATAAGGGCTCACCATCCCTTAACCCACACATCCCTACATTGTGTACCAGCTATGACAACCTGCATTAACAAACAATTAGCAAGAATGTGGTGCAACAATCACTCATAATAGCAGATGTTCCCATCATAAATGACAACAGATTAATCCCATCTACTAATACATTTCAATTTTAGATAAGGATAAATTACACTAAATTCAAACATAAATGGATAGTAACGCACTTCAAATAAGGATTTCACTAAAGGAAAACAATGTTAATAGGTAAACTAACTAGACAACTTTGGCTTCTTATTTTGGTAATATCAATATACAGAAAATTTCTAAGCATAAATGGTTAGTCTAAATTTGATTAATCAAATAAAAGTGAGCACTCAAAACATCCACTGGACCTATAATGGTCTTCCAATTTCCAAGCATAAATGGTAAAGGGTGTTGTTTTGGTTTGTTAATGATGGGTTGCTGGAAAGTGCTCTTGCTGTTGCTGCTGCTAGATGCTATTAACATTTGTTTTGGTTTGTTAATGCTCATGTTATTGCTGCTGCTGCACTTAGTTGCTAGCAGTTGTTATTGTTGTTGTTGCTGCTGCTACAATTATCCTTTAAAATTATAGTTTTTCCAGCCCAACCAAAAACATTCAGCCCCACTTAAGCAAAAAAAAAAAAAAAAAAACCTTAATCTTTTGCAGGCCTGGCAACTATGTTGCTCAATGGAAGGCTTGTATCACCTAACATTACACTCAATGTGCTGCCACCTAATGAGTGAAAAAGGTAAAGTTTGAGGCCATACAACTAAGTAATCTCAAAGTGACATAAGCATAGAAACAGATGAGGGGTAAGAACTGTCACGACCCAACCCCAGGGACTTAGGACTAGAATTGTAACTCACTACTTTATTCTAATCGTGGCAAATTAAATGGCGTAGGCGGAGGCAAATGCAAATAAAAATAATTAAACAGAAAATTTACTTCATTTTACTATTTTAATAAGAGAAAATACGTCTATAGGGCTTTTATTATTTTATTAATCAGTGATCAGCCATGAGTAAAAACAAAAGGGAGCAAAAATAAAATAAATAAAAGAAAAAAAGAAAATAAAAACACAATAATGGTTCAACATCAAATTCTCGTGCGGGTTCCACTACATGAGGTTATGGGTCTCCCTTACATCTTGTCACCTGAAAGGGTAACAGCTATAAGCACACAGCTGAGTGAGAAATATTATGCCAAGAGTATCGGGAATACAAAATAACCATGGATAGTTATTTAAGCTAAAATAGTAACAGAACTTAATTTGAATAAACGAATGATTTAAAGTGGCAGAAACTGAAACACAAAAATTATGTAATTAAATAACCATAACCATGGTACAGAACAGAACAGAACAGAGGTCACTGGAGTAACAGTCAGAACAGAGGTCAATGGATCCATGACAAATAGAGGACTACAAAGTGGCCAAACAGAGGCCAATGGTTATTTAAGTCCCCCAAGGCGTGGGACTCCCGTGGTGGTACTTACAAAATATAATTGTTTATAAGGTCATAGTCAAATACCTTCTAAAATTTAAACAAATATATCTATGGGTTTCATTTTAAACAAATAAAGTTCAGAAATTAATCCACGTAATTGGAATATTAATATAATTTATAAAACATAAACTTGTATAAAATAATTTATGGTAAGTCAAAACATACATAAAATATATTATGGTGACTCAAGGTATAATATAACTCACCTTAAGATTGAGTCTTACTATTTCCTTCATATTTTTCCTATCTTTTCGAGAACCCCTTCTGTCACGAGCCGCTCCCCGTACCCAAGGGTTAAGTATCGTGATGGCCAGTAACTGAGGTTACCTCCGGCCAATTCATAAACAAATAAATAAACGCGAGCGGAAGTAATATTTAAATAAGGGTACCAAAATAATCATTGGAGTTTCTATTTTTATTACAAAATTTATTGACCAAAAAGGCCGATATCTACATATAAAAATATCAAAAAGTGTTGTGTGTGTCTATTCCGCAGCCCCGCATCTAAGACTTTCCAAAAGCTATTTCTGAATTGCATGTTTCCTGAAAATTGGTAAACAACTATAAGCATATGGCAGAGTGAGAAATATTATACCAAGAGTATAAGGGACACGAAATAACAATGGATAGTTATTAGGCCAAAACATTTAGGATAACTTAGTCAGAACAAATAATCTTTTAAGTAGCAAAATTGAGATTATGTAAACAAATCATTTAAGTAGCAGAACTGAAATACAGAAATTATGTAAGTAAATAACCATAACCACGGTACTGAACAGAACAGAACAGAACAAAGATCACAGAAGTGACAGTCAGAATAGAGGTACGGATTCAAGAGGTGGCTCGTACGGATTCTAGAGGTGACTCCCACAATAATGTAGCACTTAGTTCCGCACAGTACTTTGGTCCGCACAGAACAGAGGTCAATGGATCAGAGGGCCACAAAATAACCAAACAGAGGCCAATGGTTATTTAAGTCTCCAAAGGCGTGGGACTCCCGTGGTGGTACTTACAAAACATAATTGTATATAAGGTCATAGCCAAATATTCCTTGAAATATAAACAAACATATCCATGGGTTTCCTTTTAAGCAAATAGGGTTCAGAAATAAAACCACGTAACTGAAATCTTTATAAAACATAACTTTTATTAATATATTAACAAAACATAACTTATATAAAATAGATATGGTAAGTCAAAACATAAGTAAAATACATTTTGGTGAATCAAGGTATAATATAACTCACCTTAACTTTAATACCTTACTCTTTTTTTCTACTATCACATACCCTTTTAGCCGCCACCATTTTTTCCTTACTTTCCTCTCTTTCTTTTCTTTCTTTCTCTTTTCTTTTCTTCTTTCTTTTCTCTTTTCCTTTCTTTTTTTTTCCTCCTCCCCAGTGAACGTCTCCTCCTTTTATAGGGAGGAGAGACGAGTACGTGGCTGATTTCGATAATAATTACAAAGATTCATTTTTATCTTTAATAGATATTTAGAATAATTACCTTTTGATCCAATATTTTTATATAATTATATAAATAAATTAATTCTTAATTAAATTACACTTTATCATATACCAATAGAAAATTATTTATTTATTTTAGTACCATACCCATTATTATTATTATTTATATTATCTATATTATTATTATTTATATTTTGATCCCTAAACTTTTAATAATTATATTATTTTACAAAATTACGCATATTGATATATAATAAATTATATATTTTCCAAACTGAGATTAAATAATATTAGTATAAATTCTACAGAATAATTAAAAATCTGGGTTGTTACACCTTCTACGTAGTATCTCTTGGAATTTTCCTTCGTTTTTTTGGTACCTTTAATTTGCTGCCTTGGTTGCCTTATATACACAAGGCCCGTATCTTATAATGATGACTAAATCCAAATCATATATATTCTGTACAGGTGTTTTAACTTACAGATGCCACATTCCCCTCCTAATTAATTCACATATTTGTTTGGATAACTACCTGCTTATTATTATTATTATTATTATTATTATTATTATTCCCTATCTCTATTTTATTATTATTGTTATTATTATTTATTTATTTATTTATAATATATTATCACTAATAATATATTATCACATACAACCATAACTATATATAGTTATAAATATTTATGTGGTATTTAATTAAACGTTCATGGTGTTATATTTCTCCCCTCCTAAAAGAAGTTTGTCCCCAAACTTCACGTACCTTAATTTTTTAAGAGGTGTGAGTATTTGGCTCACATTTGACTTTCCGTTTTCCACGTAGCTTCTTCGATACGATGATTTCGCTATAAGACTTTTACCAACGGTATGGTCTTGTTTCGGAGAACTTAATCACGACGATTGAGAATCTGCACTAGTTGCTCTTCATAAGAGAGATCCTCTTGAACTTCCAAGTCCTCATAATCAACAACATGTTCTGGATCTCAAAGATTCCGTCGAAGCATTGAAACGTGAAACACATTGTGGACATTGGATAGTTTAGGTGGTCGTGCAAGGTGATAGGCTACAGGACCAATCCTTTCCAGTATCTCAAATGGCTCGATGTAACGTGGGTTAAACTTTCCTCACTTTCCAAATTAGATAACTCCTCTTGTTGGTGAGATCTTAAGGAACACATGATCTCCTACTTGAAATTCCAAGTCTCGTCTCCGTGTATCTGCATAACTTTTCTGGCGGCTCTGGGCAGTGCGAATTCACTGCTAGATAAGTTGGATTTTATCACTTATGATTTGCATGATTTTGGGGCCTGACAGTTTCCTGTCCCTGACTTCAGTCCAGCATAGAGGTGATCGACATCTCCTTCTATACAGAGCTTCGTACGGAGCCATTCCAATGCTTGCTTGATAGCTGTCGTTATAGGCGAATTCTACTAAAGGTAGATGCTCATCCTAATTACCTTTGAGGTCCAACACGCATATACATAACATGTCTTCCAAAGTTTGGATTGTTTTTTCGGTTTGCCCATCAGTTTGCGGGTGATAAGCAGTGTTAAACTTCAGTGTAGTCCCCAAAGCCTGTTGTAATTTGTTCCAGAAGTAAGACACGAAGCAGGGGTCTTGGTCAGACATGATTGAAACTGGGGTGCCATGCAAACGAATAATTTCCTTGATGTATAAGGTGGCAAACTTATTAAGGGAGTACATGATTTTGATTAGTAGAAAATGTGCCGACTTCGTCAATCGGTCTACTATAACCTATATTGCATCATTCTTCGAAAATGATTGTGGTAGCCCAACCACGAAGTCCATAGTAATGTGCTCCCATTTCCATTTAGGAATAGGGAGTGGTTGCAACATTCCCGCAGGTCTCTGATATTCTGCTTTAACATGCTGACAATGCAGACATTTGGAGACATGGCTTGCTATGTCTCTTTTCATTCCTGTCCACCAGTAATGTTCTTTCAGATCATGGTACATCTTTGTGTTGCCAGGGTGTACTGCAAACCTCGAGCTATGAGCTTCCACGAATATCTTCTTCTTGAGTTCCGAAATGTCGGGTATACAAATTCGATTACGAAATTTTAGTATCCCATTGCTTATAGTGAAATCAAGATCAGGTGTACTCCTTTGCTCCTCGTACTTTTTCTTCCAAAGTTTATCTTTCCATTGGCGCACTTTAATTTCTTCAATCAATGTAGGTTCCACGTTTATGTTGGCGAGCAGTCCATTGATCTTGTGAAAAATGAGAATACATGCCAAAGTTCTGGTCGTCTTTCGGCTCAGTGCGTCTGCCATCACGTTAGCTTTGCCTGGATGGTGATGGATTTCTACATCATAGTCTTTCATAAATTCTAGTCATCGCCGTTGTCTCATATTCAGTTCCTTCTGTGTGAACAAATATTTTAGACTCTTGTAATCAGTGTAAATCTCGCAGGTTGCACCGTAGAGATAATGACGCCAGATTTTGAGGGCAAAGATCACCGCAGCCAATTCTAGATCATGTGTTGGGTAGTTCTTCTCATGAGTCTTTAGTTGGTGTGAGGCATAAGCAATGACTTTTCCATTTTGCATAAGCACACAACCCAAACCATTGTATGACGCATCACTATAAATTACGAACCCATCTGCTCCTGTAGGGAGTGCTAGTACAGGAGTTAACACAAGTCGATTTTTTAATTCTTGAAAGTAACACTCCGGTTTGTCAGTCCATTCAAAGGGTGTGTTCTTCTGAGTTAGCTGGGTCAAGGGTGATGCTATCTTTGAGAAATCTTGCATGAAGCATCGATAATAGCCAGCTAGACGCAAGAAACTTCGTATTTCTGATACATTAGTAGGTCGTGGCCAGTCCACGGTTGTTGTAACTTTTTGGGGGTCAACCGAGATGCCATCTTTGTTAATGGCGTGACGAGGAAGTGTACACTAATGTTCCAGAATTCACATTTCTTCAATTTGGCATAAAGTTTGTAATCACGTAGTGTTTGTAGAACCGTTCGCAAGTGCTTCTCATGGTCTTCCAGTGACTTGGAGTATATGAGAATGTCGTCGATGAAGACAATGACGAACTCATCAAGATAGGGTTTGAATACTCGGTTCATGAGGTCCATGAAGGCTGCTGGGGCATTTGTGATGCCAAATGGCATGACGAGAAACTCGTAGTGCCCGTAACGGGTTCTGAAGGCAGTCTTCTCGATACTTTCCATTTTGACTTTTAGTTGATGGTAGCCAGAACGCAAGTCAATTTTCGAGAATACTTAGGCGCCTTGTAGTTGATTGAACAAGTCATCGATTCGCGGCAAAGGGTATCGATTCTTGATGGTAACCTTGTTCAGTTCTCGGTAATCAATGCATAACCTCATCGTGCCATCCTTTTTCTTTACGAATAGTACTGGAGCTCCCCAAGGTGAGGTACTAGGTCGAGGTACTAGGTCGAATGAAACCTTTGTCCAAGAGTTCCTAGAGTTGAGTCTTCAATTCTTTCAATTCCATCATTGACATGCGGTAAGGAGCTTTTGATACTGGTTGGGCACCAGGTTGAGTTTCAATGGTGAATTTGATTTCCTAGTCAACTAGAATACCAGGTAGATCTTCAGGAAAAACATCCGAGAATTCTCGTACTACGGGGATCGCATCAACGGTGGGGGCCTCTTTTTGTGTATCGATCACATAACAAATATAACTACCACAATCCTTTCTTAGAAGTCGTTGGGCTGTCATGAAGGATATAATACATGAAGGGTTGGAAACTCCAGTCCCATCAAAGACAAGCTTGGGTTGGTTTGGTAATCTAAGGGAGAACTTTTTGGCTTTACAATCAATAGAGGCGTGATTGGCAGCCAGCCAATCCATCTCTAATATTACATCAAAGTCCCCAATGTGGAGGGTAATCAAGTCTACATAAAAGGTTTTATCTTTTAAGGATATAGTACATGATCTGTACACGTCAGTACTATAGACAGAATTACCAGATGGAAAGGACACCGACAATATATATCCTAAGGGTTCGGGTGTTGACGCCAACTTGGTAGCAAAGTGTGGTGCAATAAAAGAATGAGTTGAACTAGAGTCAATGAGAACATGAGCTAAATGACCACAGACAAAAAGTGTACCTGACACAACATTTTCGGTAACTTCTGATTTTCCAGGTACCAAGGCAAAAGCCCTTCCTTGGCGTTTTTGGTCCTTCCTCTTTCCTTCAGGTCTTGCAGGTTTTCTGACTGGACCAGAGGGGCTGGCTGTAGGATTGGTCAACTTTGGACAATCCCTCAGCAAGTGGCCAACTTGACCGCATTTAAAGCATGCTCCCGTGTCTCGATGGCATTGTCCTGAATGAGCCCTTCCACACGTAGGGCAAGTCAGAATGGTGCCACCTCGAGAGTTGGTAGGACCTTGATTGCCTGAACTAGTTGTGCCCGTATTCACCATTTTGGGAGGCGTAATATCGGATCTTCTATTGTCTCTTTCCCAGAATTGCTTCTTTTGGCTTGGTTCCCCGGAACGCGAGGCTTTAATTACTTTTTCTGCAATGTACGCTCGGTCTACCACTTCTGCATAGATTGGTGGTTTCAAAACCTCAAGCCTATCTTTGATTTCAACATCCAATCCTGCTTCGAATTTTCTTGTTTTTCGAGCTTCGATGGGGATAACATATGTCGCAAACTGAGCGAGTTGTGTGAACTTGCTCTCGTATTCGGCCACCGTCATGGTTCATTGCTTTAAATGTATGAATTCTGATGCCTTCTGTTCCCGTAATGAATCTGGGAAATATCTTTCATAAAATACTTCCAAGAATCTTGCCCAAGTTGCAATTTCTTCTTTCTCCAGAGTGAGAAGCCACCATTCTTGTGCATTATCTTTGAAAGTGAAAGTGGCGAAAGTTACCTTCTGTCTTTCGGTGCAGGGTAGGGCGTGAAAAATCTTTTCCATGTCTTTAATCCAAGCGTCCACAACCATTGGGTCTGGACCACCAGTAAATGTGGTGGGTTTTAGATCCTGGAACTGTTTTATGGTAACCGGCTCTTCTCGCCGTTTCAGCATCCCATCGTTAATGTTAGTCTACAAGGCTTGCAAAAAGCTAGTAACCGCTCTTTCCATGATTCTTTCCATCGATTCAGTGCCACTGACTGATGACTCACTTCCGTTACCATTATTGGCCATTTTACAAATAATAAATGAGGCATTACATCCATAACGCAGCATATATATATATATATATATATATAAGCATGTATAACGCAATCTATATCTATATAAAATACCAACTTTACTATTTTTACAATTAATATTACATCTTTATTCAAAAGTCAAAATATGTTAGTGTCTCATCCCTATGGTATAACAAAAAAAAAAAAAAACAGGGATTAGAGCATATCATGGTTAGCGCACAAAAAGGGTTTTCTTCTACCAAATCTAGAGTGGTAGGTAAAATGGGTCAAACAACCACGAGAAGTAGTGTTATATAAAAAGCTCAAATTTTCATCCTAACTGGACCACACCAAAACACATCCATGCTGCCTGGACTGTGAAAATAGGGACGGATTGTATGTATCCCAAAAATGCTCGATGAACAATCCAGCCGGGTGTCTCGATATATGACAAGTCATTACTAAAGTCAACATTTTGAATATTAATAATCTCCAACAAGTTAGGGACAGTGGTAAAAATGTAGTCCTTGGGGTACACATTTCCCCTTCTTGTAACAAAATTTGAGGGCAAAGGGCCTATAATGTAGTGCGGGCGGTCATATCCCAGGGCAATGCCGAGGACACGAGTGGGTCCGAGAAAGCGTCCGCGCGTATAGGCACGACTCTGCCTCCATAGTAAGTATGGGATATCAGTAGGATCAGTTTGTACATAGATTAGCCGACCCATCAATTGGGCAAGGCCTGGATGCAGTCTCCTAATTATATATATCCTCTGAGTCTTCCCATCCTTCAGGTGAGGCGAGGGCGAGGTGTTCTGCTAAAATATCATCCAAATTAATGGCCCTGAGCACTTCCCAAAATGCTTCATCAAGGTTAATCTCGGACATTCCTACATCACCAAAATAAACGTGAGATTTCACATAAAATGACTAACGTCGTAGGTAAATATTTATTATTTATTTTATTATGTAGACATTTTATTTTATTATATGTATCTAACTATATAGTTTTATTTATGGTTCTATTTATAATTTTTCTATATTTCTGATCAAATTAAATAGGTTTTTTTTTTTTGAACGAACCATTACTCTGATACCACCTTTGTCATGACCTAAACCCAAGGGCTTAAGGCTGGAATCGTAACTCACTACTTTATTCTAATCGTGGCAAATTAAATGGCGCAGGCGGAGGCAAATGCAAATAAAAATAATTAAACAGAAAATTTACTTCATTTTACTATTTTAATAAGAGAAAATACGTCTATAGGGCTTTTATTATTTTATTAATCAGTGACCGGCCATGAGTAAAAACAAAAGGGAGCAAAAATAAAATAAATAAAAGAAAAAAAGAAAATAAAAACACAATAATGGTTCAACATCAAATTCTTGTGCGGGTTCCACTACGTGAGGTTATTGGTCTCCCTTACATCTCGTCACCTGAAAGGGTAACAGCTATAAGCACACAGCTGAGTGAGAAATATTATGCCAAGAGTATAGGGAATACAAAATAACCATGGATAGTTATTTAAGCTAAAATAGTAACAGAACTTAATTTGAATAAACGAATGATTTAAAGTGGCAAAAACTGAAACACAGAAATTATGTAATTAAATAACCATAACCACAGTACAGAACATAACAGAACAGAGGTCACTGGAGTAACAGTCAGAACAGAGGTCAATGGATCCATGACAAACAGAGGACCACAAAGTGGCCAAACAGAGGCTAATGTTTATTTAAGTCCCCCAAGGTGTGGGACTCCCTTTGTGGTACTTACAAAACATAATTGTTTATAAGGTCATAGTCAAATACCTTCTAAAATTTAAACAAACATATCCATGGGTTTCATTTTAAACAAATAGAGTTCAGAAATTAATCCACGTAATTGGAATATTAATATAATTTATAAAACATAAACTTGTATAAAATAATTTATGGTAAGTCAAAACATACGTAAAATATATTATGGTGACTCAAGGTATAATATAACTCACCTTAAGATTGAGTCTTACTACTTCCTTCATATTTTTCCTATCTTTTCGAGAACCCCTTCTACGCAGTATCTCTTTGAATTTTCCTTTGTTTTTTTAGTACCTTCAATTTGCTACCTTGGTTGCCTTATATACACAAGGCCCGTATCTCATGATGATGACTAAATCCAAATCATATATATGTGTCTTAACTTACAGATGCCACATTCTCCTCCTAATTAATTCACAGATTTGTTTGGATAACTACCTGCTTATTATTATTATTATTATTATTATCCTTATTCCCTATCTTTATTTTATTATTATTGTTATTATTATTTATTTATTTATTATATATTTTTATTTTTAATATATTATCACTAATAATATATTATCACATACAACCATAATTATATATAGTTATAAATATTTATATGGTATTTAATTAAACGTTCAGGGTGTCACAAGAACAAGACCAACACTGAGTTGCAGAGTAGTACAAAACTGGGAGCAACCTAACCACTAAACAAAATCCAAAACATAACTCCCAAATAAATACAAGAACTATGTCCATAATTAAAGCCATGTACATCCCACATTGAAGGCCAAAATTAAGTCCTGGAAATACTACAAGTAACCACTAGAGACTGTTACAACCATAATAACAAAATAAAGTTTACAGACTGTGGAAACACCACCACAGCCCTTCTAGACAGCAGGTAACAGTAGACCATTAAGCAACAACAAAACAGCAAGCAACAACAGAAGGCAACAGTAGGCAACCAACAGTATTTCTAATATCATTTTCTCTAATTTTATCATACTTATATTTATGCTAATGGTTGTTCAATTTGATCATAGCACTTTATATGTAGTTTCTAATAATAATGAAAATGCTTTCATGTAGTCTCCACAATAACCCATAAACGTGGAATGTGAGTTTTATGTAATGAGGTATATGAAAGACCTCATTAGATATCAAATCATCCTAAAAAAACAAAATGTGAGATAAATTCTAAACTTTTATTACTATTATATTCATGATTCTTGTACATCTTCTTCATTATCTAATTGTTTCTAAATAATCTCTTGCAGTTCAATGGAAAAAAGACTTACGCAGAAACCAAACTTGATCAAGTGCGAGTTGAATGGATTAATTTCGTACTAAAGAATATGAGTTGAAATCCAACATGCAAGTATGATATAACTTCCGTTCTTTAAATTGCTAATAAACAATTTCTTTAGTTAGTAAGGAATATATAATCACTTCAAGTATGTATATTTGGTTTCATGACTTTAAAATATCTGGTCATACATTGAAGATTTTCATTTTGGATTTATTGATTCTATGTATATGTCATATCTATATGGTAATCCAAACAGTTTATACTAGTAACAATCAAAGTTGTTATTCCTTCTCTATTGATGCAGGAGATGAAGAGTCAGTGAGAAAAGATCCGATTTTATCTTTTGTAAGACTAGAACAGTCTTTACAAAAATAGTAAGTTTATTCATATGTTTCTAGCGATTTCTGAATTAATTTGTGCTTTTATTTTTCAGGTCAAAATTTCTTGAAGAGATGCAGAATATGGTCAAAGAATTCAAGAATTTAGTTTTTTTTCATTTTTTAATGTATGTAATCACAGTTAAAAACTTTTTATTAATTCCTTTATATATACTTTTGAACATTTAACTTTCATTTATGAAATATATAACATTATTCCATTCAATATGTGGTTATGATTCAAAATATAATATATAATGTGTATTACATTCTTTAAATCCTTGTACAAAAATAATATTGATTATTCTTCAAATATGTCGAACCTTTTTTTATCACATGAATTAACTGTGATGAAAAATGCATATAACATTTGATTTTATCTCATTATTAATCACAGGTTTTATTAGATATTAATCACACTTAAAATCTGTGATTTAAATGTTTATTATCATAAGTTTTATTAGTTATTAATTACACTTAAAAGATGTGATCTAAATGTTATTAATCTCACTTAAAAGATGTGATCTAAATATTTATTATCACACTCGAAACATGTAATGGAATTATTTTTTAATGACACTTAAAAGGTGTGATAAAAGATGACCTCTTTTAATCACAAATGTGATCTATTTATGATTTTATAGTAGCGATATAGGGTGAGTTAAAGCTAAGTAGAGACAAGTTTAATGGTATTTATAATGTTTAACAAAGTCATATGGTGAACGCATATTAAATGTCGTTACAAAACATGAGTTTTACCCTTTTTGAAACAATGTTGTGCTAGAGTTCAAATCACAATTTATATCTCTGCTTCAAAATAGAAAACAGGGTGATAAATACACACACTAGTAATCTCTAGATACGTGTCTCAAGTATGCTATAAAAAGCACTACCAAAGCTACTTTACCGGTACCTAACCGGAAAGAAGGCATCCCAACAGTGCGGATTTCTAGACTTTCACTAAGGACATGAAGGCCAACTTAATTAACTACAACCACACCCCATAACCAGATTCACCATGATATTCACCCATTTTTCTCAAAATCATACTTTTCAACATTTTCAAATGTATAAGAATGCAACAATTAAATATATGGAATAAATGAGTGAATGGGTTTTAGTTAATCTAGTTTTCATGCAATTTCTACAACAAGTAATGCTATCCTCTATCGATGGCCAAAACAGTTATCTCTATTCAATATATTCCAACAACGGACAATATATATATATATATATATATATGTCTTGCCTCAACATTTCTCAATCAACCGATATTTTCCAAATCCCATGCACTTCCATATAATTCAAGTTCATGGATTTACCTTTGATTTTAACAACACAAAATACTCTTCAACATTGAGCCAATTTCAAGGGTTTTGGTAAAAATATTGAGGTTGCTCATTTTAAAGACAATTTCATCAAATCTCATCAAGTTTCCAATACCACTCATCATTGTTGACCACCAAATAGATTTTTTATGAAAACATTAAGAAAAACCCATTTTTTATGCATTAAAACATACATTAATCAAACTCAAAACTTCCAAGTGTTAATTTATCCAACTAACACATACCAAGGTTAAATAACATGCAAATCATTAAAGAAATCCATACCTCAAAGCAAAAGGAGAGAAGAACCACAACCGAAAAATCAACAGCAACGAAAACTCAAACTTTTCAGATTAAAATATAGCCCTCAACATGCTCTACCTTAAAGCCTTAAGTATTAGGGGTAAGAAATGGGTGAAGCTAGATGAAAACCAAGGTTTTAAAGATTAAAAGCCAAAAATAGCGATTTAGAGAGGAGGAGGAGAAGAAGAAGAAGAAGAAGAAGATGAGCTCAAGAAGTAGATATTTCTAGCTTTCGGGTGATATTTATAGTCAGTCGCATCGTGGGCACGAACTCAACATCACGGCCACGAAAAACACAATCGCGGGTGCGAACAATCATTCCGCGAGCACAATCCCAAATCGCGACCTACCCCTCACAACCCTTCACGGACCACACAACTTCTTCGTACTAAGGACTTGAAGGTGTGTTTTGATCATGGGCGACATCGCGAGAGCAAACCCATATGGCGGGCGCGATCTCATGCGCCACCGCGGGCCACGCAATTCTGCTAAGCCAATAGATCTGAAGACCATAATTGGTCGTGGCCTTGGTCACAGCTTCTCGCAAGAGCGACTTAACGCCATGCGGGCGCGACCTTGCAAATAGAGGAAATTTTTTTTTGCCAATGTGTTAATCATAAACCAAGGTTCCCTATAACAACTAAACTCAAAGAAGAGACAATACAATCCAAAATAATCACTAACCCAATACCAAAAACATGGAAAGGATTGAGTCTAAACTAAGGCCGTTATAGAATTAGCAATTTTTTGACTTTTTTTATGAGGTGAAAAAAGTTAATTTGTTTAGAAATGATTTTTTTTTTTTTAATTGTATCAAAAATTGTGAATTATTGAAATACTTGGCTTGTTTTAGTTATTTTTTGACTTTTTAGTGACTTTTATTTTTTTTAAAAACTTTTTAAATATTAACCAAAAAGTTAAATTGCCAAACGAGGCTTTAATTCATCAAATTATTATTTTTTAAAATAAAATTGATGTTTTAGTTTAGTGTTTTTTTAAAGACAAATTTGATAAAATTGTATAATTATAATTATCAAAACAAAATAATTTTTTTCATCAATCGTGTATATGCACAAAAGTTAGTTATAGGACATTATTATAGAACAAACGTATTGACAAATCCTGCTCCAACTTTTAATAATAAATTTATCATTATGAAAATATTTTTAAAATAAAAAAATTCAATTACTTAACAATTCCTACATTATATTTCCATACAAACTAACACAAATAAATTTATCATTATGAAAATATTTTAAAATAAAAAAATCAATTGCTTAATAATTTGTTAGACTTATTTATTTTGATGATTTATTTAATTATGTTTTAATTTATTTGAAAGAGAAAAATAGAATTCAAAATTTATTTTGATGATTTATTTAATTATACTTTAATCAAAATTTATTTTGATGATTTATTTGAAAGTAAAAAATAGAATCAAAATTTATTTTGTCCCATTATTTCTCACCTAAACCTTTATCCTAAATGTTGCTAGAATGTATTTAATATTTGATTAAATCAAGAGTTCAAACAGCCCAAAACAAAGGTTCAAACAACCTAACACAACAGCAGTCCAAAAGGTTCAAAAGGTTCAAGTGAAAGATATTCAAATTAGTAATGATGGAAGTACAACGGCTATAAACGACTATAAAGGTTCAAAAGGCCAAAAGGTTCAAAAGGTTCAAGTGGAAGATATTCAAATTTGAAATGATGGAGTGGAAAATATTCAAATTGGTAATGATGGAAGTACAACAGCTATAAACGGCTATAAATTCAAATGACTACAACGGTTATAAACGGCTATAAATTCAAATGAATACAACGGCTATAAACGGCTATGATTTTCATTATATATACCAAAGTCTCTAATGTAAACAAGTTACACAAAAAACCTGAGAATATTCTTTGATTTATAATCACTTACATCTATTCTCAGAAATTATACACTGAGCCTTATAGCATTAAGCTCATCTTTCTTGTGTGAGATTTACAGAAAAATCAAAACTTCATTTTATATATCTATCTTTGAGAGATATTTATTGTAAACTTTTTTTGAAAGTAAAAATACCATTTTATCTTGCAAAAGTGTTGCAAACACTGTGTTTTTGAAATCTTGAGAATGATTGTGAATCACCTAAGATTTGCAAGGGTTTGGGCTTGTGAAGTCTGTGTAAAATCCGTGGAGAATTGCTCAATTTGTAAAGAGGTTGATAGCACCCCTGTGAAGCTAGAAGATAGTGGAAAATCTCAAGTAAAGCTTGAGGAGCGGATGTAGGCTTGGTTGAAGCCGAACCACTATAAATCTGTTTGTCTCCTCTTCTCTAATCTCTTTACTTTCCTACTACTGCTATAGCTATCTAATATTCATATGTTAATCATTTGATTTACCCTGTATGTTAGTTATACTTCATTGTTATTTTGCTTGATCATTTACAGCTAAGTTCATCATTGTGCTTGTTAATAATTTGTTGTACTAGTAATTAATTTTATTGGGATATTATTAATTTTAATTTGTAGAAACTTAATTCACCCCCTTTCTTAGGTTGCTTTTTGGGTAACACAATTCCTACATTATGTCACTACTAAAAAGTCAATTTTTCTCTTAATTTTTTTGCACATCTTTTTGTTAAAAAACTAAAAGTCAACTAAAATTGCCACTCACCAAAACAACTCGAAAACAAATCAAAATTCACAAATAAAGGTCAAAATGTCCCAATTATTTCTCACTTTATTTTATAAATACAAAACATACACCTAAAAAGTCTCAAAATTTTATCATCATCAAAATAAAGAGTAAATATGTAAAATATACAATTCACTCCAAATTTGTGAGTATTCTAAAAAGGGCCCAAGTTCTCTCTAATCTAGTGAATAGGTTGAATCATATTGTCCGAGCATTTGGGACCCATCATAAGCCCTCATTCAATGATTTGAACCGTTCATTTTTTCAAATCATAGTATGTAAAAAATTCAAGTCAATTCAATAACTGTAATTATAATATTTTATAGCATTTATATGAAGAAAAAAAAAGGTGAATTACCCTAACACCCTTTGAGGTTTGCTCTTAATACAAATTCCCCTCTCACGTTCTACAAATTACACTGCACCCCCTATTAGATCTTGTCTCTTAACAAAACTAAAAAGAAAATACATAATGACCTTAATGCCCTTCAATAAAATTATAAAAATACCATATTACCCTCTTTCCTTTCTAAGCTTCTCTTACTATTACAACCATCATCTCCTGCCTCAACCATCACATGCATGCCACCAATCTTTACCATAACGATTCACACCCATCATCTCTCACCCGTCAATACTCATAGACAAATTATCAAAAATCTTACCTTCACCACTACCCAAGACAACACTACCGGTAATTGGTTTCTCTCCACCCACTAAGAAACAAAGCAAAAGAGAGAAGATAGGCAAACCATCATCAAACATTCACCTAATTACTATTTTTGTTGTCCACTGATCATCCTCACCAATTTAATTTGCTTCACTTTAAACAATAAATTTCAATCAGTGTTTATGACATCATCAACCCTCACTCTATCCTTCCTCAACCCTCACTCCATCGCTGACCACCACAGCCAACTATCCACCCCTCTCTATCTTTCCCTCATCACCCTCATTCTTTCTCCACAATGTAAATCAAACCCCAATATAGATCAAACACAAGCCTCCAAATTAGTGGTGTTCACCTAGCGTCTCTGTACAGTGGTGTCAATAGTGGGTTGAAGATGTGTAGATGTGTAATACCTTATCGCTGGTGGTGGTGAAAAGAAGTGGCCAAAGTCGTAGGTAAATGGAGAAGAAAGAGGGGTAATACTCTGCTTGGAGATGATGGTCATGTGGTGAGTTTATAAAACAATTTCTCAACTCAATGAGTTAACTCATTTTTAGGGTAAATTTGGTAGTATATAAAAATTTTAGTTGTTGAGGACAGCAAAAGTTATTTGCTAGCTCAACTGTTAAGTAACAGAATGAGTAGGTTATAATGTGAATGCAAACTACAATGAGGGAAATGTAATTTTCGAAATGTGGGGGATGTATATGTATGAAGAACAAACCTCAGGGGGTGTCACTGTAATTTACCCCAAAAAAAGGGAACGATAAATAATTTTTGAAAACTAAACCAATCTTTTTTTTTTTATGAGACAAATGTGAAAATATTATATAGATATACATATTGAAATGATTTGATCTTTTTTCATAAATAATTTACACGTTGTGATCTAAAAAATTAATGATCCAAATCATTGCGATAAAATCCATAGTGATCCCATAAACCCAAATAAAATAAATCATTTAAATCATTAAAATAAGAGTAGCCATAAACCTGACATTGGACATGACTTTCTTTCAATTGGATAGAAGACAAATCACGAACTCCGACTAGTTTATAAAGAGTAGATTTCACATGTCAATAACGTAGGAGCTTCTAAATGCACACCACATATTTTCTTAGTACACACCACTTTTTCACTTCAGACCATACACAATTTTAATTTTTTCTCAATCTACACCATCAATATTCAAATAATACCAAAATACTATTTTCTTCTCCAACACTCAAAATCTAACCCTAATCCTAATTACTGCCACTGGTTGTTGGACACCACTCCCTAGCCGACCCGTGAGCATTAAACAATTCGAATCCTCGGTCTCTTTGATCTAGTCTCACGAGTGCAATATGAAACGTATACGAGAGTCCACATTTGGCAACTTTTAAAAAATCTATTTTATTGCAAAAATATTTTCCAGAAATGGACTGTGTCACCAGATTTCAAAGTCACCACCTAATATTTATTTTGAAAAAATTAGGAAACCTGTGACTTGTGCAAAGGCCACTATTCGTTGTAACCAAGGATGCTTGGCTCGAAACATTAGGTATGAAGGAGGAAGGTCATTAATTAAGCATCCCTACTCATCTGATCAAAAGATCGGCCTTTGCTAACCATGATATGACTTTTATTTTCTTTATGTGTTCATATTCCGATTATTTAATAAATCCTAAAAAATTACTATGTGAGGCATACAAATATAGACTATGTCACTCACTTTGGAACAACTTGATTTCATGTAGTTTTGAAAGAGTTTTGAAGATGTATAACCCAAATAAATTAAGTTTACAAACATGAAAAATCAACATCATTCCAAATTAAGCGACACAACCTCCATCCACTGGCATTCATACAGTTATACTAAGTAAGCAAATAGCCACATGGTAAGATGCTAAACATAATAAGAAAATCATATACAAGCAGGATGCTAAAGCATAACAACTTACATATTTACTGACGTCTCGCAAACAGCTACAAAACAAAATTAGTAAAATATACATGATCCTATATACAAAATCCTAATGCAATGCATACACAAGAATGCTTCTAAATATCCGGCTTTTAAAACATGACATGTGAAACATTGCAAAACATGCGATAGTGCATAAAATCATGTAATAATCAATTAAAGTACAAAGATGCAAATTTAGCCAGATCTAGGCGTGAATCATGTATGTAAAAGCATAGATATGCATGGCATGCAAGATATACACATATGTACAGTTAGGGAAAGCAATTGAAGAATAAGATAGATAAGAAGTGGGGATGGGAAATTATTACAACACTTTAAATATTACAAATCCGAGCGAGATGAATAAATATTATGACACAATATAAAAATCTTCACAAACACTCAAAATAAAATAAACATAACAAAATAGCAGCTTCAAGCGCCTCAAAGACCATTGGAAGTTGATTTTCTCAATGTTGGAAGGCTGCCCGATTTTGCTTAGAGGTCGCAGGCACGGTCATGAAGGTCGCAGGCGCGATGGTGTACTTTTAGGTGCTACCCGACCAACTAACAGGTCGGGTAGCCTGGTAAGCTCGACCAAACTCTGTTTTCTTAGATTTCCACAGCAAAAACAGAACTAAAAACAATATATATGGGAGTCTCAAGTCACCACTTTCAACAATATATAATATAACAAGAAATCAAAGCAAAAGAGCAAAATAAGTAAGAAATGCAAGAAAATGAAATAAATTGAAAATTCACCTTTTCAAGAAAGGATGAACTTCATGATTTCAAAACTTCCTTTTGATCACCCTCAAGTGTATGAATTATGTTCTCATTCCTCAATTTGAAAGCTTGGAATTCTTGCTAGAATGATGGCTTGGAGGTATATATGGTCAAAAGTGATTATCTCTCTTATTTTTGTTCACTTTTACTAACACCCACTCTTCATCTTGATCAAAGCTACTGAAATTTAAGTATTTCAGAATTTTTGAAGGAGTTTTGGGTGTAGAAAAGATGGAATTTCAGTTTGTATAGAAGGTATGGGGAGTATATAGAAGATATGAGTGTTTTTAGCTCAAAAACTCAATTTTTCTCTCTTTTTCTTCTCTTTTTCTAGCTCAAATGTTCTCTTTTTAATCTATCATCTTCCTCATCTCAACAATCTAATGTATACATATAGGCTAACAAGTGGACAAAAGGTGGAAGACAAGATAGAGCATAAAGGAAGATAATGGAGCTAATGGAGCTAATAGGAGACAAAAGTGGAGCCTTATTTCCAATGGATCAAGCACTAGATAATAGAAGTTGAGTGTATATGCATTTGGTGATGAATATATCATAAAATGGGTCAATGGGGTGTCCCAACCAAACCAAAACCAAAAAAATAGGTTTGCTACTGTCTCGGGCCATGTTAACAAAATTTGATCTTGAGCTCAATTTCAAATGGGCATATCTCCTTTATTCGTACTCAGTTTTAGGTGATTTTGTAGTCTAAATTGAAGCCCCAGAAGTCTACTTTCCAATGGTGGTAGCCTTACATCTAAATTCTAAGTGTACAAAGAGATATGCCTAATTTAGTGAAGGCTGTTCGTTTATTTCTTAACGATTTGATACTCATCCTTTTCCTAAACTGGTTTTCTTTCATCCCCTCCTATTTCCTTCAACTCCAAACCTATAAAGAAGATGTTTTTAAATATTTTTCAAAGTGTTCACCTCCTTTCCATTTATTTCCATTTTGTCCTTACTCAGTTTACTAAAAAGTGTAATATTTTAATCGAAATGGGAGTCTCGGAACATCGAATACATCGTAGAAACATTTGGAAAAATATTTTGAAATGAGGATTTTAAGGTCTAAAAATAATTTGGCCAAAAATGTGTGAAAGTTAGGATTAAAGCTCAAATTCCATCTCTCATCTGAGAATTCTGTGAGAAACACATTCTGATTGTTATCATCAAGTAATCAACAGAAAGCGCTCCCAAGTCTTAGGGCCAGTCAAAATGGAATGTCTACAGTTGCACCTCTTTGACAGAGCTCGAAGTCATTTCATGACGTGAGTCAATGTTAAAGCCCTAAGAAGATCCTTTTGACAAGGCTGTAAGACTTGGGCAAACAAACAAGATATAATGCAAGTGGTTGAACCTAAAGGTTGCCTACATATCCCATTGCAAGGAATCAAACCAGCGTAGTTCAGGGGCAGAATGCAAATGACATGCTTGGCATACAATTTGAAAGTTGGACTCACATGCTTCGCATAGTCGGTTGTTTTGAAAATTCATGATTATGTAATAAGATGTAATGAGCAATAATCAAGTCAATATCATATGTATGAAAGAAGCCTCAACTTAAATCAAAACAAATCTAATCGTGCCTCACACGGAAAGGAGTAAGCAAATAACAATTCCAAACACATTTCACGCGAAAGGAGAGAACAATGCAATCAACAGGCATATCGCTCTGTATTTCATACGGAGAGAGAGAAGTTTGTAACCAGGGAAAGCGACGTCCTAACGTGTTTCACGCGAAAGGTTGGGAGAGTGGTGTAACCAACAGGCGCATCTCAACGTATTTCATACGGAGAGAGAGAGAAAAGGTTTTAACTGAGGAGAACAACAAGGGTGTAACCAACAGGCGTATCTCAACGTATTTCATACGAAGAGATGGAAGGTTTTAACCGAGGAGAATAACAATGGTGTAACCAACATGCGTATCTCAACGTATTTCATACGGAGAGAGGAAAGGTTTTAACTGAAGAGAACAACAAGCGTGTAACCAACAGGCGTATCTCAATGTATTTCATACAGAGAGAGGAAAGGTTTTAACGGGGTAAACGTCAAATCCTAACACGTTTCACGTGAAAGGAGCAAAGGTGGTGTAACCAACAGGCGTACCTAATTGTATTTCATACAGAGAGGGGGAAGGTTTTAACCGAGTAAACTTGCAATCTTAACACGTTTCACGTGAAATGAGAAAATATGGTGCAACCGACAGGCGTACCTAACCGTATTTCATACGGAGAGGATGAAGGTTTTAACCGAGTAAACTTGCAATCCTAATGCATTTCACATGAAAGGAGGAAATATGGAATAATCGACAGGCGTACCTAACCGTATTTCATACGGGGAGGGGGAAGGTTTTAACCGAGTACACTTGAAATCCTAACGCGTTTCACGTGAAATGAGGAATTGTAAATTTGAAGTCCAAACACGTCTCACACGAGTGGAAGAAGGTGTAGTAGAATGATTTTTTCTTTTTCTCTTTTTCTTTTGTTTTCAAAATTCTTCTTTGTTTTTTTCAATTTTTTTGTATAAATACCAAATATTGTGTACATATACATACCATATACATAATACAAATACATATACCGGTACACACAGGCAAACTATATACATATACAGACACACACACACACACACACACACACACACACACACATATATGAACAAAAACACATACATAAACATATACGATATACACATATTCATATACAGACAAAATATATGCAGATATGTACATACGGTATACATATGCACATTCAGGGAATATTCCGTTACCGACAAGGAATACTCCATTTGCTAATGTCAGCGTACGCAAAACACTTAAAAATAAGGAAAAAACACAAATGTGTTGAATCGGGGGTTTGAACCCCCAATCTCAGGCTCAGCCTCCTAGTCCTTAACCGTTGAACCAAACCACCTGACTAAGCCACTCTTGTGACAAAATATTCAAACAAATATATATACAATACATAGGCATACAATACATATACACAAATGAATGCAACTCTCCAGTCTCTCCTGTTTTTGTCTCTCTCTCTCTCTCTCTCCCTTCGAATGCCGCGCCTGGCACACGGCTTCGACATTTGCGTCAGCCAGCCGACAGCCAACTACCTTGATTCATTAATGATCGCCTCGGCTCTTTTTCCCTCTTTGTCTTCTTCTTCTCTCCTGTCTTCTTCTACTTCGAGCGTCGTGTCTGGCGCACGATTTCAACAAACACATCACCTGACCGACAGAGCTAGAACCTTCCTGATTTTTTTTCAAAGATTGCCTTGGCACCTTCACCCCCTTGTCTTCTTCTCCTTCCTCGTTCTCTTCTTAAATCGAGACGTGTGAGAGAGGCAAAGCAAAAAACTGCAAACTCTCTCTGCCACCACTTTACAACCCTTTCGTTTGCATCACTTTCCTCTGATATGGCCTCTTCCCGCAGTTCTCTCACTCTCTTTCCAGACTTCAACGAGTCTACGATAGGGATAACCGATTCTGACTCCCTTGAACCTCAACCGCGCGCCCCTCCTCATTTTCTTGTCCTCAGCTTTCCAATGATGTCAATTGAGCAAATAATAGCATCACAGTCTGACATCGAGGCTAACTCGTATACATTAAGGTCATGTGTGGAGACTGTGACTGCGGTCTATGACTTGTCCCGTCGACTGCAGAACAGGACGTTTGAAGTGTATCAACTATTAGCGCAACTCTCCCTGCTTCAACGTATGTACAAAGACGCTTCAGTAGAGATTGGTAACTTGAAAAAACAAAACAAATAGTTGAAACGATAGGCGACCTCTGTGGCCCGATTCGGAGTTCCCTCATACTCCGCATTTGATAACCAGCGGGGAGTAATTTCTTTTGGAAGCTCTGCCAAGGCCGAGGCAAAGTCTTCAACAGCTTCGAATGAGTGAAAATGAAGCGAGACAACTGACGGTAGAGTCAGGCGATAAAGCTATCTTTGTAATCTCTACCGCTAGACTGCTGTCCAAAATTAAGAAAATAATTACCTCCTCTGTTTTTTCTTTTTCTTTTTTCATTTTTTTTTTTTGGGTATATTTTGTGTTTTTGCTTAGGAGTGGGCACCTATAGCTTCAACTCTCTTTTATACAACTTTGATCGGGGATCCCTGAAGTTTAATAAAAGATGGGCCTTTTCATTTCAATCTTTAAGTGGTTTTGAATCTGGAAATTCTATTTCGCCTTGGTGATATAGTAGATGAGAGTTATAAATTTTATCAAAGTAAGATCAGAGTTATTTTTGGAGATCCATGGATAAATATCGAGATTAGAGTGTTGGCGATGGAGGAGATTGATTTGAGGTAATTCAGGTGGTATACAATATGCTTCCTTTAAATCTCTTTGCAAAAAGTGTTATTTTAATCACCTTCAATTTGTACTCGTCTTGATGATTTTGATAATTTGATGAATTCTGTGGAATTATTCGTTGTTGATTCGTTTGATTACTTCAGTCATTTGATGAACTCCGTATAGTTATTATGTGTTGGAAATGTTGATTTGTCTAGCTAAATGACATGGAAATGCTCCGTACATGGATCGAGTGGACTTTGCCAATATGCTCTGTACCAATAGCCTGGATAAGCGGTTGTGCTTGGGTGAGGGGGGTGAGGCGGTCACTGGTCATGTACTAAATAGGACCAGGTATTTGCTCCTGGATAAATTATCATATGTCGAGTTGACTTATTTGTGCAATTTGATAAATTGCTTGGTATCTCGAATTGAATCGTTTGTATAATTATTGGATCCCTGTGAAATTATTCATTCTCCGAGCTTTGTTACTCCTGTCATATTATATACTTCTCGAGTTAATTTATTTTCCAGGTGTGGAGCAAATTTAGTGGCAGTTGGAGTTGAAGAATTTAAAGGATTGTTGAGATAGAGATTTTTGGGCTCACACTATATATTGTTTTTAGAGATTTTGCATAAGTTATATTTTGGAGACATTTATGTAATTATTGTGGAGAAAATTTTGTATTTTTGAGGTTATTAATTAGTTAGAATTTTAAATTTGAGGTTGAGTTGATTTATTAAAGGCCCAAAAGTTGGGGCGTTACAACGAGAACTCGAAATACGAGTAAAAAACAGAAAACCTTACTTAACTGTGCCCCTAGTTCATCACTATTCCCCTTTTGTTTGTTTGTTTTTTTTTTTTTTTTTTTGGTTGCTTAGGAAGGAGCACCAATCCTTCAAAATTTTCTCTCTTTTGTTTCGAAATTTCTTTCTCTTTTTGTAATGCTATAATCGTGGAGGGTTCACCATGGAGTTTGAATAAAAGAAATTTCATTTTTGCACATCATGGAGTGAATGGCTTTGCACTTGAGTTTGAAAATATTTTATTGAATTTGAATTTGAGAATGATTGAATTTGAATGAATTCTGAATAGGACATTGAGCCCTCAACTGACGAGAAATCAAAGAATGACTTAATAGAAGAAGAACAGATCAAAAACAATCCAAACAAACCTATTTACACTCACTGGAATGAAATAGACTCAAAAGAAACTCTAAAAGACAAGCCATTGAACTTTACACAAATTCTGCAGTTTTCCCATTTTGGGTTCATAAATTGGCCTGCTAACAGATTCAGTGACCGGCCGGCTGACACAAACAGGAAACACACCTGGAGTCAACTAAAATCTAGATGGTCGATTGAATGGTTAGCTGGCCAGCTGAAATATGGACATGGGACTCGAGAGTGCAGGGAGAAGATAGAATTCCTGACTCTACTATGGCCTTAGTTCATTGCTTTGACTCTTTTTGACCAAAAAGATTTTGACTAACATGAGAGTTAGATTAACATGTTTGTTCCACTCTCTGTTTTGAAATCATGTAAGCTAAGTTGTGAACACTGAAAATTTTCCTTTTTTGAGTCTAAGAATGCTCCGGTTTTGCAAAAATGGAATAATTTTTGAGATAATTAGTCGACTTTATTAAAAAAAAAACCTCAAAAACTGTTTTCACAACTGGCCACTACCTGACCAACACAGGATCAACCCGTGAGCTACACAAACTCAAATTAGATAACCCAGATAGGATATGTCTTACAATTGAATCGGAATAGGACAACCGAATTGAACGGAGATGAGCTAATTGAACATGGATAGGATAGCCGAGTTGAATAAGGATACACTAATCAAACATGGACGAGACAAGCAAGTTAAAAATGGTTGGGGCCAAACTTCGGGATGAAGTTGCCTACATATCCCAAAGATAGGAATCATGCCTTACGTAGTTCAAGGCTAAGGCTCACTTGAGTATTTTCACTTTCCTTTTGCCCTCTAACTTTTGCCAAAGCCGCCCTTCCGGGTTGTTAACCTTGCGAGCTTTTTCATTTTTCTAAATTTTTTTCATTTTTTTATATTCTTTCATTTTTTGTTTTTCTGCTCTAACTTTTGCCTGGGTTGCCCTTTCGAGTCTTTGGCCCATCAAGCCTCTCAAAGGGTAGTACCTTGTAGTTTGTCCATGTTGATTAGTTGTGAGATCTCTAAGCCATCTAAATCCATGAGAATGGTTGTTCTTCTTGACCATATAGTCTTGATGATGTAGGGACCCATTCAATTGGGCTTGAATTTGCACCTAGTGTGGCGGATAGGAACTTGATTGTCCTCTAGCAATAAATTTCCTTCTCCCAAATTCTGGGTTTTGACTTTCTGGGCTGTCTTCATTGAGAAATGATCCAGTTTTAAATCTTTGATCACATCTAACCTTATTGCCCCTAGTTCAAGGGCTACTTCCAATCTGGCTATGCAAGCCTCACACTTTGGTTGATCATTTGAATATTTTGAATCATAATTTGAAAGCTAAAGAGATCGGACCTCAAGTCGAGAGGGATCTTATGCTGTACAATCTCAAGATCAATTCCAGGGAATGTTTTCATAGGACTACGCAAAAATATTTTTTAAAATCTTTTAGCAAAGTGACTAATCGCTCGTGCTCTTACGAAGACAATATAGAACCAATTTGGACTAAACCAGGATCCTTCTCAGTATCCACATTAACAAAAATGATCTCATTCATGAAGGGCTTAGCACACCTCTCTTTCTCTCAATTGATCAAAATTTACAAATCCCGAGGAATTTCTTCCTCTTCATTTTTATCAGAGTTTTGAAATTTTTTTTTGTAATTTTTGGTCAATGCAATGAATTAAAGGCATAGAGAAGTAGGTAGAATCTATGGCACTTTTATTGAAAAGAAACTACAACTCAGCGATGACAATAGACTCAAAAGAAAATGACAATGAAGACCTAGACAGGACAAAAATGTCTAGGTTACCACTCCTGAAATCAACAGACTCTGACTCACTAGAATGACTCGAGCCTGATCCCAACTCTTCAAACTTGGTGGAATCAAACTTAGACTCAATACTTAATTCAGAACTCAAAATAAAACCATTCTCAAATTGCTAGTCAAAGTGTGGGTCATCCATAACATCAAAATAAAGCCTATGCAATCAACAGGTGGTCACTCCCCAATCATAGAAATGGTCAGATATCTCACAAGTTCTATTTATTTACACTGGTAGACTTTGTGGGATATCGGACTTTTCTGAAGCAATGGTGCTACAACAAATTAGCAAAAATAAAACGGAACTTCCAATCAGAACTATGGCAGCACTTTAGCCCAATTCGCACAATTGATCGTTGTATGCCCCCCACTGAAAAAAACTAAACCCCATAAACTGACATGCCTGAACCACTGTTCAGAATTTGAGAACCCTAGATCCCATACATTGCATGTAGTAGAAAAAAGAACAAACACTTCTATGGAGGCTAGGATTATCCTATCCTAGCTTTCAAATGATCTAGGGTTTCACTATTTAAACAAGCGGTATCATACATCCTAAAAATGAGAGAGCATCCTGTCCTAGTTTTGGAAGGAACTATAACTCATTATATGCACAAGGTTGGTTATACTCTCGGGGTTGAAGTCAAGGTGACATTACCAAAGAGTCCTTTGGGTCATAACCAATGAAGATCCCAGGAAATTAGAAGAGTCAATATAATCTCTCTTCGAAGTAAGTTTGAGAACCTTAGATAGCAGAGCTACCTTTTTGACAAATCTCAAAAGGTTATAACACAAGGCCTCCAAAGTAACATAGAAATAGGTGTAATGTCACAAAAAGTGTATCTGTGCTCTCACCAGTATCTGGGCAACACAGGAACTTTAAGTGCACTAATGCATGCAATGCAATAAACATATAATTGAAAATAAAAGTCATATCATGGAGTTCGAGTCATGGTTTCATAGAATCCCCAGTAGAGTCGCTAGAAACTATAACATGCCTAGGGGATAACCCTTGCGCGTTAAACAGTTCGAACCCTCGGTCTCTTTGATCTAGTCTCACGAGTGCAATGTGAAATGTAGTCGAGAATCCACATTTGGCAACTTTTAGAAAATCCATTTTATTGCAAAAACATTTGCTAGAAATAGACTGCGTCATCAGATCTCAGAGTCACCACCTAATATTTATTTTGAAAAAATTAGGAAACCCATGACTCGTGCCAAGGCCATTATTCAACGTAACCAAGGATGCTTGGCTCGAAACCTTAGGTATGAAGGAGGAAGGTCATTAATTGAGCACCCTCGCTCACCCGACCAAAAGGTCAGCCTTTACTAACCATGATATGATTTTTATTTCCTTTATGTGTTCATATTCCGATTATGTAATAAATCTTAAAAAAATTACAATGTGGAGCATACAAGTATAGACTATGTCACCCACTTTGAAACAATTTGATTTCATGTAGTTTTGAAAGAGTTTTAAAGATGTATAACCCAAATAAATTGAGTTTACAAATATGAAAAATCAACATCATTTCAAATTAAGTGACACAATCTCTATCCACTAGCATTCATACAGTTATATCAAGTAAACAAATAGCCACATGGTAGGATGCTAAACATAATAAGAAAATCATATACAAGTGGGAAGCTAAAGCATAACGACTTATATATTTACTAACGTCCCGCGAACAGCTATAAAACAAAATTAGTAAAATATGCATGATTCTATATACAAAATCCTAATGCAATACATATACAAGAATGCTTCTAAAGATCCGACTCCTAAAACATGACATATGAAACATTGCAAAACATGTGATAGCGCAGAAAATCATGTAATAATCAATTAAAGCACAAAGATGCAAATTTAGCCAGATCTAGGCATGAATCATGTATGTAAAAGCATAGATATGCATGACATGCAAGATATATACATATGTACAGTTAGGGAAAGCAATTGAAGAATGAGATAGATAAGAAGTGGGGATGGGGAATTATTACAACACTTAAATATTACAAATCCGAGGGAGATGAATAAATATTACAACACAATATAAAAATCCTCACAAACACTCAAAATAAAATAAACATAACAAAATAGCAGCTTCAAGCACCTCAAAGACCATTGGAGGTTGATCTTCTCAACGTTGTAAGGCTGCCCAATTTTTCTTAGAGGTCGTGGGCACGGTCATGAAGGTCACAGGAGCGATGATATACTTTTAGGTGGCTACCCGACCAACTAATGAGCCGGGTAGCTTGGTAGGCTCGACCAAACTCTGTTTTCTTAGATTTTCACAACAAAAACAGAACTAAAAACAATATATATGGGAGTCTCAACTCACCGCTTTCAATCAGATTACAACAATATATAATATAGTAAGAAATCAAAGCAAAAGAGCAAAATAAGTAAGAAATACAAGAAAATGAAATAAATTGAAAATTCACTTTTTTCAAGAAATGATGAACTTCATGATTTCGAAACTTCCTTTTGATCACCCTCAAGTGTATAAATTATGTTCTCAATCCTCAATTTGAAAGCTTGGAATTCTTGCTAGAATGTTGGCTTGGAAGTGTATGTAATGAAAAGTGATTATCTCTCTTGTTTTTGTTCACTTTTACCAATACCCACTCTTCTCCTTGATCAAAGATGCTGAAATTCAAGTATTTTAGAATTTTTGGAAGAGTTTTGAGTGTAGAAAAGATGCAATTTCAGTTTGTATGGAAGGTATGGGGTGTATATAGAAGATAGAAACATTTTTAGCTCAAAAACTCAAATTTTCTATGTTTTTTTCCCTCATTTCTCTAGCTCAAATATTCTCTTTTAATCTATCATCTTCCTCCTCTCAACAATCTGATGTACACATATAGGCTAAGCAAGTGGAGAAATGGTGGAAGACAAGATAGAGCATAAAGGAAGATAATGGAGCTAATGAAGCTAATGAAAGACAAAAGTGGAGCCTTTTCTCCAATGGATCAAGCACTAGATAATGAAGGCTGACTGTATATGCATTTGGTGATGAATATATCAGAAAATGGGTCAATGGGGTGTCCCAACCGAACCAAAACCAAAAAAAACGGGTTCACTGCTGTCTTGGGCCGCGTCAACAAAATCTGCTCTTAAGCCCAATTTCAAACGGATATACCTCCCTTATACGAACTTAGTTTTAGGTGATTCTTGAGTCTAAATTGAAGCCCCAGAAGTCTACTTTCCAATGGTGGTGGCCTCACATCTAAATTGCAAGTGTACAAAGAGATATGCCTAATTTAGTGAAGGTTATTAATTTCTTTCTTAACGATTTGATGCTCATCATTTTCCTAAATTAGTTTTCTTCCACCCCCTCCTATTTGCTTTAACTCCAAACCTATAAAGAAGATATTTTTAAATATTTTTCAAAGAGTTCACCTCCCTTTCATTTATTTTCACTTTGTCCTTACTCGATTTACTGAAAAGTGCAATATTTTAATCGAAATGGGAGCCTCAAAACATCGTAGAAACATTTGGAAAAATATTTTGAACATATAGTTTTAAGGTCCAAAAATAATTTGGACAAAAATGTGTGAAGGTTCGGATTAAAGCTCAAATTTCATCTCTTTTCTGAGAATTCTATGAGAAACACATTCTGATTGTCATTATCAGGTAATCAACAGAAAGCGCCCCCAAGTCTTAGGACCAGTCAAAATGGGGTGTCTACAGCTACCCCTAGTAGCTTCATTCATCATTGCAACTCCCCTCTTCTACTTCGACGCTGTTCTTCAAACTATCTCCACCCACTTTCACTCACGATCTTTCCCTTTCTCTCTCTCTCTCTTTCTCTCTCTCTCTCTCTCTCTCTCTCTCTCTCTCGCGCGCGCGCGCAATCACGATCGTGACGCCACTAGCCTCTCTGCCTTACTCTTACCCTGATGCTACCCTTCAACCCATCTCCACCCACTTTCATGCATGATCTCTTTATTTCTCTCTCTCAATCATGATCCTTTCTTCTGTCTTGCGATGGCGGCAGTGCGACTGGGCTGGAAAGAGGAAATGAATGATGGTTATAGAGGTTAGGAAGAATGGATGAGGATAGAGAAGGGTTTGGAGAGGGGCTAGGAAGGCTGCAGTGAGGAGTGTCATGGTGGACAACGGTTGGAGTTAGGGAGTAGACGACGAAATAGCAATGGCAGTAGGCGTTGGGATTTGGTGTTTTGAGTGTGCTGTGAAGGTAGTGTGACGAGGTGGTCGGAGTTACGATGGTAATCGGGCGGGATGGTCGGAGTTGAGATGTGGTGAGTCGCAGGCGTTAGTGATAACAGGACTAGAAAAGGGTGGTGGCAGATGACTGAGCGAAGGAAGAGCGATGGCGATGGCAGTGGAGGCGATGGCGATGGCGATGGCGATGGCGATGGCAATTATTGGTTTTGATGGTGGTGGCCAATGGTGTGTATGGAGAAATTGAAGTTTAATGTTTTGTCTAAAATGTAATTTGATTAAGGGTTATAATGGTGATTTAAAAAAAAAAATTGGATAATGGTGTAAACTGAGAGAAAATGTGGTGTGTAAATAGAAGTTTCGCAATAACGCACAAGGAAATTCTATGGTACACTTTTCAAAAAGTGTGTACCAAATGCACAATATTATGTATTTTTATGATTTATGTTATATTTTTTGTGGTAAATGTTACATAATTTTTTGATAAGATTATAACAATTTATTGTTCAGAAATAAAATTATACATTTTGAAATAATATTACGTATTTTTATGATAATCTTACACATTTTTTTTTATCAAAACGTTTTCTAACAAAAAAAATGTACAACATTACGATAAAATACATAAAATATCACACAAAATATATAATTTCATTTATGAATCACAAATTATAGTAATTTTAGCAAAAAATCATATATAATATTTATCACAAAAATATTTAATATATATCACAAAAGGGCCTGGAGCCCCTTAAGTCCTTCATTTGGATTGGAGGGCGTTACGGATTTCGTTTTGATAATCTAAACCGTTCATTTTGTTCGGCACTTTGTGTATTTTATTCATAAAAAAATTAAGTCGATCTGATAGTCGTAACATATTCAATTCATTGCGTTTGTCGCAAAATAAATAGACGACAACTGTATTTTTAAAAATGTACCATTCATTTTTTAGTAATAAACACAAAGAATTGAATATGTTAAGATTATTGAATCAATTTAATTTTTTGTGTGAATGAAATACACAAAGTGCTCGACAAAATTGACGATTTAGATCATTAAAACGAGACCCGTGATGAGCCTTCACAAACCCAAACAATGCCCTCCCGTCTAGATTTAGTATGAGGGGATCCAATTCCATCACAAAAATACATAATAATAAGGGGGACTTACGCATAAGTCCTAATAGGTGGATTTATTGTCCATTAGGTCTAATAATAATCAATAGCATTTTTCATCAAATACTATTAAAAAAACTTTACTAATTGTTAATTTTCAACGACAATTTGAAAATTTTGTCAAAAACAATGTCACTAATTATAAGTTTTAACGACAATTTAAAAAAATCGTCAAAAAATGTCACCAATTTTCAACTTTCAGCGATAGTTAAAAAAATTTGTCATAAAAAAATGTCACTAATTGTAAATTTTAGAGATAATTTATAAAAACCATGATAAAAAAAGTTATTAATTGTTTATTTTTAACGACATGGATAAAAAATAGTCTCATAAAAATATTTTTAAAGACAATTTTATTATAATTTATTTTGTAGAGTATTGTATGACCACGTTTGTTTGACGGATTAGATTAGAGGAGATTGTTAGTAAGGGGATGGTTAGTGAAAAAATTGTTAATGTGGAGATTGTTAGTGGTGGTGTTTGGGAAGCAAGTTCCCAAATTTTTTTCTCATTTTTTCCACTAAAAGACAAAAGTTTTGCAAAACCAAAAAAAACACATCCAAACAAAATATCACATCCAACCCCATAATCATTTCACTTTTTCTCTCACAAACATCACATCCAACCACATAAAAACCCAACTATCTTCCCAAACATCAAAAATTTTTTATCTCATTAAAACCTACATCTAATAAAATCTACATAAAAACTCACTTCCCAAACACCATCAGTGAAGAAATTAAGTAAAAGTGTGTGTTTGATAATAGTGTAGGATGAGATTGTTAAATTATTTTTAAATAAAATAAATAAAAATTCATATTACAAAAATTAAAATAAATATTAAAACAAAAGGTATACTTGGAATTGTTAAAAAAAAAAAAAAAAAAAGTTGCCGGCCAACTAGTTTTTTTTTTGGACCGAATGACTATGTTTTCATAAAAAAAAAAAAAAAAAAAAGGGCACAATTTTGATCAATCGGCCAAATATCTTAGAAGATGTTTAAACAGACGATCGAGTAGACTCAATTAGTTCACTATTTTTCTAATCGCATACTTTTTTAAGCCAAACTAATCCCCTGTTGAGGAAGATTATAAAGCCACTCACACAAACAAGTCGACCTGTCAAATCAATACCAAGCATGACTTACAACTACCCTGCTCCCATCCGCTCAACGGCCAAACAAAGGGAGCCTATGAGAATTAATTTTAATTATTAAGACCTACCTATAATAATAGTTCACACTACACTGGCACATGGTTCCAATTACTTTTTTTCTTTTCAAAAAGATCGAGAAAGTGGTCCCCACAGCCAGCTCCACCCTCATCATCTCTCCTCAATTCAACTCAACTCCCCCATCACAATTTACCCGCCACACCAAACTCATCATGTTTGGCGGGAAACTTCAAACACAGAACAGAGAGGGAAACCCTTAAAACCCCCCTTTCCCTTAATTACAAATTTCAAATCATCTACGCTTCTCTCTCTTCTGCGCTATATAAGTGCTCCTTGTATCAGCCACTTTGTGCGCTGAATCTGTTCGACGAAAGTCCTCTCTCAAAAACTCTTTACTAATAATATATCCATCTAGTTGCGGGCTTTGTTAAAGATGTATGTTGTGAAGAGAGATGGGCGTCAGGAGACTGTGCATTTCGACAAGATCACTGCTCGTCTCAAGAAGCTTAGTTATGGTCTCAGCATTGACCACTGTGACCCTGTCCTCGTCTCTCAGAAGGTCTGTGCCGGTGTCTACAAGGGCGTCACCACCAGCCAACTCGATGAATTGGCCGCTGAAACTGCTGCTGCCATGACTGCTAACCATCCTGATTATGCTTCTGTGCGTTCCATTTCTCTTCTCTTCTCTTCTGGGTTTCCGTCAATTTACTGATTTCTGCTTCCTTGATTCTCAATTAATCTTCTCAATTTGTTCCTAACCAGTTTGATCTGTGCCCTTCAATTTCTGATTTTGGGTTCTGGGTTTGGTTTTTCGTGTGTTTTTGGTTATGGGTTTTGCATATATGCGAGTATGTTTAGATGGGTTTGGTTTTTGGTTTGGATTGTTGGTTCTGTATGCTTAAATTATTATTGCAACTTTAACTTGTAAGGTTTAATTTCGTTTTTTATGCTAAATTTAGAGATATAAATACGGTTTGCTTTAAATTTTTTTAACTTGCTTGAACATATTTTTTTGGTACAGTTGGCTGCTAGGATTGTTGTTTCAAATCTGCACAAGAACACCAAGAAATCATTTTCTGAGACGTGAGTGATTTCAATTTGTTACGTGAAAAATTTTCAATTTTAATTTAAACTTCTATAATGGAAAAAACTCAAAGTTGTTCCTGATCTGTGGTCACTGTAGGATCAAGGACATGTACTACCATATCAACGAGAGATCCGGACAGCAGGCTCTTTTGATTGCTGACGATGTTTTTGAAATAATCATGAAGGTTTATTTTCTGTTGCAATTTGTAACTTTGGATTTCATGTATAGGTTTATTTGAGGTTATACAAAGATTTGAAATCTTAGTTTGAAAGTTTTCATAAACCTAAATTTTCAAACTAGGAACTCAAGTCTTCATATTTGTGTAAAAAACACAATTGCGTGATGTTTATAATGATCTAATTGTAAAATTTTTATTTATTTTGAATGAGATCATGAGACAGGATCTCATTTATGAATTATGTTGAATTTATTATGTTTATGTATATTCACACACATGCACATAAACAAATATATCATGGAGGTTTGATTGAACAAAATCTACTTATTCCTCTTGATAAAGAGGACAATTTTAGGGTACTTGCAACATTTAGAAATCAAAGGGGGAAACAAATTATTTTAGTAAAATGAAAAAAGAAAAAGAAAAAAAAAGGATAGTGTATACATTTTTGTTATGCTTACATTAAAGTTTAATGACTTTTTTTGGTCAGTTTTATTTAAGGGAAATAGGTAGATGGTTCAGATTGAAAACAAATTAATATATTAGAATTTAAATTGACAATTAAAATTTAAGATTTGTTTTGTTACAAAACTCAAACCTTGATGGTTTTTTTTTTTTTTTTTTTTTTTCTCAAATATATGTAGAGTTTTGTGTAAGTAAGATTTTTATTACCAAAACAAAATGATAGACAATGAAGCTTGAAATTCCTCAAGTTCCAAAAAAAAAAAAAAATTCCACTTTTTAGGAAACACTACAGAGTTTTTGAATTTTGGAGAGTTTTTTAACCTTTTGTTGATTTTGTTTTTGAAAGCACAAAATGAAAATGAAATGCTATGAAGTTGGCCTTGGAAGTATTAAAATATGTAGATGCTGCTTCTGCCTCCAATAGTTAATTCTGAAGCAAATTTATTTAAAAAAGTTAAAATGTTTTTCATTTTCCTAAATCTCAAGTGAATATGCAATCTTATATTTAAACTCAAGCATACTGAACACAGTTTTCATGCATTGCTTATGAACATTTTGATTGTTACAGAATGCTGCCCGCTTGGACAGTGAGATAATCTACGACCGGGACTTTGACTATGATTACTTTGGTTTCAAAACCCTTGAGAGGTCCTACCTGCTGAAGGTCCAAGGAAAAGTTGTTGAAAGGCCTCAACACATGCTGATGAGGGTTGCTGTTGGGATCCATAAGAATGACATTGATTCTGTTATCAAGACATATCATTTGATGTCTCAGAGATGGTTCACTCATGCATCGCCTACCCTTTTTAATGCAGGGACACCAAGGCCCCAAGTATGCAATGTGTTGGCATTATTATGTAACAAAATTTTAATATTCTATAGCTGCTATGCTGTATAGCATGATCCTTTTGCTATATTGATTTTCTGGTCTTCCTAGTAGTTGTCACTGCATATATATATTTATATATATCTTTGCTTTCTCATGTTGCCCTGTTGATGTGTTGGCAGTTGAGTAGCTGCTTTTTGGTGTGTATGAAGGATGATAGTATTGAAGGGATCTATGATACTTTGAAAGAGTGTGCTGTTATCAGCAAGTCAGCTGGAGGAATTGGTGTCTCTGTTCATAATATTCGTGCTACAGGCAGCTATATACGTGGAACAAATGGGGCATCCAATGGTATTGTTCCAATGCTACGAGTTTTCAATGACACTGCCCGTTATGTTGATCAAGGGGGTGGCA